>CM067507.1:38247288-38308676 GCA_034509495.1 Acestrorhynchus altus
GTGTGTGTGTGTGTGTGTGTGTGTGTGTGTGTGTGTGTGTGTGTGTGTGTGTGTGTAATCACCTGTACTCTGAGTAATCCTTCATATTGAGTTTGTCCAGGATGACTTTCGACAGTCCAGGAACATTAGAGTCCAGAGAGTAGAACCCAAACTGGTCAGAGAACACACTGTTGGAACTTGGAGCAAAGGATTCTGGCACAGCTGGGACTGTTCCTGCCATTTTTGAACAATTACGCACTGTGAGGAAACACACACACACACACACACACACACACACACACACACACACACAGCTTCTACTGTAAATGAATGGTAACAGTGTTAATAATGTGACTTTATTACTGTAGTTACTGTGTAGTCCTGACTCTGTTATAGAGTTACAGCTCTAGAACAGGGTGACGCTGCTGTGAGTGGATCATGGTAAGTGCGGCTGTTATAGAATAGAATCAAACAGAACAGAACAGACGTACTTTAGGCCTCGATGGCAGTCATTACTCAAAGCTGCCTCTGAGGCAGCACAAACAGAGTCAGAGAACCTTGGAGCTTTATATGTGGATGAATGTCCTCAGTTCAGTTCAGATCAGTATTTTTAAGAAATGGTTTTATATGCTGCTGGTTTGTCAGAAATCTGCCTGGAGAGCAGCCGCCCTGTAAGGCAGCATTGCACACCATGACGTATTCATGTGACGATGTAGTTGGTTGGTTGTAGCATTGATAAACAGGAGATCCTGGGTTTGAATCCCAGCAGATTCAAACCTTTCTCTCCTACAGTGTCTTGCAACCAATTTAGGGTTCTCCAAAAATCAACCAGTTACTGCAGTAGCATGCAGTAAAGAAAAGACTGTCTGGAGTGAGGAATGAAGAACGTGTAAAATACAGAACCGTAAAAAGGTAATATATGACAACTGTAATATATATCATAAAACACCATAACACACTGTAAAATACTACCATAATATACTACCATATACAGTAACAGTACCATAATACACTACTGTAATACACATAATATCTGAGCAATGGGGATTTAGGTGCAGGGATTGACTACAGATACACACAGCATCACCATTCTTGACAGTTTTCCTTGATAATAATAATAATAATAATAATAATAATAATAATAATAATAATAATAAGGAGTGCTGCCTTGGAGGCAGGTTGGCTCTTTTTTCAGGCAGTTTAACACCATATAAAATAATTTCTTAAAAACTGAATTCACACATTTCATCCACAGCCCAGAGGAGCAGATACATGTTTCTAAAGCTCTGATTATTGATTATTAGCATAACAGACAGCACAACAAAACCAGCAGCGTTTGTCCTGCCTCAGAGGCAGAACTGCCTTCAGAACCAATTGGAGATGTGCTTTTGCTTTTTTATTATTAAATAAGTTTCTCTGATGCTGGTCTGCATTTCTGTATTCTGTAAATCAAGGCGCAGAAACTGAAACTGAAGATTGCTTTTAAAATGTAATTCAACTGAATTATTATAAGCTCATCTCACCGCAGTGAACACTGGTCTATACACTGTACCCTGATCTGCACTCGGAATAAACCACAGCAACCAATACAGCCAGAAACACTGGAGTAACGCTGGAGAACACCTTTAAACGCTGATGTTAAATGTAAAACCAGATTTAAAACTCACCTGTGGGGTCAGATGGAGCCGCTGCTGCCCTCAGAACAGAATACGGAGAGAAAAGAGGTGAAAAGCAGGAGATATTCAGCTCCTCTAACTCCACACCTGCTCTCTCTCTCTCTCTCTCTCTCTCTCTCTCTCTCTCTCTGTCACTCCTTTTTTGGCCGGAGTCTAGAGGCTATCTGCTGTTTCTGCAGGTTCAGGATTGCTCTCCGAGGTTAAATTACCCCTCTCTCACCTCCCCCCCCTTGGAATTCTCCTGCCCTTTAGTTACCCACCACATTTTACTACCCCCGACAGACCCCTCCAACCATGTGTCTTCCTCTCCTCTGCCCTGTTTATCCCTCCTTGCCCTTATCCACTTAACACTTTCCTGTCTCAACTGCCCCCTCACCCCTACCCACTTAAAGACCCCCACATCACACACCCCGACCTTCCTCCCTTGATGAGACGTGTTCAGGCCGTTCTGAGAGGATTTTATTAAAGCAGGCATCTGTTTTTGATTATGAATCATAACAGGGAGAGCGCCGTCTCTGTCATTCCCACAAACGGGTGATTTGCATTGACAGCACTGGTGTAAACGTGAAAGACGCTCTCCTGTAGGGGGAGTGCTGGAGCAGAAATACCAATTCTCACATAATGCTGCTTTAAACGGTGGAGGGATACATGCAGGACCATAGGCACCCATGAGGGCATTGGGTCGTTATCCCCCCGAAGACTACAGAAGAGGGGCAGCTTCTAGAAACTCGAGCCAATTTTAGTTTGGAGCACTGCGTCATTTCCCAGCTGTGTTGGCAGATCTGATCAATGTGGACGGAAATGATAGATTTACGGTGTGAATGCACTGGGGTATGAGTTAATAAACCAGTCATATGTGCACAGAACCTCACGGCGTAAGAGTGGAAGGTTTGATAGCCTGTCAGTCACATGATGTGTGAAGTACAAACCTCTACATCATTTTCTTAGCATGTATTTTACTGGTTTAAAACCAGTTTGATTTGATAGAACTAGAAAGACTGACACTAAAATATGGTGAAAGTTAAGGCCAAATGTATTAAAAATAAAACAGAAATAGAACGGATACGGAAGTATTTACAGTCTTTAATCGATACTTTGTTGAAGCTCGTTTGGCAGCAATTCCAGCCTCAAGTCTTTCCGAGATGCTACAAGCTCAGCACCTGTTTTTGGGAAGGTTCTCACATTCTTCTATGCAGAACCTCTCAAGCTCCATCAGCACTGGTGCAGACATTTTTAGATCTCCAGAGGTGTTCCAGCAGGTTCAAGTCTGGGTTCTGGCTGGGACACTCAAGGACATTCACAGAGCTGAAGACAATCATTTGTTATCTTGGCAGTGTTAGAAGATAAACCTTCATCCCAGTCTGAGGTCCAGAGTGCTCTCGAGCAGGATATTATCAAGCACTGTCTACTATGGGACCTTATATAAACAGGTGTGTCTTTCCACATCATGTTCCATAAACTGAATTGACCACAGGTGTCCAATCAAGCTGCAGAAACATCTGAAGGTTTATCAGTGGAAATGAGATGCAGCTGAGCTCCATTCTGAGAGTGATGGCAAAGACTGTGACTTATGTACGTGTTATATTTTTATATTTTATTTTTAATACATTTGAAAAAGTTTATATAACACACACACACACACACACACACAAATACCTATGAATACATGTAATCCAACATGAAGGATCCTCATGCAAGTGTTTCAATGGCAACCAGGATAAGAAAATAGAGTATTATTATTTAAGGTTATTATATAATTTGTGTGTAAAGCTGTGCGATATTTTTTGTAGTTGGTCTAAATGTAATTTACAGCCTTCAGTAATTAAGTACTCAGAATTATTCTTTATGGAATGTCCTGGTGAAGGGCTTCTGGAATGATCTAAAGGTGGAGGATCAGTCTGACTGAGGGACTGCAAACCCTGAAAGCTGAGTGATCTTCAGACTGACCTACTGTGCTTTGGCTCCCCCTGCTGGACGCAGGCAGTCAAGTGCATGCTGTCCACTCAGTCTGTCTCATCAGTAATGACCCTCAGTCCACTCTAATATCTGTACAAACACTACTCAAAAGCTACCGACTCAATCTTTTATAGACATTAAAACAATCAGAGTAGAGGCAACAGTGTACAGACAGCAGCAGCAGAGGCAGCAGCGGTGCAGGGACAGTGGCAGTAGAGACAACGGTAGTGTAGAGACAGTGGCAGTAGAGGCAGCAGTAGAGGCAGCAGTAGTGTACAGACAGACAGTGGCAGTAGAGGCATCAGCGGTGTAGGGACATTGGCAGTAGAGGCAACAGTAGTGTAGAGACAGTGGCAGTAGAGGCAGCAGTAGTGTAGAGACAGTGGCAGTAGAGGCATCAGCGGTGTAGGGACAGTGACAGTAGAGAGGGCAGCAAGAGTAGAATGTGGCAGTAGAGGCAGCAGTAATGTACAGACAGTGACAGTAGAGGCAGCAGTAGTGTAGAGACAGTGGCAGTAGAGGCAGCAGTAGCAAACAAACAGACAGTGGCAGTAGAGGCATCAGCGGTGTAGGGACAGTGGCAGCAGAGTAGGAGAAATGCAGTAGACACTGGCAGTAGAGACAGCAGAGGTGTAGAGACAGTGACAGTAGAGACGGCAGCAGAGTAGAATGTGGCAGTAGAGGCAGCAGTAATGTACAGACCATGACAGTAGAGACGGCAGCAGAGTAGAATGGGGCAGTAGAGGCAGCAGTAGGGTAGAGACAGTGGCAGTAGAGGCAGCAGCAGTGTACAGACAGTGGCAGTAGAGGCAGCAGCAGTGTACAGACAGTGACAGTAGAGGCAGCAGCAGTGTACAGACAGTGGCAGTAGAGGCAGCAGCAGTGTACAGACAGTGACAGTAGAGGCAGCAGCAGTGTACAGACAGTGACAGTAGAGGCAGCAGTAGTGTACAGACCATGACAGTAGAGACGGCAGCAGAGTAGAATGTGGCAGTAGAGGCAGCAGTAGTGTACAGACAGTGGCAGTAGAGGCAGCAGCAGTGTACAGGCAGTGGCAGTAGAGGCAGCAGCAGTGTCGAGGCAGTGGCAGTAGAGGCAGCAGCAGGGTACTGTGTGTGACCACCGCTATTACCTCACACTGCTTTAACCCTCTTGAGGCTGGAATTTCACAGAGCTGCTCGGGTGGCTGCTGGAATTGTCTTCCACTCCTCCATGATGATCTCAGAGCTGGTGGAGGTTACACACCTGCCACTCCAGGAGCCCCCACAGGCACTCAGTTGGGTTCAAGCGTGGAGACGCAGTCCATCACCTTCAGCTTCCTCAGCAAAGCAGTCGTCATCTTGAAGGCATGTTTGGGGTGGTTATAATGTTATGGTTGATCTGTGTACGATTATGTTAAAAAAACCCACAAGTTCTGATTAAAAAAAACTTTATTTGGTCCAATGGAACCTGAGATTGCAAATGAACCTTACAGATCTTATATAGAGTTTCTGCTTCAAAATCAATAAAATATTCTATATGTCACATTCCTACCCATCGGAGGCCGGTTCTACTCCAGCCAGCGCCGGTACTGGGTCTATACAGAGGAGAACAGAGCTGTACAACACACACAGGACCGAGGGAGAGCCAGATGTGTGTGTGTGTGTGTGTGTGCGCGTGTGTTAGGTGTCTGTTTGACAAAAAGGAGGAAGTGTGTGTGTGTGTGTGTTTCTAGGTGTGTATGGGTCACAAAGGGGGCAGGCTGCACCTCCAGCTATGAGCAGCAGAGGGCGCTTTTGACCGTGACACATTCACGGAGTGAACAACCGGAACAGAAAGATAAACAAACGGAAAAATGGGAATAAACGAGTCCACGGGAAGTGGAGCGGCGCTGCGTTCAACACCAGTGTACAACCAGAGCTAACGGGAGACTACAGGAAACTACAGCCTTACACCAACCAGCAAACTACAACATGGCTACAGCTGCACCTTCTCAGCCAATCCGACGCCTCGGGGCAGCTCAGCCAGCCACTGAGCTGCCTCTTCCTTTTACATCACTGTGACCATCAGCTTGTGCTTCTCCCTTAATTTCTAATACACTTATCAATAAATTAACATCTCACACTCTCACACACACACACGCGCTCCCAGCAAAACCAGTACGCACCTCCACCCTTCCCACAGCATTACCCACAATCCCTCATATCACAACAGTTCAAGTTTTCTCATTGATTACATGGAACCCGAAGCCCCTCCCCCATGCTAAAAAAAACGTGACAGGAAAACGACACTCATTTCATTCAGCTTCTCTCAGACAGGTTTCCGGAGACGCTCGGCGTGAAATCGACCATCCTCACCGATCACCGCTCACACTCCATCAATCAGCAAAGACTTAGACCACTCCGTTAGTCTTCACTCGTCTGCTTCAAAACTCTGCCTGAAGCTTCGGAAGCAACGAAGTGACCTTACTGAATCTTTAATCTAGAACCGGAACTACTTTATTGTCCCCGTGACGTCCTGCGTTTCCGCTTTTAGGCTCCGTTCACACACACGTACGAAAGTGGCCCAAAACAGATATGTTCCATCGAGTGTGTTCAACACCTCGTATCTGCACCTCCATTTGGGTCAGTTTCACAGGTGATTCTGAAACGGACTTGCGGCCGTTCGGACTGGAGTCGATGAATAAATTCGGGGAAGCAGTGAGGGAGATGTTCAGTGGAGGTGCTCAAACTACAACATACCGTGACCACCTTCATGATGCTGATGAAAAGGCTAAACATGGTCAAGGAACCAAGAACGAATAACGAGCCCCTTTTCTCAGTGATGAGCCCAGCGGTCAGTCACTGGAGCTCCGGGGACGGTGCTTTGGGAGCTTATGGGTGTGAACAGATTACATCGGATTTTCCAGCTGCGTGAAAGTAAACTATAGAAGCTGATTGACTGAATCTGTTGTCAGTGGTCAATCATGGTCATTGATTCTTCACAGAACGTCTCCTTTGATCACGTACGTATAAAAACCGAAGGACGATGATGGTCAGAGATCCTGCTGCAGGTTTGGCTCGAATACCAGAACACACACAACATCTAGGGCTGTGTGTGTTCATTTAACTGAGCATGAATATGGCTGTATGCATGCGAGTGCATCTGTCCTTGTGCAGTGTGTGTGTGTGTGTGTGTGTGTGTGTGTGTGTGTGTGTGTGTGTGTTGCAGTGGGCGGGTCTTGGCTCAGTGAGCAGACGTGAAATTGGCTCAGTAGTTCCAGCATGCTCACCCTGACCGTCCAAATGTGTGTATGTGTGTAAATGTATGGCTGTATGTGTGTGTGTGTGTGTGTAGCACGTGTGTCAGAGTGGGCGGGGTTTATGAAGCCCCTCTGTGTCCGAGGTGAGTTGGGGCGAGTGTGTGGCCTTGGTGGGAGTCCAGTCCCCCAGGTTAGCCTGCGCTGCTTTGCGGTGGGCTAGCCGATGTGTGATGGAGAATCCAGCATTTCCTTCCAGCTGAGACAGGACCACCAGCACCTGCCTGCAACAAACACAATACATTCGTCAATGTCTGAGACCCTGTGTGTGTGTGTGTGTGTGTGTGTGTGTGTGTGTGTGTGTGTGTGTACCTGTGTAAAGGTGGGACGCTGTCGATCGTTTTGAGGCTGCCGCGGGTGGACACTACGTTGAAGCTGTCCGTGCAGTCACATGATACATGGAGGTAGTACTTGGGGTGTCGGTTTTCCACAACAACGATAAGCCCCGCCCACCCGTGTGTCAGGTAGTAACAGGTCATTCCCTCGCGGCCCTGCGAGAGAGGAGGAGACTTCTAACACTAATTTACCAACAGTGCTAACTGCACCATGTTTGACAGAGGCTGCTGCCTCAGGTCCACTGAGGTGGCCGAATGAAATCGTGTACCTGTCCAAATACTTATGAACCTGACTCTATGAGTCTGTTTGTGTATCTACAAGTATTGGGACAGCTGTGAGGGAACGCGACAGTCCTTACTGCAACCCTGCAGCTGGCCAACTCTCCAGCTGTACACAGAAGAAACCCGATGTCTCGGTCTGCTGAATCATTCAGCTCTTCAGTGGACCTAAAGCGCTGAGGTCAACCCCTGAAAAACAACCCTGCAGCATTATCCCCCCTCCACCAAACTTTACATAACCCAGGAAACTGCAGAAATACCAGTCATCTGGCATCTTCTCCAGTTACTGACGCGCTTACATAGTATTATAATAAATGTACAAAAGCATTAGGACAGCCTCAAAGTGCACCTACAGATTCCATATTCTAAACCCATAGGCATCAATGTGGAGTTGGTCCAGCTTTGCAGTTCAACAGCTGCCATTCTTCTGGGACACCTATCTACATGAGGTCAGAGATCTTCAGCCCAGTCATCCAGAAGATGATTTGTGAGGTCAGACACTGAATTCAGACCAAAGAGCCTGGCTCACCATCTCCATACCTCCATTCCAGTTCATCCAAAAGGTGCTGGGTGGGGTTCAGGGTTCTGTGCTGGCCAGTCACAGTTCTTCCACACCAAGAAACCAAACCATGCCTTTATGGAGCCTGCTTTGTGCTCTGGTACATGGCTGTTTGTCCGAAATGTCTTGGGGTGCTGAAGCATGAAGATTCCCTTGACTGGAACTAAGGGGCACAAGCTGACCCCTGAAAAACTGTCCCACAGCATTATCCCCCCTCAGCCAAACTTTACAGCTGGCACAGCTGACGTACCGTTTTCATGCCAGAGGACAGGGCTGAATCAAAAACCAGAGTTTAATAATAAAGAGGTGTGTCCCAATACTTTTGTCCATGTAGCTGTCGTGTGTGTTGGGTGGGTGTGTTTGTACCTCATGTCTCTCTCCTTTGTTCTCTGTAAGCAGTATAATGGCATCAGCCAGTGTGGTTGCCATGGCTTCCACCTGCTCCACCATTACCTGCCTGCTGCTGTAGATGGCCAGGATGAAGCCGGGGAAGTCCTGACTCTGGCCCCGCCCACTGGTAGGACTGGGTACTGCAGGACACACATATAATATAACTGGGTAACTCCATATACTTGCACTCTAGCTTCACCCACACCTATCATTTCATACCGAATCCATCAGCGACCCTTTCAGACGCTGGAATATTAAACCCAACAGGACCAAACTCTGGTTCTCACCTGGAGTCGGGGTTCCTGTGACGTTCATCTGCCAGTGGTTGAACGCACAGCAGACCACGGCATACTCCCCCGGCTCCAGCATGACATCACACCCCACAAACTTCTTCACCGCCCGCTTACTGTGAGCCAGTAGCCGACCCAGCACCAACTTATTCCCACTGCCGAACGACGCCCGGAATACCATTATACACAGATCCAGAAGGTGACTGTCAGCAGCATCCGAACGCCTGAGAGAGAGACAGAGACAGAGATAGAGACAGAGAGAGAGAGAGAGAGAGAGAGAGAGAGAGAGAGAGAGAGAGACAGACAGACAGAGGGAGAGAGACAGAGACAGACAGAGGGAGAGAGAGAGAGAGAGAGACAGAGACAGAGATAGAGAGACAGACAGACAGAGGGAGAGAGAGAGACAGACAGACAGACAGAGGGAGAGAGACAGAGACAGACAGAGGGAGAGAGAGAGACAGAGACAGAGATAGAGACAGAGAGAGAGACAGACAGACAGAGGGAGAGAGACAGAGAGACAGACAGAGGGAGAGAGAGAGAGAGAGAGAGACAGACAGACAGACAGACAGAGGGAGAGAGACAGAGACAGAGAGAGACAGACAGAGACAGAGAGAGAGAGACAGAGAGAGAGAGAGAGAATAAAAGGGGTTGGTGTATAATGGTGCCCCTTGTGGTTATATGAGGTAAAGGAAATTGGAGCAGAATAAGAGACTGTATATTAACGTATATTAGATCGCGGATACAAGCGGCCGAAATGAGTGTCCTCCGCAGGGTGTCCGGGCGCTCCCTTAGAGATAGGGTGAGATCCTCGGTCACCCGGGACGAGCTCGGAGTAGAGCCGCTGCTCCTCTACATCGAGTGGAACCAGTTGAGGTGGCTCGGGCATCTTTTTCGGATGCCCCCTGGACGTCTCCCCAGGGAGGTGTTCCAGGCACGTCCCACCGGGAGGAGACCGCGGGGGAGACCCAGGACACGCTGGAGGGACTATGTCTCTCAGCTGGCCTGGGAACGCTTCGGGGTCCCTCCCGGGGAGCTGGCTGAGGTGTCGGGGGAGAGGGAGGTCTGGGCATGCCTGCTTAGACTGCTGCCCCTGTGACATGGCCCCGGATAAGCGGAGGAAGACGGACGGACGGTATTACATTGTTAACAGTGTGTGTGTGTGTGTGTGTTACCTGCTGCCCTCCTGGAACAGCGCAAACTCCAGCGCTGTTCTCTCCAGTACAGTGAGAGCAGTAACAGTGAGTGGTCCACTGGCTCTGCTGGGAAAACTGCCCTGCACACGAACTTCCTGCCAATCTGAATGGATTTTACAGATATCCACCGAGTCAAAGTACCTTCAAAACACACACACACACACACACACACACACAAACACACACACACACAATTATTGTTATACAATGTGTTGCTACTGTCATAGTAATGCACCCACAGATATCATATGTGGATGAGTAGGTGTCCATATACGTTTGTCCATACTGTACATGTCAGTTATATACTCCAAACATACTCCGTTCATGTTATACACTGTCAGGCCGGATGTCACATGGTATCAGTATGTAAACACTAAAGGGGTTCATGTCGGGAATTATCAAGCGAGGCTTGAAAATAGGAGCCAGATGGATGGATTCCATTTCCAAAGTTGTGCACGGGTTTAACGTTCCTCAATCCAGCGTCGTGTAACGGACGAGGGTTAACACTGTGGTAGTGATGGTTTAACGGTAACTCTGATGTCAAACTGTTTGGGTAGTGCCTTTCCTTAAGATGACCTGCACACCAGGACCAGCGATTTCCCAGAACCTCGAAGGAGTGCTGAGAAAGGAGGCGGGGCTACAAAGTCTCACCCTCAACCTTTTTTTAATGTTTACCCAATTTTCTCAAATTTAGATGTGCCCGTTCCCCAACCCCACTAGAGTCCCCGCCCATCACGTGACGCTCCCGACGTCAGGGGGAGACGAGAACGTTTCCTCCCATACGTGTGACGCCAGCCTACCATCCGCATCCTCGCCGGACAGCCAACGCGCTCGGAGGAAAGCGTCGGGTCCCCAGCTCTGATGCAATGGCTGACAGACGGCTGTGCTGACCAGCATCACACGGAGTCTGATGTGGGGATAGAGCGACATTTATCCACCTAGAGACGGAGAGCAGTGCAAGCTTAAACTCCAGTGCTCAACGGACCCGGCTGAAACCAAAAACGGCCGTGCTCTCACACACACACACACACACACACACACACACACACACACACACACACACAGTAATTACAGTTACATACAATGACTGTGTTTATATACACAGAGGTCAGGAGCGGTTTATTGGTGCTGTAGACTACACACATTTTATTTGGGTTTATTGCAGTCAGGTGTGTTTAATGGAGACACACAACCACACACACACACACACACACACACACACACGTTGGGAGTACATTTTTCATGCCTGTCGAAATGGTCTGACTAGACATAAACAGATCACACTGACACATCCCCTTACTTATTAAACACAGTCTCAGACACAGACACAGACACACACACACACACACACACACACACACACACACACACACACACAGTACAGAGTACAGATGCATTTCTTTGTCAGTTGGCAGGTGTGAATAAATCATGGGATGGAAGGAGTGGTTGTCTATATTTCACCCCTGTGTGTGTGTGTGTGTGTGTGTGTGTGTGTGTGTGTGTGTGTGTGTGTGTATGTGTGTTTTAAACTACCTGGATCACACACACCTTCCACCTGACACCTATCCCTCATCTCTCTCACACAAACACACACACAGACACAAACACACACACAGACACAAACACACACACACACACACACACAGACACAAACACACACAGACACAAACACACACAGACACAGACACACACAGACACAGACACACACAGACACAGACACACACACACTCCGTCAGCACCAAGCAATTTCGAGACAGATCTCAGCTCCTGCTCTGAGGTTCAGTTCTGAACTGAAATATTCATTAATTACTTCATTAATAAACAGAGTGTAATTATACTGGAATTAAAGAGCTCGTACCAGAGAACACACACACACAGACACACACGCACACAGACACACACGCACACGCACACACACACACACACAGACACACACACAGACACACACTACACACAGACACACACTACACACAGACACACACAGACATATCATTATGACCTCCTCGTTTTCCTCCTCACTGTCCACTCTATCAGCTCCTCTGATCACTCAGGTTCTCTTTGTGGTTCTATAATTCAGACTGTAGTTCATCTGTTTCTCTGCAGACTTTATTCCTCCTCACCCTGATCTTCAATGATCAGGGGACTTCACAGGACCACCACAGAGCAGATATTATGTGGGTGGTGGGTCATTCTCAGCACTGCAGTCACACTGACATGGTGGTGGTGTGTTAGTGTAAAGCCATGCTGGTACGAGTGGATCAGACACAGCAGTGCTGCTGGAGGTTTAAACACTGTGTCCACTCACTGTCCAGTCTATCAGACACTCCTACCGAGTGTCTCCACCTTGTAGATGTAAAGTCAGAGACAGAAGCTCATCTGTTTCTGCACAGTTTGTGTTGGTCGTCCTCTAGTCCTTCATCAGTGCTCACAGGACGCTGCCCACAGGACGCTGTCGGCTGGACATTTCTGGCTGGTGGACTGTTCTCGGTCCAGAGTGACACTGAGGGGTTTAAGCACTCCAGCAGCACCGCTGTGTCTGATCCACTCGCACTGGCCAACACACACTAACACACCACCACCATGTCAGTGTGACTGCAGTGCTGAGAATGACCCACCAATACAGATCAACTGCCGAATGGGTGGAGCCAAACCAGCCGACAGCAGGTTACCCTTCTATCGATTATTGACTGATCGGTAGGCGTTGTCGACTACTGACTGATCGGTAGGCGTTGTCGGACAGCCGACTGATCGGTAGGCGTCGTCGATTACTGACTGATCGGTAGGCGTTGTCGATTACTGACTGATCGGGTAGGCGCTGTCGATTTACTGACCGATCGGGTAGGGCGCTTTGCTGACATTGACTGATCGGTAGGCGCACGACACTGACTGATCGGGTAGGCGTTGTCGAATACGACTGATCGGAAGCTGGTCGATTATTGACTGATCGGTAGGGCGCGGTTTTATTACACCGATCGGTAGGCGCGGTCGCATTATTGACTGGATCGGTAGGCGTTACGATTATTGACTGATCGGGTAGGCGTTGTTTCATTATTGACTGGTCGTGGCAGGCGCTGGTTTATTGGCTGACTGATCGGTAGGCGCGGTTTCATTATTGATCGATCGGTAGGCGTTGGTCGATTATTCACCGATCGCAGGCTGTCTATTCACCGATCGCAGGCTGCCATCCATTGGCTCACCGATCGTGCAGGCGCTGCTCATTCACCGATCGGCAGGCGCGTTTATTATTCACCGATCGGGCAGGCGTCGACACGACTGATCGCAGGCGCCGTTTCCATTACCGACCGACTGCAGCGGTCGACACACCGATCGCAGGCGCTGGTCGCATTATTGACCGATCGGGCAGGCGCTGTCGGATTATCGATTGATCGCAGGCGCGGTCGATTATTCACCGATCGGTAGGCGGTTTATTGGCTGACTGATCGGTAGGCGTTGTCGACTATTCACTGATCGGTAGGCGTTGTCGACTATTCACTGATCGGTAGGCGTTGTCGATTATTGACTGATCGGTAGGCGTTGTCTATTACCGACTGATCGGCGTTGTCGCATTATTGACTGATCGGTAGGGCGTTAGTTTCATTGGCTGACCGATCGCAGGCTGTTTATTGGCTGACTGATCGGCAGGCGCGGTTTATTATTCACTGATCGGGTAGGCGTTGTCGATTATTGACTGATCGGTAGGCGTTATAGATTATTGACTGATCGGTAGGTGTTATTGATTATTGACTGATCGGTAGGCGTTTAAGCTGATTGCTGACTGATCGGGTAGGCGCTGTCATTATTGACTGATCGGTAGGCGTTATTGATTATTGACTGATCGGTAGGCGTTGTCGATTATTGACTGATCGGTAGGTGTGTTATTGATTATTGACCGATCGGTAGGTGTTATTGATTATTGACTGATCGGTAGGTGTTATTGATTACTGACTGATCGGTAGGCGTTGTTGATTATTGACTGATCGGTAGGCGTTGTTGATTATTGACTGATCGGTAGGCGTTGTCGATTATTGACTGATCGGTAGGCGTTGTCGATTATTGACTGATCGCTAGGCGTTATTGATTGGCTGACTGATCGGCAGGCGTTGTCGATTATTGACCGATCGGCAGGCGCTGTCGATTATTCACCGGGATCGGCAGGCGTTGTCGTATTATTCACTGATCGGTAAGCGCTGTAGATTATTGACTGATCGCAGGTGTTATTGATTATTAACGATCAAGTAGGTGTTATCGATTATTGACTGACTTGATAAAATCTCCGTATTCCATCCAGAAGACGCCCTCACTGCTCCCGTGTGCCATCAGTTCATGACGAAGGTGCTGCGGCCAGTCAGCCCACTCGTCCGACCACGACCCATTCCATGAGAACCGACCCCAAGGGTTCCGTAGACGCAGCAGCCTGGAATAGATACAGAGCATTCTAGAACACAGCAAAACTAACTCTGGGGAACAGAACCTTTTCTTATCTTTTGGTCCTAATTCAGCAATTTTCACTATGCTCCCACTATCTAGAACCCCACAGAATGCTACCAGCAAAGGCAGGATGAAGGCTAGCACAGTCTTTGGCCTCGGTACACGAAGCTCCCTCACCTGTGATCTTCTGAAGATGTCCAGCAAGTACAGAACCTTTCAGAAATTTTTATAGTAAAATAGCTAGAACCTGGAGTACAAAAACTTTTGGAAACTCTGAGAAACAAAAATGGTCTAGAACCAAGGAAAATATAATATTTTAAAGGTCTGTAAATTGTCTAAAACAGCAACAGACCCTTTTTAAAACTGTGGAGAACACAATCTTCTACAACACGTTCTAAACCTTACACCACCACTAAAGTCTTATACCACTACGGACAGACTGTAAAACAGAACCATCTTCAACTCTGAAGAACATAATCCTGATGATCCTCGAAGAACTTAAACCCCAAGTCTTCCCTGGGAGTGTGTGACCTTCTGGTGACACTTCTTGTAATGAATCATTAATGAATGATTAAATTCAGCACAGCAGCCAATCACTAAACACGCCTGCTGTGTGTGTGTGTGTGTGTGTGTGTGTGTGTGTGTGTGTGTGTGTGTGTGTGTGTGTAAGCACATGTGTGGGTCTTACTTGTATCCCTGAACGCCCTGATCATTCAGTATGGAGTAGGCATGCCTTGGGCGGAGCCCCAGAGACTCGTAAACGACATCATCCACCTTCATATTACCTCCTCCACAAGACGCCCCCATTAGGAAACTGAAGAAACAACCAATCAGATGGCAGAACAGCCAATCAGGAAGAAGAACAGCCAATCAGACACCCTAAAACCAGTCAAACGTGCTTGTGTGTGTGTGTGTGTGTGTGTGTATGTGTGTGTCATACCCTGCCTCTTTGGAGCTCAGCATCTTGGCCCAGATGAGGTCGGTGTCGATGGGCTCCTCGCGGGGGTTGGTAGAGCTGACCTGCAGCATGAGGCTCTCACAGGGGGCGCCGGTGAGCGTGGCTAATCCCTCTATAGCCCGGCTGGCCTGCAGCGCAAAATACGAGCTGCAGCTTCGCCAGAGCCTCGATCGAGCCACCCACAGCTGCCTCCTCTGAGCCTAAGACACACACACACACACACACACACACACACACACACACACACACACCTGTTATTATCATCACTTTCATTCTGAATGATCAATAAAGAAATCCACGGGTTTTCTTTTCTTCGCTCTTTTAACGAAGTGTGTTAAAGTAGCCCATAATTAACTTTAAATTCCATATAAACATTGTTGATCACGTCACTCAGAGCAGCGACTTAAACAGAGTCAGACTGTCCGAGTCAGAAACACACGTAAGAGATGATTTCATAATTCTACTTTATAATCCTTTAATCCCAGTTAATCTCGCCTGCAGTGGATTTCAGTCCGGCAGCACACTCTGAGCAGGAAAGGGCAAAACACACACACACACACACACACACACACACACACACACACACACACACACACACACACACACATTGTCGATGACACGCTTGAGCTGAGCTGAGCTCAGCTCAAACACAAACATACCAAACATTTACCACAAAAAATAATATTTCAATACAGCAAATTCATACTTTTAATAAAACCTGCTGTGTTAGTGTGTGTTACGCTGGTACGAGTGGATCAGACACAGCACTGTTTAAACACTGTGTCCACTCACCGTCCAATTTTATCAGACCGGCGTTCCCACTCTGTAGATGTAAAGTCAGAGACAGAAGCTCATCTGTTTCGCACAGTTTGTGTTGGTCGTCCTTCAGCTCTTCATCAGTGTCATTAGTGGACGCTGCCCACAGGACGCTGTCGGCTGGACGCTTCTGGTCGGTGGACTGTCTGGTCCAACAGTGACATTGGGGTTTAAACACTCCAGAAGCACCGCTGTGTGTGATCCACTGCATCAGCAACACACTCACACCACACTGACCATGCGTCAGTGTGACTGCAGTGCTGGAGAATGACCCACCACCCACATCATATCTGCTCTTGAAACTGGAAGGTCACCGGTTTGATTCCCTGAACTGGCAGGACGTGACTGACGTGCCCTTGAATAAGAGTCTGAACTCCCCAGCTGCTCCCTGGGCGCTGTGGATAGGGCTGCCTACTGCTCTAAGCCACACACACACACACACACACACACACACACACACACACACACACACACACACACACACACACACACACACCTGTGAGAAGAGTAGATATCCATATTCGTCGCAGGGCAGCATGTCGTCCACTAGCACAGTGGTCCAGGTCCCGTCTTTACAGAGCCGGACCTGATACGCCCCTTCAGGACAGATGGACCTGGTGATCATCACACGTTCCACAAGCTCAGGACGCTCTGCAAGGACCGCTAGAGCACTGAGGAACCTAAACACACAAAGCAGAGAACCCACTAAAATGTGCAGGGCAGGGTGGAGAAGCACTGCTCTAATAGACGTTTATACTCCGTTTTATTCATCAATATATAACCAATAATAAATCAATAAAGATCAGCCTGTAATACATCAAACACAACGTGCAGGACGCTGACCGTCCTCCCTGACCCCCGATCATCTGAGCAGGAGCTCTGTGTGCCATTAGTAACGTCTTATTAACTGTTAACAAACAGTACAGCAGGCGAGTGGGGGGCGGGGCCATTACTGTAATCTGTATGTCATTAACATCTGTTCAGATCAACAGTCTGGGGAAGCTGGATCACATGACGTTTAGTCAGGTCGTCATAGCAACACACACACGCACGCACGCACACACGCACGCACACACACACACACACACACACACACAGTTGAACAGCTGTAATCTCATTTCTCCTCCCATTATTGTTCATACAGATGCACTACATGTCCAAAAGTGTGTGGACACCCCTCATAATCAACAAACATTCAGCGACTTAAAGCTGCACCCATTGCTGACACAAATGTGCAAATGCACACAGCTTATCTAGTCCTTGTATGAGGGACCTTTTTGGGATGTGGTGGGCTGGTAATCCTCCACCATTGTGACCTCATTAATTCACTTGACACTGAATGCAATCAGATCCTCACAGCAATGTTCCTGAATCCAGTACAAGGCCTTCTCTGGAGAGTAGAGACAGTTAATCCAACAGAAGGATCAACTCTTTGATCCCCTTGATTTCAGAGGAAGGCAGTGAACGAGCAGGCGTCCCAATACTTTTGTCCTCACAGTGCATTCTAATTCAGCCTCCTGGAACAGACAGTCTTACCAGCAGTTTCCCAGAAGCCCCTGCAGTATGTCGGAAGGGCGGGGGGTACGAAACACAGACCACTTCACTCCGCGGTCCTTAAAGTTATTGCAGTTGATCTCGTGGGGGCGGAGCCACTTCTTGATTCGCTGTTGCACACTGTCACTGTCTGGGAAGCCCACCGACCGCGGACCAGGGGGGAAACTGTCGTCCACGAAGTTCACGGAGTTCTGCACACAGACAAACACACACAGCAGTTTAGCCCCACCCACTCAGCCTACAGCAGTTTATCCCCACCCACTCAGCCTACAGCAGTTTAGCCCCACCCACTCAGCCTACAGCAGTTTAGCCCCACCCATTCAGCCAACACTAGTTTATCCCCACCCACTCAGCCTACAGCCCTTTAGCCCCACCCACTCAGCCTACAGCAGTTTAGCACAACCCATTCAACCAACAGCAGTTTATCCCCACCCACTCAGCCTACAGCCCTTTAGCCCCACCCACTCAGCCTACAGCAGTTTAGCCCCACCCATTCAGCCTACAGCAGTTTATCCCCACCCATTCAGCCTACAGCAGTTTAGCCCCACCCATTCAGCCTACAGCAGTTTTGTCCCACCCATCCAGCCTACCGCAGTTTAGCCCCACCCATCCAGCCTACCGCAGTTTAGCCCCACCCATTCAGCTTACAGCAGTTTAAACCCACCCATCAGTCCTACCGCAGTTTAGCCCCGCCCATTCACCCTACAGCAGTTTGGCCCCACCCATTCAACCTACAGCAGTTAAGCCCCACCCATTCAGTCTACAGCAGATTAGCCCCACCCCATCGCTGGTTCACCGATTGTCTTTCCTTGGAGCACTCTTGGAAGGTACAGACCACCGTATAGCGGGAACACCCCACAAGACCTGTGTGATGTTCTGGAGATGTTCTGACCCAGTCATTTACAACATCACAGTTTCCTGCTTCAACATCATCAGAACTGACTGCTGATATCTGGTTTCAATGTTATGGCTGATCTACATGGAAGGGGTTACTACAGGCAGTCGTGTAGCAGCCTGATCCTGAAATGATGCCTTTATGTATGTGTGTGTGTGTGTGTGTGTGTGTGTGTGTGTGTGTGTGTGTGTGTGTGTGTGTGTGTGTGGATGGCATTATTTTCGCTTTGGGGGGCTGAATAATTGCTGCTACAACTGTTTCTAAAAATACACTCGAGTTCACCTTACCGAGTGGACCTGAGAGAGAGAGAGAGAGAGAGAGAGAGAGAGAGAGAGACAGAGAGAGAGAGAGAGAGAGAGAGAGACAGACAGACAGAGAGAGAGAGAGAGAAACAGAAAGAGAGAGACACAGAGAGACAGACAGAGACAGAGTGAGAGAGACAGACAGAGAGAGAGAGAGCGAGAGAGAAACAGAAAGAGAGACAGAGAGAGAGACAGACAGACAGAGACAGAGAGAGAGAGAGAGTGCAAGCCAGAGCATGTGATCAAGTGTGAGAGCAACAGAGACACAGAGAGACACTTCTCTAGATTCAGCATTCAGCTACTTTAAGCTGCTCCCATTGCTGACACAGATGTGCAAATGCACACACAGCTTGTCTAGTCCCTGTAGAGGAGTACTGCCAATAGAATAGGACTCTCTGGAGCAGATAAACAAACATGACACTATTGTCTCCATGTCTAATAGCAGGCGTGGATTCAAGGGTATAGAGACCCCCACAGCATGAAGGTCCTGAAGAGCCTGTCCAGAGGTTCTGAAGGCAGTAATCAGCTGGATCAGGTGGATGGATGAGGGGTGAAACTAAAGTTTGCAGGAAGGTATCTCCTCCAGGAGCAGGGTTGGTGACCCTGTAGGCAGGGTGATCCTCACACCCTGACATCCCTACCGCTCTCTTTACCGTCACCGAGTACCTTACTCAGATCGGATTCGCTGAACAATAACCTTTTTATTATGTTGAGCCAAATGCTGCAAAACTACTCGCACGGTTTCATCAGATTTTATCAGCATGGTACACCAGACTGGAACGGTAAAGAGACCTTCCGGCACGGTTCCTGGAACGGTAAAGAGACCTTCCGGCACGGTTCCTGGATGGTCTGGTTTGCTTTCACTCTCTCTTCACTGATTGGTCAGACCTGTCTGAAAATAACTACAGTACCAAGGTGCTGTGTTTCGGGCCATTGCAGATTTATACATACCAGTTTAACCTGCACGTTTAACCTGCACAGGTGTGTCAGTGCGTAAACCAGCCTGGTAACGTAAACAAAACCTAAAGGTTAGGTTGGTCCAGACTTTTGGGCCGGAGTTTGGTCAGAAACAAAATAACAGGTAGGAAAGGTGTCGCAGAGCACGATTCGGAGAAAAGGACCAGAATTTGGTCTGATCTTAAAAGGTGATCTTTTCTGGATAGTTCAGACTTTGAGACCAATTACACCAAGTTGAGGCAAAATATCATCGCAAATCAATCCAGAGAAGATGAAAATGACCCGGTGTCAGGCAGAAATCTGACCCCCGTCTGCACCTGCATCACGGCAGCAGTACGGGTGCAACCGACCACACTCGCAGTTCCTGTATCCAGTAGACTGACCCTTATTTACAAACACAAACTAATGGAATGTGAAGGAAATCTGATAATCCGCCACGCTCACTCTGCCTCACACCTGGAAAGACAAAATGTGCCACAATGGGGTCAAACCTTTACAAACCACTGCTTGCTGGGAAATCCAGACAAAGGTACATGATGTTATTCCATACCCTTGGCCTTGGATTGCTTAGCACTGTGTCCAACCATTTGTCCAAATATAGGACACATTCCTTCACACCCACACTCACCTCTCTACAGAAGCTGACAATGTTCTCCCAGAGTTCCTTGGCCTCTCCCTCATCTGTGCGTCGCCGCTGCTCTACGTGTACGCTCTCCCGGCGCCTCAGGGCCTTAGCACTGCGCTTCAGGCTCAGGTACTGCTGGGCCGTGTGACACGCCAGACAGTTTTTAACACGTCCCTCGTTCAGCAGTGTGCAGGCGGGACACGCCCACTGAGAGGTCCCGCCCTTCTCTGGTCCCGTCCCTGATGACCCCCCACGACTGTGTGAGTGTTTGAGCGAACAGGACGTGCAGGAATCTGAGAAACCATGCAGTTTTGACGACCCGCAGGCCGTGCAGTGACCAGCACCTGTAGGGTTCCTTAAAGTACATTTGGAACACGCCCAGGACGTGAAGTCAGGGCTGGACGGTGAGGCAGGCGTGAAACGTACCGATTCACCTAGAACATCAATGACATCCCCGCTTGACCCTGACCTTGACCCCTTGCATGCATCGCAGCGTCCCGCAGCCAACACCGAGGGTCCAGAAGGGGCGGAACATCCTGGACACTTCCAGGATGGGGGAGACGTAACTGGGGCCACCGGAAGGTTAGGCTCCTCCTCCTCCAGCACGCTAAGTCGTTTGATTGCGTAGGTTTGCTCTTGCTTGGGTTTGGAGGTGGGGCCTGCAGATGAAGGTGATGTAGGCGAGGGAGCGGGGTTTGGTGGCCTTCCAGGGGGGGGAACTTCCCTTCTGCTGCGAGGAACTGGGTTGTTTTGAAGGGAAGAAAATGATGGTGGCAAAAAGGGGGCGGGGTTCGTTGTAGGAGGCGGAGATGGTGAATCAGAGGGGGCTGGAGGTGGTGACTCCTCTGTGAGGTCGATGAGAAGCGGTGGGGCATTTGGAGCCCCTGAAGACTGTGTGGGAAACCCAGACACTGGCGTTCGAACCTCTGGAACAACAAGTGCCTCAGGTGGAATTTTGGGTAGCGAAAGTTTCCGTGGGCCCCCACATGCTGAGCAGGACATTGCCACAGGAGTGTTGACTAGAGTGCAGCGAGGACATGCCCACCCCGATGACAAATCCCCACCAACCCTCACTCTGATATCTCCGTTAGGCTCTGCCTCCCGGGAATCCTCACTAACTTGCTGTCCTCTGGGCTCTGAGCTGGAGGTAGACTCTAGGGTGGAAGTGGGAGGAGCCTGAGGTGGTGAAGTGGGGCCATTGGGGACAGGGGGGGTGGAGCCGCAGACGGAGCACACACCTGCTGTGTGGTGGTTGGTGAGGGTGCAGCGGGGACAAGTCCAGCGTGGCTCGGGGGCGCCGCTGAGCCGCAGGATATGGTTGAGGTCGGGTTTGTGGCGAGGAGCCTCACAGATGGAACATCGTGGAGAACCACCTGGGTTGAGGAACGTGCAGCGGCCGCATGACCAATCAGAGCTCACCACTGCTGCCATGGAGCCGGGGGAGTGAGAGTTACTACGAAAGAGAGAGACAGAAAACATCACTACTGAGTCCAACATCACCCTGAAATCAGGGGATTAAGGAGGTTCTCCTGCTTGTCTCTGCTGTCCAGAGAAGACTTTCTGCTAGACTCTGGAACATTGCTGTGAGGATTTGATGCATTTAGCCATTCAGAGTGCTAATGAGGTCAGGATGTTGGATGACCTCTACCCCACCTCACCCCCAACTTCCCAACTCATCCCAGATGTACTGATGGAGCGCCATCATTCCAGAGTACTTCTCTACAGGGACTAGACCAGCTGTGTGTGCATTTGCACATCTGTGTCAGCAGTGGTGCAGCTAAAAGCAGCTGAATGCTGAAGTAGATGGTTTGTCCACAAATATTTGGACGTTAAGTGTCTAAAATAGGAAAACAAGCCTCCCAGTAATGAAGCCAGGATACCATCACACACACAGTGGTATACTGGATCAGGGCCAGTTGTGATGTCAGCGCTAATGGCTGGGTTTTACTCTCCAAAACGTCTCATGCTGTGTGTTCAAATGTGTTTATGTGTGTGTGTGTGTGTGTGTGTGTGTGTGTGTGTGTATGAGAAACTGTACTAATTGTCATCCAGCCAAATTTCCTAGGGAAGGGTCCCGTAGCCAACACACACACACACACACACACACACACACACACACACACACACGGCACAGTGTCCACTGATGATCTTGTTGCTGACTGCAATCAAATCCTCACAGCCATATTCCAGAATCGAGTAGAAAGTCTTCTCTGGAGAAGCAGGAGAAGCTCTTTAATCCCACTGATTTCAGAAGAAACAGTTCTGGTCATACCAGTTCAACATGTTGCAGGCATGAACAAAATGTTCAACCAGTAAGACCTGCTTAACCAAAGTTGTCAACCAGTATGACCAGAATAAGAACTACCTTGGTCAGGCTGGTAGACCAACTAGTGCATCAAACTGAAACAAACATACCCTGTACTGGTAAAAATCTAAACCAGTCTGCTTTACCAGTATGGGATCACCAGCTCTTCAGACACCTTGACCATCTGAGTGCTACATAGTGGTGGGACTGGGAACGACTAAACTGGGGAGGAAACTGTTCAAAGGTGAACTATATGTGAGCTTATTCACACACACATACACACACACATACACACACACATACACACACACATACACACACATACACACACATACACACACATACACACACATACACACACATACACACACATACACACACACACACACACACACACACACACACACACACACACACACACACACACACACTGAATATATACTGAGGGCTACAGCGCGAGAGCACGAGAGAGCAATGGGGGGGTTAGAATAGCAAGAGTTATTTTACAGACAGATGGTTGCTGAATTGTGATTGGTGGAGAAAAATGAAGCTTGTTGCTATGGGGACAAACACTGGCTGCTCTACTAAGAGGGGGACACTATCAAAGCAAGCACAAACAAACACACAGATGCACACACACACACACACACACACACACACACACACACACACACACACACAATAACACTCACAAACACACACACAGTCCCATTCTGGCAGGGAGGCGAAAATCGGCACAACACCCGGAAAGGCAAAAGTCGCCACGTAACACGCACCCCTCTACAAACCAATCAGTGTGAAGTACAGCGAGACTGCACCCACCCAGGTGATGGGGACAGGACGTAGTAAAGTTCTTTAGTGTGTCGTGAAAGCACCCTAAAGAACCTGTGAAGAACCTCCTTGCTTGAATCCTAACTTTCACTGATTTACCAAGAGATTCACGGTGACGCTCAGAACTGTTCTTTTAAAGGCTTCCTCAGCGAAGGTAATTCTCCTGTACAGAACCACAGAACCACGACGGCTCAAGTGCTTAACGGGTTCCTTTTAATGGGGGAAGAAGCCTCACAACCTCCACTGTTAGAGGTCAAAAGACCCGGTTTTTCATGCTATCTAGAACCCATTTTGTCTCTGGCATGATCTGCAGTGTGGGCTGTCCACACCCCATGCAGCTGTGGTGTAAACGTCATGGGCATGTTGGAAGACTTCAAGCCCCGCCCCCGACTGATGGGCGGTACGGTTGTACACTCGCACACAGCAGGCCAGAGCGTGACACACACTCTAATAATGTAGGTCACGGTTTCATTTGCTGTCCTTCACACCCTGCAGTCTCAGTCTCTCTCACTCACACACACACACACACACACACACACACACACACACACACACACACACACACACACACACACACACACACTTTGTAGGAACACTGAAGAGCACGTTCTGATCCTCTGACTCACTGAGTGATAAAGATCTGACATCACATCTCCATACTCTAAGGTACTTTCCAGCCTCACAGCTGGAGTGGGACGACGAACTATATGGACAAATGTGCTGGGACACACTTCCTAATCATGTTTCAGATTCAAACAAATGTGGACCTTTAGGATCAGCAGATCATCTGAAGGTGAAATTAGAGGATTTTTATCCAATGGGAGACAATCAGGTGAGAGTGGGCGTGTCCTGTTTTATTTAAAGAACAGGAATCTTATCAAAATCTGATCTTCACATGTCTGTGGAATTGAATCATGAACAAATGAGATTCTGAGGAGCTCAGAAGAAGAGCTGTTGATGTTCATCAGGCTGGAAAAGGCTACAGAACCATCTGTAAAGAGTTTGGTCTCCACCGATCCACAGTCAGACAGACTGTGTAGAAATGGATGAGATTCAGGACCATTATTACCCTCCCCAGGAGTGCTACACCAACAAAGATCACACCAAGAGCAAGGTGTGGAACAGTCCATCAGCTCACAAAGGAACCCAAGAGAACTTGTAACCCACAAAAAGTCTTTCTCACATTGGCTAATGTTAATGTTCTGGAGTCCACCTACCACAGTGAGCCTGGCAGTGACATATGGAGCTCTCCAAAATGAGCACTGCTGCATCTGGATTAGGACAGGTGGCCATCACTGACAGAACAATGAATTCTGAATCATACCAGCAAATTCTGAAGGAAAACATCTGTCTGTGAGCTGACCAAAGAATGTGGGTCATGCAGAAAGACAACGACACACAACGAATGTTTAAAGAAGAATGAGGGGACACAGCAGATACTGAAAGCAGAGGAGTTCTTTCTGCTCTACTCACATAATATCTGCTCTGTGGTGGTCCTGTGGGGTCCTGATCATTGAAGATCAGGGTGAAAGGAGGAGAATAAAGTCTGCAGAGAAACAGATGAACTACAGTCTGAATTATAGAACCACAAAGAGCTCCTGTGTGATCAGAGGAGCTGATAGAGTGGACAGAGAGGAGAAAGGAGGAGGTGGTCATAAAGTTATGGTTGATCATATATATATATATATATATATAACACCTGTCATTGACGTTATGTCTATGTGAGCCAGTCAGACATGTTTATGCAGGAACTCTTTGTGTGTGCAGCACACCTTCCCTCACAGCTACACCTGAAACCGATGTATACCTGCGGTGAACCCATGCCCAGGGTATGCGGGACTCACAAAAAACACGGAGTGGAGGGACGCAAAGGGCTTCGTCTTCACGTTTTAACGCACACCACTCTAAAAGGACCAGAGAATGACTGCGTCCCACTGGGCGCTACAGGCGCTCGCCTAAAGATCAAAGGCTGCTCGGCCCGTTTTTATCCCTCGTGAGTCCCACACTCGGTTCGCAGCCTCCTCTCTGCGAGTGTCTCCCTGGACTCTCGCAGCCGCCTTTAGCGTTCGGCCTGGGACTTCCATTTACGAGTGACCCGAGGTTCTTCGTCCTTAATGACCCCGGTGCATGTCAATGCCACGTGCAGCACAGCCACACGGTGTCACCCCATCACCTCACCGCCACTCTGCATAGTGGTGTAGCTGCGTCTAATAGACAGCACCTGCTAGGACACGTACAATAATACTGCAGTACTTCACCGCTACAGTACTACACTACTACAGTAATACATTACTACAACACAACTGTACTACTGTTCTACACTACTACAGTGATACATTATTACAACACAACTATACTAAAGAACTATACTACTACATTACTACATCAAGACTGTACTACACTACTACAGTAATATATAATTACAATGCAACTATTCTACAGTAGTATACTACATTACTACAACATAACTGTATGACAGTTCTACACTACTATGGTAATACGTTACTACAACTGTACTACAGTACTATACTACATTACTATTACAATGGTACTACACTACGACAATAATACATTGCTACAGTTCTACAGTAATACATTACTACAACACTATAGTACTATATTACATTACTACAACTGTACTACATTTCTACACTACTGCAGTAATACATTACTACACCACAACTGTACTACAACACAACTGTACTACACTACTATATTACATTACTACAGTTCTACACTATTACAGTATTACATTGTTAAAACACAATTGTACCATAGAACTACACTACTACGACACAACTGTAATACACTACTACATTAGTACAGTATTACTACAGTAGAGCTTCACCAGTTCCTCATATGTGTTCCTGAGAACATCCTGTTAAAAAACCCTGCTCTGTATTATAAGTACCACACACACACACACACACACACACACACACACACACACCAAATAAATTAAAACAATGATTAATAAGGTGTTTGTATTTCAGCAGAACAGCTGATAAATATTTAACCCTAAATTTCACATTTCACAGCTTTACACCAACCTCACAACCGACTGTGTTCACCAATATTTATACAGCGTTTTCTCTCAATATCACCTTCACTTCTGAGACCTTTAATGTTAAGATCATGTTTCTTTAATGTACACTGTACAGTAGTATACAGTGTAAATGAACGAAGAACCACATGACCTGGTTATTTTAACCCTGATCAACCCTCAGTCCTCCGTACTGCACTGACGAGCTGCAGGAACAGCGCTACCGTGTAAGAAACGGCCCAGTTAACCTGAGGCAGCATCGCTCGGCAGAGGGGTAAACACAAATCAGGCGCTTAGAAAAGTGTCCAAAGAGCTGAGCACTCTGCAGCTGTCCTGAGGCGACACTCCTGCTCACCTCACACACACACACACACACACACACACTCAGTATGACATGTGCACACAGCAGAGTAGTGGTGCAGTAGATGAATAAATAATGACTCTCAGATTGTCCATATAAAAGATCAATACAGGACACTGTACCCCATGACTCAGCAACACACACACACCTCCTCCAACATCCAAGCTTCAGGACAGCACGCACACACACACACACACACACACACACACACACACACACACACACACACACACACACACACACAGCAGGAAGTTCACTATTATTACACAGATAAGCTCTGCATACAGCAGTGGCTGGATTGATTGATTGGATCCGTGATCCATTGAAACGTTCTCTCTGAAGTGTATCTTCCTGACATTGTTATCACCATCATTCATCGCATCACATTTTCCAAGCAGTGATGTCCCGGTCCAATCCACTGGGTCGGCATCAGGACAGAACCAAGCACGTTATAATGTACAGCAGATGTTTAAACCTCGGGTCTAGTTTTGATCCTTGGTTTTTACCGCTGTGTCCTAGCAGAGCTCCCTCTGGTGCCCTCTCTGTGCTATTATCAGACGTTATTCCCAGAAGGCAGCAGTGAGGAGCGTTCTCAGAAGCAGAGTGACCCCATCTAACAGTAGAACATGAAAACTTAGTACCTACATACCATTAGTGGTTCTAGAGCTTTGACTGTGCTTGAGACGTTCCTCCTCAAGGCGTCCCACCACGTCTTTACTCTTAGTGCTATAAAGTACTGAAAATATCCCTGTGTGGGACCACACAGAAACTGTCCATTTTGTTCTAAATCAGCACTGAACAGCATGTTCAGAACCAAGAGAAGAAGATATTAAACAACCTAAACTGTCAAAGTCTGATTATAAACAAAAAGAAAATGGATTCATACTGAATTAATAAACTCAGACTGGCTCAGTTACAGCTGCTGAGCGTCAAGGTACTAACATACACTGGTATATGATTATTGTACTCAGACCGGATTGGTATCTGATTATAATCCACATTAAGATACGCAGATCGGATTGGTATCTGATTATAATCCACATTAAGGAACTCAGACCGGATTGGTATCTAATTATAATCCACATTAAGGTACTCAGACCGGATTGGTATCTGATTATAATCCACATTAAGGTACTCAGATCCGATTGGTATCTGATTATAATCCACATTAAGGTACTCAGACCGGATTGGTATCTGATTATAATCCACATTAAGGTACTCAGACCGGATTGGTATCTGATTATAATCCACATTAAGGTACTCAGACCGGATTGGTGATACTCAGCATTACAGTACTTGTATTGGGACATCCATAACAATGCCACAGTGCTGTTCTACACTCTAGTATCTAGCACGGTTCTCAGCACTGAACGGTGGCAGTGTGTGAGGGTTACCTGCGCTCTCTGTGTGTTATGGGATGTTGTTGCCGGGTGATGAAGGTGCTCCCCCACACTGGGCTGCTGTGGCTGTTCCTCATCCAGCCCACCGGGGGTGCCGGAGTGTAAGCAGCACTGCTGAAGCCGTGCTCCGACTCAGTCTCTGTCGCCAAAGACGACGCCGAACTGCCCATCGCCACCACAACTGTATCCGTGGAAAACCACACACACACTGCGGTCAAGTGTTCTCAAGCCTCTCCTCAACCAGTCCGGTTCTATAGTGCTCCATTTCATGCACACATTGCTGACTCTCTCTCTCTCTCTCTCTCTCTCTCTCTCTCTCTCACACACACACACACACACACACACACACACACACTAAAGAGCCAGTGTCCACAGCATAGCCTCCACTGAAGCCCTCAGACAGCTGGAGTGACAGAAACAAGAGCGCCAAGTGTGTGTGAGAGACGGCTGCTGTACTAAAGGGTGTGTGTTAAGCAACCACTCTAGGGTGAGAGAGTGTGTGTGAGACAACCCTCTGCACTACTAAGAGAGACAGTGTGTGTATGTGTGTGTGTGCATGTCTCATGGACAGTCACTCTACTGAAGAGGGTCTATGTGTAAGACAGTCACTATACCAAAGCCGGTCACTTTGCGACAGTGTGAACAGGTGTGAGACAGTAACTTCTCCGAACGCTGTTTGTGAAATATGGTCATTACACTAAAGAGTGTGTATGTGAAAGTCACTCTAAGAGTTTTGAATGAGATGACCACTCCACAAAAAAGTGTTTATGCACAAGATGGTCGCTACAATAAAGAATGTACATGTGAGGTGGTCACTTTTACAGGGTGTATGTAGTGTTCACTCCTAAAATGTGTGCAATTTAGAGTCATTCTCCTAAGGTGTGTGAGAGGTTACTGTTCTAGGGTGTTTATGTTTGAAAAGGTTACTATGCTAAAGAGTGTGCATGTGTGAGACAGACACTCTGCTAAAGAGAGACATTATTCTGGTGTGTATATGCATTACTTCTCACTCTATAGAGTGTATGAGATGGTCATGCTCGTATATTAGATATACAGTCTATGCGTCTGTCCCTCCTGTGAAGAGTGTGCATGTATCTGTCACTCCTCTAAATAGTGTGTCATTTGTCAGTCACTTCTCTAAAGAGTGTGTGGTTTGTCGGTCACTCCTCTAAAGACTGTGTGGTGTGTCGACCACTCCTCTAAAGAGTGTGTGGTGTCCATCACTCCTCTAAAGAATGTGTGTATTTTGGTCACTCCAATAAAGAGTGTGTATATGTGTCTGTCACTCCATTAAAGAGTGTGTGGTGTGTTGGTCACTCCTCTAAAGAGTGTGTGGTGTATCGGTCACTCCTCTGTGCACTCCAGCCCATGTCCTCTCCTCAGAACGCCGAGCGGCAGAAGGCGCTCCCTCTGTCCTCTTTTTCGTCTCTGTCTCCTTTTCCTTTCTGTCTCTGTCTCGTTTCCGTTTCTGTCTCCGTCTCCTTTCAGTCTCTTTTCTGTCTCTGTCTCCGTATCCGGACCGTCTGTCTCGGTCCGTCTCCGCGGTCTGTGTTTAGCATTAGCCTCCGTTAGCATTGCAGGGGAAGGAGCTGCGCGCGCTCCTCCGGAATAAACAGCCCCTCCCCCCGGCTACATACCCCCCTCATACCCCGTCAGAGAGATATACCCTCCTCATACCCCCACAGAGATATAAAGCAAACTTAAATTGAAATTTAAATAATCCCCCAATCAAAGATATATACCCCCTTCAGAGCGGTATATACCCCCCCTCAGACTCATATATATATATATATATATATATATATATATATATATATAACATATATATACACACATATATACCCCTCAGACATGCTTATATATACCCCCCTGAGAGATATATACCCTCCTCAGAAAGACATATATACCCCCCTCGGAGAGATATATACCCCCTTCAGCGATATATACCCTTGGTGATATATGCTCCCTCATACCCCCTCAGAATAAATACCCCCTCAGAGAGATATATACCCATCAGATATATACCCCCTCAGAAATATTTACCTTCCTCAACGAGATATATCACCCTCAGAGACATATACCCCTCAGAGATATATGCAGTCCCTGGGGGCCCATACCCCATCAGCATTATAGAGCATTATAGAGCGCCACCTACAGCTCCTGTAGTGTATTACAGTCTGTCAGAATGAGCGTGTGGCTCATATGAACATTATAGAGCATTATAGAGTGCCCCCTACACTTCCTGTAGTGTATTACAGTCTGTCAGAATGAGCGTGTGGATCATATGAACATTATATGAAACGTTATAGAGCGCCCCTACACTTCCTGTAGTGTATTACAGTCTGTCAGAATGGTAGTGTGGCTCATATGAACTTGATATGAAGCGGTACCAGCCCCTTACACTTCCTGTAGTGTACTACAGACTGTCAGAAAGACTGCGTGGATCATTTGAACATTATAGAGCATTATAGGCTTCACTTCCTGTAGTGTATTACAGTCTGTCAGAATGAGCGTTTGGATCATATGAACATTATAGAGCATTATAGAGCGCCCCCTACGCTTCCTGTGAGTGTATTACAGTCTGTCAGAATGACGTTTGGATCACTCGAACATTATAGGCGTTATAGAGCTCCCTACACTTCCTGTAGTGTGTACAGTCTGTCAGAATGAGCGTTTTGATCATATGAACATTATATGGAAACATTATAGGCGCCCCTACACTTCCCTGTGATGTATTACAAGTCTGTCCAGAATGAGCATTTGGATCATATGAACATTATAGAGCATTATAGGCGCCCCTACAATTCCTGCCAGGTAGCCATTACAGTCTGTCAGAATAGCGTGTGGATCATATGATCATTATAGAAACATTATAAATCCCCCTACAATTCCATGTAATTGTATTACAGTCTGTCAGAATGAGCGATGTGGATCATATATGATCATTATGAGGAAGCATTATAGAGCTCCCCTACAATTCCTGTAGTGTATTACAGTCTGTCAGAATGGCGTGTGGATCATATGATCATTATAAGAGCATTATAGAGCTCCCCAATTCTGTAGTGTATTACAGTCTGTCCAGAATGACGTGTGGATCATATAGACATTATAGAGCATTATAGGCATTATAGAGTGCCCCCTACACTTCCTGTGAGTGTATTACAGTCTGTCAGAATGAGCGTGTGGATCATATGAACATTATAGAGCATTATAGAGGGTGCCCCTCGGCTGCCAGTGTGTACAGTCTGTCAGAATGAGCGTGTGTGGATCATATCAACATTATACATCGTTACAGGCGCCCCTATGCTTCTTGTGGTGTGTGCATTCTGTCAGAAGATAGGCGATGTGGCTCATATGAACATTATAGAGCGTTATAGAGCGCCCCTTACACTTCCTGTAGTGTATTACAGTCTGTCAGAATGAGCGTTTGGATCATATGAACATTATAGAGCATTATAGAGCGCCCCCTACACTTCCTGTAGTGTATTACAGTCTGTCCAGAATGAGTGTGTGGATCATACTTGATCATTATAGAGCATTATAGGCGCCCCTACACTTCTGTAGTGTGCTACAGTCTGTCAGGAAGATAAGCGTTTGGATCATATCGTTTTTAGTATAGGCCCATGAAGCCCCTCAGCTTCCTCCTTAGTGTATTACAGTCTGTCCAGAATGAGCGTGTGGATCATATGAACATTATAGAGCGTTATAAGAGCGCTTCCTTCCTGTAGTGTATTACACAGTCTGTCAGAATAGACCGTGTGGATCATATGAACATTATAGGCGTTATAGGCGCCCCTACACTTCCTGTAGTGTATTACAGTCTGTCAGAATGACGTGGATCATATGAACATTATGAAGCGTTGCTCGGCGCCCCTAAGCTACTGTAGTGTAGCCAGTCTGTCAGAATGAGCGTGTGGATCATGAACATTATAGGCGTTATAGAAGCGCCCCCTCACGGCTTCCTGTAATTGTATTACAGTCTGTCAAGAATGAGCGTGTGAATCATGAACATTATAGGCGTTATAGAGTGCCCCCTACACTTCCTGTGAGTGTATTACAGTCCTGTCAAGATGAGCATGTGATCATGCCAAACATTGAGTGCTCCCAAGTGTTGCATTATTAACCCCAGTGGAGGTCAGTTATAAGTGACCTGGACTGCACTCCTGCCTACATGAAGAAAATCACAAAACTGCTGACGCACATATAACGTCACTGCAGTGTTTCCATTAATGCCTTGAGGAAATAAAACCATCCTGACTGGTCAGACGAGAACACCACACACACACACCCACACACGCCTGTAAATGACGCCAGCTGTTGTATGAGCTATGAGCGCCTGAAGGCCTTTCTGTCGCCCTCTTTTTCTGAGTCAGGTACTTGCTGAGTAACAAGGTGATACCAAATCAAACACAGAGAAAGCCTGTCTAGTCCTGCCACAACAGCTGCCAATAGAATAGGACTCTCTGGATCAGATAAACAAACATGAACCTATCAGCACCATGTCTAATAGCAGGCATGGACTAGAGGGTATAAAGACCCCCCAACATTGAGCAGTGGGCAATTAGACTGTGTTCTCTGGAGCGATAGACACATACAGATCATCCAACAACTACTAACTCCCCTTGATCTTGTCACAAAAAATGCAATCAAATCCTCACAGCAGTGGCCACTATTGGGCAATACGAGGTTGGCAAAAATGACTGGTATCCATATATTGACTGACGTGACAGTCATCACGTGAACACCTCTGCACACATTTAGCATCAGATCATTTTAAAGCAATATCTAAACAAGCCTGATGCAATTTAGACCGTCTTGGAGATAAAAGGGTGTAGATGCCATAACAAGAACACCTCTCCAACTGTTAAGCATGGGTCTGGATGGAGCCCCATCGGGGTTGTGTTACAGCCAGTGGTACAGGGGTATGTTAAGAAAATATGGATTCAGTCAAACACCAGCAAATTCTGGAGAAAGAAGCATGAGGAGCAAGCTGCAGGTTTAGTCTTCCATAACGGTCTTAACATCAAACATTTGTTGATAGACTATAAGAACAGAGCAGCAAGGCCATAAAAAAACTCACAGGACTAAACGTCTGGGGCGAGAGGGTGAAAAATGACCCTCATGACTACAGACACTGTCAAAAGTACTTGACCGAGCAGGGTGGCCAGACCTCTCACTGAAGCTCTATACGTGCTATAAGGACAGATGGCAACATGTGACCACTGCAGCTTTTACACACAGCTTTATTCACTGTCACCTGTTACTACGATGACACCTGCTATAACACCAGCCACAGGAAATGCACATCAGCATATTAACGATATATGCCAACACTCTGATCAGGAGGCGGGAACTGCAACGGGCGTCTCCATCAAGACTCATGGCTCACTCTGTGTTTAAACATTCTACACCATTCAGAATCATGCTGATGCTCCACTGAAGCATTACCAGGAGAATACCATCTGTCATGGACGGGCAGCTGGGGTGGAGCTGGTTCTCCCTCCCTCATAACTGAACCCTGCACAACCTGGGTCGTGGGTGTAAACTCTGTGTGTTACCCTACTGCCTCAGTCATGCTCTCTCACTGCAGACCTTTACTTTGGATCTCTCAGCTCACCCCTGACATCTGTCCATGAAGGAGGAGTTCAAGCGTGATTCTCGTTACAAAATCCCTCCCACAACTGGGGCCCAGTAGCAAATCAAATTCTCACATAATGCTGCTTTAGGTATTCCCCCTGGGATATCAGTCAGGGCCCAATTTCCCAAAAACAGTTCATCACTAAAACGTCTTATCTGGGACAAGGGCACTCCAGTGTGATGTTTGCATGGCCCGAAGCGTTCGTGGGAAACCCACGTATGCGTGGGCCACTGCGTTAAGACCCGGTCGGATCGGGGTGAAAACAATGAATCAGGACCTCTCTGTGTACGCACTGACCATTCGACTACCAACCGTCTGCTCGATCCTGCTTCCACTAATGAAGTACACCGTGTTTCACTGCTTTGTTGTTGGAAACACGTGAGAAACAGTCGAATTAAAGTTTGCTTTCATGTTAAAAGTATAAAAGGTCTCGTCAAGGAACTTGGTATCCAAATTCTCACTTTATTTTACAACTTCAGTGTGTGGCGTTCAGGCGCCAAAGACACAGTAACACAGAAGACAAAATAGATACTAACAGAGTCTGAATCAAGCTAGACTAGCAAGACTGTAACACAGTACACACACACAGACCGAAACACACACACACAGGCAGAAACACACACACACAGACCAGCGCACACACACAGGCTGGCTCACGCACACACACAGACCGAAACACGCACACAGTCAGACTGTAAGACACGCACACAGTCAGACTGTAAGACACGCACACAGTCAGACTGTAAGACACGCACACAGTCAGACTGTAGAACGCCCGCACACAGTCCAGACTAAGACACTTTTTTTAGTCAGACTAAGACACACACACAGTCAGACTAAGACACACACACACACACAGTCGAACTAGACACACACACACACACAGTCAGACTAGGAACACACACACACACACACACAGTCAGACTAAGACACACACACAGTCAAAGACTAAGACACACACACAGTCAGACTAAGACACACTACAGTCAGACTAAGACACACACACACAGTCGAACTAGAACACACAGTCAGACTGTAACCACAAAAGCCTGATCTGTAACACACGATCACACTATGAATACACACAGTCAGACTGTAACATGGTCAGTCAGAGACACAAAGCCAGACTAGAACACACACACGCTTTGGTCAGACTGTAACACACCTACAGAGTCCAGACTGTAACACACCTGAAGTCAGACTGTAACACACACACAAGTCAGACTAAGACACACACACAGTCAGACTAAGACACACACACACAGTCAGACTGTAACAAAAACACAGTCTGTAACACACAGTCACACTGTAAGACACACAGAGTCAGACTGTAACACACACACAGAGTCAGACTGTAACACACACAGAGTCAGACTGAGACACACACACACAGTCAGACTAAGACACACACACACAGTCAGACTGTAACAAAAACACAGTCTGTAACACACAGTCACACTGTAAGACACACACAGTCAGACTGTAACACACACAGTCAGACTGTAACACACACAGTAAAACTAACACACAGTCAGACTGTAAGACACACAGTGTCTAACACACACACAGTCAGACTGTAAGACACACACACACACACACAGTCAGACTGTAAGACACACACACACACACACACACAGTCAGACTGTAACACACACACAGTCAGACTATAACACACACACAGTCAGACTATAACACACACACAGTGTGGCTGTAAGAGTCGTGTGACTGTTGTTTATGGCGGTAAATGCTCGATTACCCGGATGAGGCTCCGTTGTCCGGCTAACTTTTCCAGCCGCGATCCAAAACGGACAACTTCCTCCGAAACGTCCACGCGAGTCGCGCGCCGGGACCGGTCCTCATCTCTCCGCGCGCCCAGTCCTGTCCCGGTTCATGTCCTCTCCTGGGTTCGGCGGGTTCCACTTTAATCTCCGCGCGCTGATCCGAACACTGCTTTAATCTGCTCACCTCAGACAGCCCACTGCGCACGCGCACTGCTGCCCTCACTGCCCTCACTGCTCTACTCACTGCCCTCACTGCCCTCACTACTCTACTCACTGCCCTCACTACTCTACTCACTGCCCTCACTGCCCTCACTACTCTACTCACTGCCTTCACTGCTCTACTCACTGCCCTCACTACTCTACTCACTGCCCTCACTGCTCTACTCACTGCCCTCACTGCTCTACTCACTGCTCTACTCACTGCCTTCACTGCTCTACTCACTGCCCTCACTGCTCTACTCACTGCCCTCAGTGCCCTCACTACTCTACTCACTGCCCTCACTGCTCTACTCACTGCCCTCACTGCTCTACTCACTGCCCTCACTGCCCTCACTGCTCTACTCACTGCCCTCACTGCTCTACTCACTGCCCTCACTGCTCTGCTCACTGCTCTCACTGCCCTCACTGCTTTACTCACTGCCCTCACTGCTCTACTCACTGCTCTCACTGCCCTCACTGCTCTACTCATTGCCTTCACTGCTCTACTCACTGCCCTCACTGCTCTACTCACTGCCCTCACTACTCTACTCACTGCTCTCACTGCCCTCACTGCCCTCACTGCTCTACTCACTGCCCTCACTGCCCTCACTACTCTACTCACTGCTCTCACTGCCCTCACTGCCCTCACTGCTCTACTCACTGCCCTCACTGCTCTACTCACTGCCCTCACTGCTCTACTCAATGCCCTCACTGCTCTGCTCTCTGCCCTCACTGCCCTCACTGCTCTACTCACTGCCTTCACTGCTCTACTCACTGCCCTCACTGCTCTGCTCACTGCCCTCACTGCTCTACTCACTGCCCTCACTGCTCTGCTCACTGCCCTCACTGCTCTACTCATTGCCCTCACTGCTCTACTCACTGCCCTCACTGCTGTACTCACTGCCCTCACTGCTCTACTCACTGCCCTCACTGCCCTCACTGCTCTGCTTACTGCCCTCATTGCTCTGCTCACTGCTCTGCTCACTGCTCTGCTCACTGCCCTCATTGCACTACTCACTGCTCTCACTGCTCTGCTCACTGCTCTACTCACTGCCCTCACTGCTCTGCTCACTGCCCTCATTGCGCTACTCACTGCTCTCACTCCTCTGCTCACTGCCCTCACTGCTCTGCTCACTGCTCTGCTCACTGCTCTACTCACTGCTCTCACTGCTCTGCTCACTGCTCTGCTCACTGCTCTGCTCACTGCCCTCATTGCTCTGCTCACTGCTCTGCTCACTGCCCTCACTGCTCTGCTCACTGCTCTGCTCACTGCCCTCACTGCTCTACTCACTGCCCTCACTGCTCTGCTCACTGCCCCGATCATGGCCGAAAGTGTTGGCACCCCAGATTTTTCTCCAGAAAATGAAGTATTTCTTCCAGAAATGTTTTGCAATTACACGTTTTGTTAAACACATGTTTATGTCCTTTGTGTGTTCTGGAACAACAGAAAAAACAGAGGAAAAAAATGCAAATTTGACATAATTTTACACAAAACTCCAAAACTGGGCCAGAGAAAATTATTGGCCCCCTCAATTTAATATTTAGTTGCACAAGCTTTGGAAAAAATAACTGAAATCAATCGCTTCCTATAACCATCAACAAGCTTCTTACACCTCTCAGCTGGAATTTTGGACCACTCTTCTTTTGCAAACTGCTCCAAGTCTCTCATATTTGAAGGGTTCCTTCTCCCAAAAGCAATTTGAAGATCTCTCCAAAGGTGTCAAATGGGATTTAGATCCGGACTCATTGCTGGCCACTTCAGAACTCTCCAGCACTTTGTTTCCATCCATTTCTGGGTGCTTTTTGAAGTATGTTTGGGGTCATTGTCCTGCTGGAAGACCCATGACCTAGGACGCAAACCCAGCTTTCTGACACTGGGCCCTACACTGCGACCCAAAATCCTTTGGTAATCTTTAGATTTCATGATGCCTTGCACACAGTCAAGGCACCCAGTTCCAGAGGCAGCAAAACAACCCCAAAACATCTTTGAACCTCCACCATATTTGACTGTAGGTACTGTGTTCTTTTCTTTGTAGGCCTAATTCCATTTTCGGTAAACAGTAGAATGACGTTCTTTACCAAAAACCTCTATCTTGGTCTCATATGTCCACAAGATGTTTTCCCAGAAGGATTTTGGCTTACTTACATACATTTTGTCAAACTGCAGTCTAGCTTTTTTATGTCTCTGTGTCAGCAGTGGGGTCCTCCTGGGTCTCCTGCCATAGCCTTTCATTTCATTCAAATGTCGACGGATAGTTCGAGCTGACACTGGTGCTCCCTGCGCCGGCAGGACAGCTTGAATTTCTTTGGAACTTGCTTGGGGCTGCTTATCCACCATCCGGACTATCCTCCGTTGCAACCTTTGATCAATTTTTCTCCTCTGTCCACATCCAGGGAGATTAGCTACAGTGCCATGGGTTGTAAACTTCTTGATTGTGTTGAGCACTGTGGACAAAGGAACATCAGGATCTCTGGAGATGGACTTGTAACCTTGACATTGTTGATACTTTTCCACAATTTTGGTTCTCAAGTCCTGTTTCTGTTCTCCATGCTTAGTGTGGCACACAGACACACAATGCAAAGACCGAGTCAACTTCTCTCCTTTTCATCTGGTTTCAGGTGTGATTTTTAAGCTGTTACTTATCACAGGTGAGTTTGAATGAGCATCATATGCTTGAAACAAAGTTATTTACCCTCAATTTTGAAAAGGTCCCAATAATTTTGTCCAGCCCATTTTTGGAGTTTTGTGTGAAATTATGTCAAGTTTGCCTTTTCTTCCTCTGTTTTTTGTGTTGTTCCAGTACACACAAAGGACATAAACATGTGTAACTACAACATTTTCTGGAGAAAATTCCGGGGTGGCAACACTTTTGGCCATGACTGTATGTAATTCAGAAATGTTGAGGTGTTTAAAAAGGATTAGTTCTATATATAAACAGTATAAAACGTGGTTCTATACCATACTGAAACACATATACAGTACTGAAAATGCTCTATATAGTACTGAATACAAGCTGAAATTGTACAGAAGCAGTACTATATAGACATCTGTATAGTTCTGAAACCTTCTGTATATTTCTGAGAACCTCTATGCCGTAATGAAAGTAGATTTAGTACTGTATAGAAGCAGAGTACTAAAAGCAGAGTTTCATATTACTTGCTTGAACAATTGGCTACACTGTTCCCATGATTTTCAGTGGTACTGCTCCGTTCCATTTGTATCCGTAATCTTTCAGAAGGTGCATAGATACGGATGAAATGAACAAAGTACAGATAGAAAGCTCCATCTGTCTTCACATGAAGTACTGATCATGAAGGAGCCTTTAGTGTGAGTATATGTACTGAAAAGGGGGTTTTACGTAGTAGTTCAGCCCCTCCCATTCACACTACGGCTTTTCAGCCCCACCCATTCAGCAAGTATCATAATTCATTTAATAATTCATCATAGGTTCATTTCAACTATGAGAGGCAAAATCAGAAAAACAAATCCAGGAACTCACACTGTAGGATTTTAAAGAATTGATTTGTAAATTATGGTGAAAATAAGTATTTGGTCCCACAAACACAGACCTGTAACAACATCTGTAAGAAGCTCTTCTGTCCTCCACTCCTTACCTGTATTAATGGAACCTGTTTGACCTCGTTATCGGTATTAAAGACTCAAACAGTCAGACTCCAAACTCAACTATGACCATAGAGCTGTCGAAGGACAGGAAGAAGACTGTAGACCTGCGCCAGGCTGGGAAAAGTGAATCTACAATAGGCAAGTAGGTTGGAGTGAATAAATCAACTGTGGGAGCAGCTGTAACATTACATTAATAGTAACTGTGGGACCAAAGTAACAAAGGCTACCATCAGTAACACACTACACCGAGAGGGACTCAAACCCCTCTTTAAATGATGGGGACAGATACAGTAATATTGATTAATTGGAAGAAGAATCATTATCAACAATATAACCAATATGAGAATTCAATCAACAGTGCTCAGCCGGATTGGTTATAAATGTAGTAATAACTCAACAACAACAACAACAACAACAACAACAACAACAATAATAATAATAATAATAATAATAATAATATTTATATTAATAATATTAATAATATTTAAAATAACATTTAGAATGTTTTGTTTGTTTATATGATTGCTAATGAAAATACTACTTAATGAAAATGATAACTGATATTAAAATTATAATGATAAATTGAATATTAAACAATAAAGTAGTTATACATAATAAAATAAATATAAATAATAAATTACATTAAATTCATAAACAATACATTAAATATGAATAGAAAATAACATTGAATGAATATATAATAAATTAAATAAGTTAAACTTTAATAATAAATTAAATGTAAGAAATAAAATACATATAAATAATACATTAAATATAAATAAAAAGTCTATATTAATGTCAAATCAGTTCTAATTTGGTCTCCGGGTTGTGCGCACTATCTAAGCGCCCTATCGAGTGTGGAAACAGCGGATTGGGACGCGTTCTGCGCAGACGGGTTTGCAGAATACGGAGCTGCGCGCGCGCTGGGTTTGACCCGCGGAGTGACCGGTTCTGAACGAGCCGCTCCACCTTTAAACGACACTGTATACGGTGGAACGGAGAGTTAATAACGTCGATTTAGGAGCTAAATTCAGCCTCATTGAGACGAATTTACATCGTTTAAACACACACACACACACACACACACACACACACACACACACACACACGCGGGTTTAATCCTTTATTTCTCTTATTTATTCACAACATTGCACCTTTTGTTCGCTTGTTTCCGGAATTGCTGTCCTGCAGCGCCACCTGGTGGACACACAGAGAAAGCGTAGCGTTTCCATGAATTAATCGAAACTTTTGTTTTTCAAAATAAAAGTCTTTATGTTTTTATGGCTCGGATTAAAATTAAATTCACGAGAATCCTAAACTAGATTTGGGTTCAAGATGAGAAGTGTTTATGTTGAAGTTAAATAAATAGATTACATTTGTATGATGATGATGATAATAATAATAATAATAATAATGATAATGATGATAATGATGATGATGATGATGATAATAATAATAATAATAATAATAATAATAAGTAAAAATAAACTGAATAAATTATTATGTTTTTAAGGTTTATGTCGTGTGTGGGTTTGTTTGTTTGTGTGTGTGTGGGTCTGTGTGCGTGTGTGTGTGTGTGTGTGTGTGTGTGTGTCTGTGTGCAGGTGCTGGTCATAAAATTAGAATATCATGAAAAAGTTGATTTATTTCAGTAATTCCATTGAAAAAGTGAAACTTGTATATTATATTCATTCAACACACACAGACTGATATATTTCACATGTTTATTTATTTTCATTTTGATGATTTTAACTGACAACTAATGAAAATCCCAAATTCAGTATCTCAGAAAATTAGAATATTACTGAAAAATATGAAGATGAAAAGTATGAGCGTGTACTGCACTCAGTATTTAGTTGGGGTTTCTGTGGCCTGGATTACTGCAGCAGTGTGGACATGGCATGGTGTCCATCAGTTTGTGGCACTGCTGAGGTGTTCTGAGAGTTGGCTCTGGCATATCACATCTTCCTCTTCACAATACCCCACAGGTGCCGAGTCCTGTTGGGAAATGAAATCTGCATCTCCATAAAGTTGGTCAGCAGCAGGAAGCATGAAGTGCTCTAAAACTTCCTGGTAGATGGTTGTGTTGATGTTGGACCTCAGAAAACACAATGGACCAACACCAGCAGATGACATGTCACCCCAAACCATCACTGACTGTGGAAACTTTACATTGGACCTCAAGCAACATAGATTGTGTGCATCTCCTCTCTTCCTCCAGAATCTGGGACCTTGATTCCCAAAGGAAATGCAAAATTTACTTTCATCAGAGAACTTCAGCAGCAGTCCAGTCCTTTAGCCCAGGGGAGACACTTCTGACGCTGTCTCTTGTTCAAGAGTGGCTTGACACAAGGAATGTGACAGCTGAAACCCATGTCTTGCTCCACTCTTTGTGAATCTCCCCACATTTCTGAATGGGTTTTGTTTCACAATCCTCTCCTGGGTGTGGTTATCCCCATTGCTTGTATACTTCTGGTTACACAGTTTCTGGTTATATAGTTTCTACAGTTTCTGGTTACACAGTTTCTGGTTGTACAGTTTCTGGTTGTACAGTTTCTGGTTATACAGTTTCTGGTTATACACAGTTTCTGGTTGTACAGTTTCTGGTTACACACAGTTTCTGGTTATACAGTTTCTGGTTATACACAGTTTCTGATTACACAGTTTCTGATTACACAGTTTCTGGTTATACAGTTTCTGGTTATACACAGTTTCTGGTTATACAGTTTCTGGTTATAGACAGTTTCTGGTTGTACAGTTACTGACTATTCAGTTTCTTACTATACAGTAACTGGTTAATATTTCAGGCTCAGTTACTTTGTAAATCATGTCACTTAATGAAATCTAATTCTGAAGAATAAATGTCAAACTACAAAAACATCCCAGAAAATTAGTCTCGAGGTCTAAAGGTTAAAGGCAGCAGAGTTTTCATCCTTTTAACTCTTTGATTAAAGTGTCATATGTTCCTTTCAGACAGAAAAGCTATTCTGTCAGACGGATTTTGACTGTGGAGCCATTCCAAACCCTAAACCCTGCATACAGAGGCTCTGACGTCTGAAATGTGTGTATGTGGGTCAATGTACGCATGTCAGAGGAAATGCTGTAGAAGGACACGGTATCAAGGGGCCAGTCCAGGTCCACTCCTACTCTGCTGGAGAAAGAGGGAGGATCTAGTATAACAGTGTCTTTCTTATTATACCAGGCAGCATAAGTGATCTCAGAGTCTTCAGGATCATGAAAGCAACTCAGACTCCAGGCCTTCTCATTCCATCCAAGCTTACATTCATCACTCTCTCCTTTCCTGCTGATCGTTTTATAGGCCATTGCTTCAGCAACCTCTTCTCCTGTCCACTCAACCTCCCAGTAACAATGTCCAGTGAAACTCTCTCTACACAGAACCTGAACACAATCATCAAATCTGTCTGAATGATCGGATACGGCTTCTTCTGTCTCACACACTCCACCTTTCTGTTCCCCTCAGACAGAGGAGTGTGTGTGCTGTGTTTGCGTCCAGTGTGAGCTCACACGCATCTAAACACAAGAAGACAGGATCTTTAGATGACAAATGTTAGACATGTTTGTGTGTTTGGTGGTGAAGTCAACTCACAACATGTCCCACTAAAAGTCAAAGTCGAGTTCTCTGCCTCAAACCATGAAGATCAAATCTGTAGGACCTGGCTGAAGAGCCAGTCACTTCACAAAGTAATGGCCATAAATTTGAGTCCAGCTGCAGAGTCCCTGTCTAAAAGAAGTCTGAAATGTCATCATAGAGTCTGAATCAAGTGTGGAGTCTCTTAAGTCCCTAATCTCTGAGCTGCATAGTATGAAATAAGTCCACAGTTTTTATCTATGAATTCCATGTCCAGAGTCTGTAACCAGTCAGAGCTCCATTCAGGGCCCTAACCTAGAGTTTAAAGTCCGAAGTCCCATGCTGTAGAGTCTGAATGAAGTGTAGATTCCCTGGCCATAGAGTCTCTCACACAGCTCTAATCAAATCTGGAGTTCCTAGCTGAAAAGTCCATGTCACATTTCAAATTTATAGCTACTGTATACTGTAAGAGTAGCTTTTTGCAGAAAAAATGTGAGAAAGCTAAAAGGGTGTGAAGACTTTCTGAATGCATTGAATGTTGTCTGAATTTAGTTCGGTTTAGATCCCCTAGACAAACAGCATGAATTAAGTCCAAAGTCCCCAGCTGCATAATCTGAATAGAAGTCTAGTGTCTAGCTACACAGTTCAAGTCAAGTCTAAAACCACAGAGACTGATATAGGACCCTAGTTCCTAGCTGTGGAGTCTGAAATGAGTCCAGTGTCTCTGGCCCCAGAGTCTGAATCAAGTCCAGAGCCCCTAGCCATACAGTTTCCTGGTCAGGGAGATGTAATGATTGTGACACTTCACATGTGAAATTGATGACAGTTTATGCATGATATATTATTGTTTGCCCACTTGAATCACACGTCCTGAATCAGAGGTGAGACAAAATTAGGTATTTAAGTGTGAGTTGAGTCAATAAATTAGAGGCTTGAATGCAAGATGTGTGACTACAAGTCTGATGTGTATGATTATGTGTAGGCTTACATTTTCTGAGTCCTGGATTGATCCTCAACATCCCAGAAAATTCCAACCTAAAGAAGAAAACAAAAACACACACAGACATGTTTACACTTTTACATAAATGTGTAAATAAAGGCAAAACACTAAAAATAATCAATACATTATTTTTCTACCCCCCAAAAAAAAGAGCCAAACTGTCTTACATTACTTCAACCTAACCAGAAATTAGAGATGAATGATATATTGCAACACATATATTATTTGCAGATAAATGGGAAAATGTAATTGTTGTCATTTTTTAATAATGATTGAAATAGCCAATAACTACAACCAATTTGTTTCCTGCCTTTTATGTAATGAACAGCATTAAAATTTCTAGACCCCACATCGCCTTATGCATTTGTAACAGATCAGACATGAGAAGAAATCTCCAGACCCAAAATAGTACTGCACCAGTAATATGCATCCACAAGCATCTTTCACATCAGCTTGTCAACAAATGCGCAGGTAGAGCTGTCCACTCAATAAACTGCAGGACATTATGGACAATGACTCTCACCCGCTCTACCAAACAGTGATGAGACACAGGAACACTTATCCCACCAAAGTGCACCACAGGGTACCACAGGAGGTCATTCCTACCTGTGGCCATCAAACTCTATAACTCCTCCCTTAATGAGTGACCACTGCAAACTACTATGGTTCACTTGTGCAATTTGTTCATTTTACTTGTCTGTGCAGTAACTCTGGGTGTTCATATTTATTTATTATCATAATCAGTGGCCTTTTCATGAGTATATCAACATGCATATATTTCTGTTGATTCAGAATGTTTATTCTGCTTTTTTATCTTATTATTCTATTTTTATATTTTATATAGATGGGCACAGTGGCAAAAATGAGGAATTTCCCCCTGGAATTTATAAAGTAATTCTGATTCTGATTCTGAAAATACACCATATCTCACTATATGCTGCTTCAGTTTTGAGTTGATATGAAAAGCTTTGTGTACAAGTTCATTGCCTTGTCCAACATCTTGCAGTTTGCGCACATTCAAATGATTCAAATGATACAGTGGTTTACTTTACGTTATTTGTAGGAAGCACAAGCTAGCCTTCATTGGATGGGTGGAACTGGATGTTTTTAATGCAGAAACTCTATAAGCTCAAACATAGACAGTTGTACACAGCACTACATACTTGAGTGTGTCCAGTCTGCAGCATGGATCCTCCAGTAGATCAGAGAGCACCTTTCCTCCAGTCTCTCCTGGGTGATTATAGGTCAGATCAAGTTCTCTGAGGTTGGAGGGGTTTGAATTCAGAGCTGCAGCCAGAGAAGAACAGCCTTGCTCTGTAACCAAACAACCAGACAATCTGCAGAAAAGAAATGTATAAATAAATGGACAGTTGCTCTATAATATCTTTTGCTAGTGTGATAAGGCCAGTAACATACATTAACTACAAAATTTACTGATTCTTTAAAAAAATAATCATTTTATTATTTAACTAATTTTAACACTGCATTGTTTATTTGTTGTGTTGTGTGCCGCCAGGGCTCTCCTGCATAATGTTACAAATGCACAATGTGAAATCACATATTTCTGACCATTTATGTATCATTTTGACCATATAAAATAAATACTCTTGTATATTTCTATTAAAGATGTGTTATGTCACTGTTTCTGCCTCAGAAAAAGAACAGTTCACACTGTTCAGTCATCAGAGAAGTTGAAATTAGTCTTGACTATATAAAAAGTAAACAGGTGAAGAAATGAATTCGGCTCTCTTTCTCTTATAGCTCACCTGAGAGTCTCCAGTTTACAGTTTAAACTGGTCAGTCCAGCAGAGAGCAGCTCCACTCCTGAATCCTACAGGTCATTGTTACTGATGTCCAAAGGTTTCAGGGAGCTTGTTTCTAGTTGTAAACATTGATGCCAGATTTCCACAAGCCTTTCTCTCAAGATTACAGACAGCTAGTCTAATGAAGAGTTAAAGAGGAAAAGGTTTTTACCAAATACTCAAAGGAAAACCTTTGAATGGCAGTGAAAGGAACAAAGAAAGAGAACTGACATTTTCTAAGGATGTCAGTACAATCATCTCCAGTTATCCAGAAATAAATATATTTATTTTACCTAATGACATGCAATAAATGTCAGTATATGTAAATGTTTAAAAAGCCAACTCTATTGCCTATGGTGTTAATTAGGTATGTGGGGTAGTTGTTCTGTTGGTTTCATCGAACTGGGACCTCCAGCTCTCGCTGGATCAGTTTGAAACAGAGAGTTATCATAAACAGCTCACTGTCATCAGGTCATGTTCCATCTACTTTCAAAGCTGCCAGAGTGGTCCCAATCCTGAAAAAGCCAAATCTTGATAGTTCAAACATTAGCAATTATAGACCAGTATCACTGCTCTCCTTCCTCTCAAAAATCCTCGAACGATCTGTCTACAATCAGCTATCTCTCTTTCTCAACCAGAACAATTTACAGGATCCAAACCAATCTGGCTTCAAACCGGCACACTCAACAGAGACTGTTCTCATTGCTGTCACTGAGAAACTCAATGTTGCAAGATCAGCCAAACTATCATCTGTTGTAATTCTCCTCGACTTCTCTGCAGCCTTTGATACAGTAGATCTCAATATCCTCCTGTCAATCCTTGGTAGCCTTGGAATCACTGGTTCTGCATTACAATGGTTTGCATCATACCTGGAAGAGTTTTCTTACCAGGTCACATTGCAGGGAGCCACATCAGCTCCATGCAGACTCTCCATCCGTGTTCCACAAGGGTCAGTCCTTGGTCCTCTTCTCTTTTCCCTCTACAGAACTTCTCTTGGTAAAGTAATATCTTCTCATGGTTTTACTGACCACTGCTATGCTGATGACACTCAACTCATCCTCTCTTTCCCACCCTCCGACACCCAGGTCTCATCCCGGATCTCAGCTTGCCTCTCTGATGTCTCATCACGGATGGCAGCCCATCACCTCAAACTCAACCCCAGCAAGACTGATCTACTGTTCATTCCTCACCCTGATCGGACCATTTCCCTTGAGAACTCACTGGTCACTCCATCTGCTGAAGCACGCAGTCTTGGTGTAGTAGTGGATGACCAGTTATCGTTCTCAGCTCATGTTGTAAACCTGACTCGGTCATGCAGATGTTCTCCTTTATAACATTAGGAAAATTCGACCTTTTCTGTCCAGAGAGGAGCTCAGGAGCTTGTTCAGTCTCTTGTCATTTCAAGACTAGAACTGCAGCTCCCTACTTGGCTGGCCTTCCTATGAGACCATCAGACCATTGCAACTTATCCAAAATGCAGCAGCACGGCTCGTCTGCAGTGTTCCTAAATTCAGTCACGTAACTTCTCTGCTGCGTTCCCTTCATTGGCTCCCTGTAGCTGAACATCAGATTTAGAACCTTGATGCTGACCTACAAAGACAAAAACAGACCAGCACCTCCATACATGATGGCAATGGTCAAAACTTGAGCTGTACCAAGAGCCCTTTGAGCTTCAAGTACAGCTTGGCTTGACCCACCATCCCTCGAAACACAAAGAAAACATGCATCCAGACTCTTTTTTGTTCTGGCACCAAAATGGTGGAACAAACTTCCCCTGGGAGTCCAAACAGCTGAGTCCCTCACTGTCTTCAAACGCAGACTGAAGACTCTTCTGTTTCAGGAGTATTTAACTCAATAAAGACATTTGTTTCAACAGGATCTAAGCATGAGGAATCTCTAGATTCCAGCCTTGTATACTAGCTAAGGATGTTCTAAGGGAACAGTAAAGCACATTTGTAAGTTGCTCTGGATAAGAGCATCTGCTACATGCCGTAAATGTAAATGTAAAGCAGCTGGAATGAGAATTGGCACGTCAAAAGGTGAGACCATAGTACTCAGTGTGAAAAGGGTCGAATGCCCTCTCTGGGTTGGGAATGAGTTCCTGCCTCAAGTGGAGGAGATCAAGTACCTCAGGATATTGTTCACAATTGAGGGAAAGATGGACCAGGAGGTTCACAGTTGGATCGGTGTAGTGTCTGCAGTATTGTAGACACAGTGCTGAGGCTGGTATGCTCAGTGAAGAGGGAACTGAGCCAAAATGCAAGGTTCTCAATTTACTGTACAATATACGTTCCAACTCACACCTATGGACACAAGCTTTGGGTAGTGACTGAAAGAATCAGATCTAGAGTACAAGTGGCTGAAATTACATTTTACACAGGGTTGCTGTCCCTGATAGGGTGAAGAATTCAGTCATTCAAGGGCTCAGAGTAGAGAAGCCAGCTGAGATGGATTGGATATCTGATTTGGATGCCTCTTGGTCACCTCTCTTGTGAGGTGTTCCGGGAATGTCTAACTGGGAGGAGGTCCAAGGGAAACTCAGGACATGCTGGAGAGATTATATCTCATGGCTGGCCTGGGAATGCCTTGGAATCCCCCCAGGAGAGCTTGAAGGGTTGGCTGGGGAGAAGGAGGTCTGGATCTCTTTGCTTGGGCTGCTGCCCCCGCCACCTGGACCCCGGATAAGTGGCAGTTAATGTATGTATGGATGGAGGGTAGTTGTTTGACCTCTCAACAACATGTCAAACCGATTGCAACCAATAGGTTCATATATATTGTGTTGACTAAACTCTATTTGACTTAGGTCTGACCATTCACAGCAAGTTTACCTGAGTGCTTCCAGTTTACAGTGTGGACTCTTCAGTCCAGCAGAGAGCAGCTCCACTCCTGAATCCTGCAGATCATTGTTACTGAGGTCCAGCTCTTTCAGGAAGGAGTTCTCAGATTGGAGAACTGATGCTAGTATTTCACAGGAATCCAGAGTGAGATAACAGCAATCTAGTCTGCAACAGCAGAGTACATATTTGTCGGAGTACATAAATATCTTGTAGAAAGAGGGGTTGGACAATGAAACTGAAACACCTGGTTTTAGACCACAATAATTGATTAGTATGGTGTACTAGGGGCTCCTTTTGCGGCCAATACAGCGTCAATTCGTCTTGGAAAGGACATTTTTTGGATACAATCCGATTTAGCACCCCAACAACCCTTTCAGACAGCGTCCTCTTGCGTCCACAGTTAATCCTGTTGGATGTGGTTGGTCCTTCTTGGTGGTGCTGATGTTACCCTGGATACTGTGCCTCTTGATACATCACAAAGACTTGCTGTCTTGGTCACAGATACACCAGCAAGACGTGCACAAACAATGTGTCCTCTTTTGAACTCTGGTATGTCACCCATAATGTTGTGTGCATTGCAATATTTTGAGCAAAACTGTGCTCTTACCTGCCAATTGAACCTTCACACTCTGCTCTTACTGCTGCAATTAATGAAGATTGGACACCAGGCTGCTCCAATTTAGCTATGAAACCTCCAACACTAAAATGACAGGTGTTTCAGTTTCATGTTCCAACCCCTGTATATACATGTGTACACATACACCCACATAACAATACAAACAAGTATTTTATATATAGTATTTATATTTTATATACAAGAACCGACACAGTGATTCAGATCAGTTCAATATCTACAATATCTACAATGTCTACCTGAATCATTACACATCAATAAAGCATTTTAATGAACCTTTACATTATTAAACCTTAAACCTTAACAAATTCTAAAGAACAATGTATCTGTCCTTCAGCTGAATCTCAAGAGAACGTGAGTCTTTTAGGATGTGTGTGAAAATCTGATGAAGTTTTAGGTCAGACTTACACAGAAATTTAGACAATTATAAAAGTTTCACAAACTTTCAATAAACAATATTAACTATTATTAACCATTTTTAACATTAACCATTCTTAACATCTTTTGAATTTTTATATTAAAGCTTTTTTTCTGATAAATAGTATGTGATAAAAAAAGAAATACATCAAAACTAAGCAACTTTACTTGTAATATTTTTGTTATTTATCCACCCGATTACACAGATTTATACATCTGTTTAAGCCATCAATGTGTCAGGTATGTATATGTCCAAAAGAGGGTGGACGTCCAAGACGTCTCTCATCTGTCTTTATAGGTTTAGAGCATGCACAGTCTCAGTGTTGCAGGACTTTTATTTTGAAAGCTATTATCTGCTAGTATCTGTGATCACAGACCTGCAGTGTTTTCAGCTGAACGTCGAGAAGAAGCTGCACCGTTGGTCTAGTGCTGGTCTGTGCTGTTCTACAGGTGGGTTGGTGTAAGAATCAGCTCCAAAGCTGATAGAAGCAGTGGAGCAGATGGTGTGTTGATGGTGTTCTATGAGCAGGTTGGGGAAAGTTCACTGGAATGAATGTATGTTGTGTAAGTGCTGAGCAGTCTGAGCTGCTCCTGAGCTGAACACAGCTCTCTGTTCTCTTTGACAGTGTGGAGAAACACATTCTTACACAGAGCACTGACTTCATTTAGCTCACTAACACTTCTGCTCACTGCACAAGCTGGATGCTGCCATTTCTACACTCAGCTGAAGGTAGGGGCTCATATTTTAGTCCTTAAGAGAGAGGACACTGGGGGACACAGGAGGATAGGGTTGGGGGATAACACTAGGCCTAGGTTGTAGGACTAAATTAAAAATATTCTGCAAAATGGTCAAAAATCCTACATAGAGATGTAAATGAAATCACCATTGGAAAAACTGCATTTTGTATTTACACTTTATCTGATATTGAAATTTGTTTGATAATCTGAAATATATTAGCATGGCAAAATAAGGAAAATTAAAAAAAAAATTCTCACAACATTGTGCCTAAAAATGTGTGTCTGTTTAGGAAAATGATCAAATGTCTGAATGAAATGGCTTATTTAATTATACCCACCATTAATTTCAACACCCCCCCCCCCATTAGGAATTTTCTTTCTTTTGCATTGATCATATATCTCTTCTTTGTTTCTTCCAGAAATGAATGCCGTCCTATTCCAAGCCTTCTGCATATGATGTTGACTGTTTCCTAGTTGGTTGAAATTTTATCTTCACAAATACCCACAATCAGCATTTCACGTTAAGCTACTAAAGGGAACAAGATCATGGCATCCAAAAATACCTCCAATAGTAAACGAACATCCACTTTTGTACCTCGCAGACAAAAGAAGAAAAGTGTAGGCAAGAAGAAAACTTTCCAGGTTTCAGAGTTTGGAAAGAGTTTTACTACAAAGAGTAAACTCAATACACGCCAGTGCGTTCACACAGGAGAGAAACTGTATCATTGTTCAGACTGTGGGAAGAGTTTCAACAATAAGAGTACTCTCAATAGACACCAGCGCATTCACACAGGAGAGAAACCGTATACCTGCCCAGACTGTGGGAAGAGTTTTAACAGTCGGGGTCATCTCAATACACACCAGTACATTCACACAGGAGAGAAACCGTATCACTGCTCACTGTGTGGAAAGAGCTTTAACAGTCGGGGTAATCTCAAAACACACCAGCGCATTCACACAGGAGAGAAACCGTATCAGTGTTCAGTGTGTGGAAAGAGTTTTAACCATCAGTGTACTCTCAAAACGCACCATTACATTCACACAGGACAGAAACCCTATCACTGCTCGAACTGTGGAAAGAGTTTTACCAAACAGTGTACTCTCAAAAGACACCAGCACATTCACACAGGAGAGAAACCATATCAGTGCTTAGAGTGTGGAAAAACTTTTAACAATCAGAGTGCTCTAAAAACACACCAGCGCATTCACACAGGAGTGAAACCATATTACTGCTCAGAGTGTGGAAAAACTTTTAACTCCCAGAGTACTCTCAAAATACACCAGTACATTCACACAGGAGAGAAACCTTATCACTGCTCAGTATGTGGGAAGAGTTTTAACGTTCAGAGTACTCTTAAAATACACCAACGAATTCACACAGGAGAGAAACCGTATCACTGCTCAGACTGTGGGAAGAGTTTTACTAAAAAGAGTAAACTCAGCACACACCAGCGCATTCACACAGGGGAGAAACCGTATCGCTGCTCAGACTGTGGGAAGAGTTTTAATCAACAGAGTAATCTCAACACACACCAGTGCATTCACAGAGGGGAGAAACTATATAACTGCACAGACTAAGGAAAGACTTTTAATCAACAGAGTAATCTTGTACATCAACATATTCACAAGGGAGAAACCATCATCACTGCCCAGACTGTGGGAAGAGTTTTTATGAACAGAGTAATTGCCTTCTACACAAATGTTTTCACACGGGAGAAACCATGTCACTGCTCAGACTGGGAAGTTTTAATAAACAAGGCAATTTCCATATACACCAACGTATTCGCATGAGAGAAGCCGTATCATAGCTCAGACTGTGGGAAGTGTTTTGCTCATCAGAATACTTTCCAAGTATTCCAACGCATTTTCACAGGAGAGAAGCCTTATCACTGCTCAGACTGTCTGAAAAGTTGAAATCAACAGAGGACTCTCCTATTCATTCAAGAGAAGCTGTTTTAGTGTTCAGACTGGAGAGAGATTTAACCAAAACAAAAGACACCAGAGAAAGTGTCTCACTGCTCGGACTGTGGGAAGAGTTATTCAACAAGGGATTCTCCTTCTGCACCAAAGTTTTTCCACTAGAGAGAAACTATATCACTGCAAAGAGTGTGAGAAGAGCATCAGGCATTTCTCTTTGGTCTGTACAAAAATAACAGGTGTGATAGTTACAGTGGGCCACAGTCTGAACCAAAGGAACAGACTGTCTAACCTAAAGAGGTAGTGTTGGTCCAGATCAACTGAACCATTTTATTTTGTGAAAATATTTTTTATATGGTTTGGATATTGCAGGTGTAGTGGTTCAAGTAGAACCACTCAGAACTCAGTTCTTTCATTCAGCTTGTACTTACAAATGGTCTGTATCTCTCTCTTTCTCTACTTCCACCCCTAACCTTTTAAGAAAAGAATGCAACCTGATTATAAATTGTTTAACTTTGGTCAAGAACACTTTCTCTGTTGTGTACACAAGGAGTACCCATAGGCCCATTTTTCTCAAGGAGGAAAGCTCTTAAAAAAAATCATGATTATTCACTGTACAACTGACCTTGCTGTACCATTAGAGCTCAGAGGCAGGCCATGACATGTACTGAAGAAACAAGCCACAGACTGTCAGTCTGTCCATGGGATGTGCAACAAGTCGCGTCTTCATCCTACATCCATGTTGACCAGGTGTTCCAGCTTCTGGATGCATCCCCCACAGTAAGGCGCAATATCTCATTCCTTGTGTGTCAGTTGGGTCCAAATTTGCTGGACTCTGTTTAATGGTAAAGTTGTACAGTCAGAATAATATGTCTTGATTAGGCAATATTGCTTGTGTTTTAGGCTGAATGAAAATGTGTTTACACATACTCAATTTTAATCACAAGTCTCCTTTTCTTATGGTTACTTTGTGTGTTGAGATTCATTAGCTTTTGTTAGCTTATAAGCTGTATTGATTGAGTGGCTTCCCATTGTATTCTGACTTTATTGTTGAATTGTTTGTTTATATTTGCATAATAAACTGAGCATGTATTGTTAACTAATCTTCAGTGTTCCCCAGTCTTCTTCTTCTATATTTAATTCACCCAAAGTCACTGAAACTTGTGGAATTTACAAATTGAGTATTTGTGTTCACCTTCATTAAATTGTTTAGCTATACAAGCTATATCACTACACAGGAATTTGAGGCAGGCTATTGTTTCAATAAAATCTGACTCATCTGTATTCATGTCACACAGCAGTAACAAATCACTACTGCAGCTACCATAAAGGTATTTTAAAGGTAGAGTAGGCAATTTTATAGAAACCATTACCATACACCGTACCGTAGTTTATGAGAAATTACGTAGACTCATGTCTGTGTAAATGAGAATGAGGCCCACAAAGCAGTAGAAGGTTCTAAGAAGACAGCGTTTTCATATTGCCATTTATTCAGTTCAAAATGTAATTAAGAAATAGCAGTTAACAGGAACAGTAGAGGTCAAGATAAGGTCTGGAAGACCAAGAAAGAGAAATCAGAGAAATCTGCTCCTAGGATTCCTAGAAAGGCAAATCAGAACACCAGCTTCACTAAAAAAGATCTTCAGGATGATTTCATAGACCGTGGAGTGAAGTACATTGTCCTACTGCTCAGCAACATCTACACAAATGTGATCTTCATGGATTAGAAGTCAGAAGAATATGTCTCCTACATCCTCATCACAAAATTCCAAGTCAAATGCCTTTTGGGAACAAGTAATAAATATAACTCTTTGGCCACAATGAGCAAAAGAACACCTCTCCAACTGTTAAGCATAGAGGCAGATCAATCACAATTTGGGGTTGTGTTGCAGCCAATGGCACTGGAAATGTATAGAGGGAAAAATGGATGAACTTCCAGCAAATTCTGAAAGCGAAGACAACACAATCTGTAAATAAACTGAAGTTGAACACAATGTGACATCCATGGTAAAAAGTGTTATACAAGTAAATTTTGATTTGATTTGAAAGATTGATTTTGATGTAAACTGTGTATAAAAGTGTAGTAAGTAGTTCTGACCATCAATGTTCCAAATCAATCAAAATAAAAACAGCATTTGATTTTATACACAATAAATCAATTTACCAAATCTATTTTTTATGATTTCTCAGATTATATTCTATTACTAATTGTTGCATTTTTATACTTTTATTTATTTGTATGTGCTATTAACAGTAGGACTAAAACAAAGTGAGTCTCACAGAACTGTAGAAAAAAAAAATAAAGAAAAAGTGTCCAAACCACAACCCAGCGTTGCATGACTTTTATTTTGAAAGCTAGTAGCTAGTAGTTGCTGCTAGTAGCTGTGATCACAGTCCTGCAGTCTGATTGGCTCCTGGTTGGAGTCCTGTGGTCAGATTGGCTCCTGTTGGAGTCCTGCGGTCTGATTGGCTCCTCAGCTGGTCCTCATGAAGAAGCTGCAGCATTGGTCTAGTGCTGGTCTGTGCTGTTCTACAGGTTGGTTGGTGTAAGAATAAGCTCCAAAGCTGATAGAAACAGTGGAGCAGATGGTGTTTTGATGGTGTTCTATGAGCAGGAGTGGCCGGCCTACCAAAATTACTTGACAACTTATTCAGGAGATCAGAAAAGAACCAAGGACATAATGTAAGTTAATGGAACCACATGATTGCAGTTGCTGCTGCCAAGGGTGGCACACCAGTTATCAGGTTTATTGGGGCAATTATTTTGTCACATAAGATCAGATTGTCTGGAATAACTTTTATTCCCTTAATAAATTAAATTATTAACAATTCTTACCCTAACTATAACTTCTCATTTTGCATTGATCATAGGTGTTCTCTTTTCTTAGTTTCTTATAGAAATGAAAACTACCCTATTCCAAGTCTTCTCCTGAATATGATGTTGACCTTTTCCTACACGTTTGAAATTTTATCTTCACAAGTACCAACAAGAAACATTTCATGTTAAGCTGCTAAAGGGAAGAAGAACATAGCACACAGAGGAATCTCTAATAGCCAAAAAAATCCACTCTTGATCCTCACAGACAAAAGCAGAAAAGCACAGCCAACAAGAAAACTTTCCAGTGCTCAGACTATGAAAAGATGTTTACTACAATGGATAATCTCAACACCCACCAGCACATTCACACAGCGGAGAAACCATATCACTGCTCAGACTGTGGGAAGAGTTTTAACAAACAGAGTCATCTGAAAATCCACCAATGCATTCACACAGGAGAGAAACTGTATCACTGCTCAGACTGTGGAAAGAGTTTTAACAAACCATGTACTCTCAAAACACACCAGTACATTCACACAGGAGTGAAACCATATTATTTCTCTGAGTGTGAAAAAACGTTTAACAGTCTGAGCACTCTGAAAACACACCAGTACATTCACACAGGAGAGAAACCGTATCACTGCTCAGTGTGTGGAAAATGTTTTAACAATCCAAGTAATCTCAAGTAAATTTTCTTCTTCTAAAATGTTTTCTTCATTATCCTCTATGGCCATAGAAAAAGTTTCAACAATCAGTGAGGTTTTTTTTTTAATCCTGTCCTTTGGAAATCTGGTAGTTTAAGGTCCTAGGTTCCCAGACGAGAAGTAAAGATTGGTATTCTGAAGAAGTTTTATTTGAAAATGAAACCCACATCAAACATATTAGATCATAAGTGAATGCTGAAAGTAGCAATACCCCTCTAAGGTGACAGATTATCATTGGGAGCTCAGCGTTAGTGCAGTGGTCTATACACCTATCCAAAATGCATTGCATAGTAGGATCAGCCTCCAAGATGGTGTTGTCATTCTACTTCAAGGAGTTTGAGAAGTTTAATTTTATCGTTAGGAGTTCAGTCTTAGAAAGTTTGGTTGGTTTTTAGATCTAATGGCTAGGTAACCTGTGGAAGTTTGTTTAGAAGACTTCACATTTTTTGTTGAATAAGTTTTTTTAAGCATTTTCTTCCCATTATATTAGAAGTCATTACAACTGTATATTCATTTAAGTAACTTAGTATTTCAGCTCTTTCGGTTCTTCCAGTCAAAGATACCATGATCTGATTCATTGAATATTAGCTTTATTTCAGGAGCCAGGCCCCGATTCGCTGAAGGAAAATTCCACAGACTGCCATCCTGACCCTGGGGTCACGCAACAACTTGCATCTTCATACTGCCCTTTATATGGTGACTGGGTGTGCCAGTTACTGGATGCATCCCACAGTAAGGAGCAATATCCTTCAGAGTCTGTTGGGTCCAAATTTGCTGGTCCACTCTTTCTCTGATAAAGTAGTACAATCGGATTAAGCTGATTCAATGAGGTGGTATCTCTTGTGTTTTGGGCTGGATGAATTTGTATATACTCATACTTAATTTAAATCAATAGTGTCCCCTTTTTTGTACAGATTCATTTCCTTTTATTCACATTTGCTTCACCTTTTAAAATCAGATACTTAACATCACTTGCCACATTTTTATATTTTTGAGATCTAAAGGCTTATATGTGCTATGCTTGATAAATGTAGCTTTATTTACTCTGAGTCCTTTCTCATTGTATGTTCACTTTATTGTTGAATTGTTTGTTTATATTTGCAAAATAAATTGAACATGTAATGTAACTAATCTTCAGTTCACATCTTTTTTTCATATTTAATTCCACCAAAGTCACTAAAATCTGTAGAATTCACAGCTTGAGTATTTGATATCAGGTGATTTTGATTTGAGCTTTGGTTTGAGCTCACCCGATGCCCATTCATTAAATTACGGTGAGTTTCTAATGGATTAATTCCTCTGCCTATGGTTGGGTTCATTTTGCAGAATTTTGAGGTGGACTATTGTGTTGTGACATCTGACAAGATTGAACAGAGTATTTACTGTCCTGTGGCCTCATTAGAAAAGGACTCTTAATTCTTTACATCATCAGAGTAGATAATTTGCAAGATTTTCTCATTATATTAAGAATCATTGTGTTGGTGCCATTTTTATATTTTCGTACCTGTTATGTAACGCAGACATAGCAAGATAGCTTCAAATCTCTCCACCGATATCTAATTTGTTTGTATGCAAGCACTTGTTATGAGGCTATGTAACTGTAGCAATGATTTACTTTTCACTATAAGTTTTATGAATTCAAATAAAATAAATTACCATAAATGTAATTACATTGACAAATTTCCAATACTAATTAATTTCCAAACTGTGCTTTTATTTTGTGGAATTAGCTGAGACTAAGAAGAGATAGTGATGGACAACTTGGGGGTAAGAATCAGTTTCAATTTAGTTTCAGTGAAGCCATGCAGTTGAACTGGGTTTCGTAAACCCAAATGAATACTTTGAATCAAATAATCATTCAAGAGTTGAATTAAGCTGATCAGATAACCTCTGTTTTAAGTGTATGTTAACATTATAAAACATTTCAATACCATTATTAAATAGGCTACTGAAAACAGCTTTTACATTACAAAATTGCAATTTCTCTTGTACTCTTGTTATTGTGTTGAGTATAAATCCAGAACACATACAGTGTGATTTTAGTGATTTTGTGATTTTGGAATGCTGTTACCGAAATAACAATTCCAGTGCATCAGGGAATAAACCACAGTTGTTATATTTAGTAAAAACTGCAGATCTGGAATGAAGTTCCATGGAATGAAATTCAATGAAAATACACAGAAGTGCAGATTGATAAAGTGCAGATACCCTTTAAAAATGTAAAATAAAATAAAGAAAGAAGGGTATGGTTCTTTAGTTCAAATATTAAAACTTGTATACAATAAATGTACAAACTAAATATTGAGTACCAAGCATCTTTCTCTGACCAAAGCTAATAAAACTGAGATGGGTTTATTGTCTGAGAGTTATAAATCCACTATACAGAATGTCCCATTCTTGATTCAGATCATGGGTTGTGTACAGACTGTATTTAAAAATGGTTCCAAGTGTCAAACTCTACCCCCCAATGCTTGTATATCTTGACAGCATAAACTCATACGCTCTTCCAGCGTATTCATATTATTCTAGCAACTGTGATCATGTCCACCAGGCTTATAGAGTGTTGGTTATGTGAAATGTGGTAACTCATTCCAGGCATCCAACAGCATCTAGGTCAGATTAGAGAATAAATCCCCCAACCATTTAACCAGAATCTCTAAAATATCTGTCCAGAACTTAGTCACAAGAGGGCAGCTCCAGAGTGTACGTATGTGCAAATAGAATGGGAATGCCAGATCTCTTTCTTTTGCCACCCAGTCTAAGTCACATTCATTTTTTCAACAATGCTTGGAATGTTTGGCAACTTCTAAAGAGAGATTATATAATGTAACATATGAATATATAATCTTACCCTTAATTTCTGGGCAAAAGCTAGGAAAAAAAATCAATTACTTACTTTTTATTGTAACATGTGTAGCTATATATATTGTGTTAAAACTCCATGGATACCTTTTGTAAGCATACTTAAAAACATGAGTGGACATTTGATAAAGCTAAAGAAATTGTGAGTATAAAGTTATGACACGCCGACATTTATTGCTACTTAAAATGTCTACAATTGAATCAGGTGCAGAACATCAGTTGCAAATAATATGACCATAATTACAGGGGACTGTCTTATGTAAACCACAGACATTGGTTTGCTCTTGATTGTTGAAGTGAGTGGGATCCAAGGAGATCTCCGAGGCCTTCAGAAGGAAGGGTGTTGATGCATATGAGTCTTTGAAGGAATTTTAAAAGATCTTTGAACAATTAGAATTCAGACCGTGAGATGCATAAAGAAGTCTCCAACAATAGATGTCATCATGGGCACACATGATACAACAGGAACACAAAAATCAAGCCAAAAACAGAAAACATCAGCAACGTTCAGAACTGTATTGTCCTGTCTTTACACTGGCAGAAAAAAACAACAATGTGAAAAAAAGTGACCGGACATGAAGACTTTAAAATTCCATACATTTATTTGACATTTGCAAATATTGTAATATACATTGCCTGGTTCACATTTCTGGTGTAACCATTATTATTTAAGTTAATAAGTTTGTAAACTTTTATTATAAATTTTATTTATAAATGTTTTATTTCCATTCAACAATTTAGTCATTTATCTGAACAGTGATATTTTTTCTCTTGTGTGAATTATCTGAGGTGTTCTTAAATATCTCTGTTGGTTAAAACTCTTCCCACAGTGTGAGCAGTGATATGGTTTATCTCCTTTGTGAATGTTTTTTAAGTGCACTCTGATTATCAAAACTTCACCCTGTGAGGAATGGTGTGGTTTCATCGTTTTCTTAGCAGTGGAGCTTTCAGAAACTACATTCTCACATTTTATATTCTCCGGTGACAACATTATGAGATGTTCTTTGTGGTGTTTCTTGATGTGTTTGGGAAGAAAATTGAGATGTTAGAAGCAGTAAATGAGGTTATTCCATTGTGAAGAAAGGAAAAAATATCAATTTACAATATCTGTTCTGATCACCTGTTTCACAAACTATATATTGTCATTGTTATGACATGTTTGACCCTTTTCTGGTCTTCATCTTTGGATTTCCCCTGGTTTGTTTATTTCTCTTTGGTTTTGGACTATGACTGTTGATATGCCCTGTTGTTGGATCAGGTGTTTTTTTCATCCCTTTGTCTCAGCCCTGTATTAAAGATATCTTTTGATATACAAAATATATGAAAACTGATTTACATGGTTGAATAAAAACTATGCAGGAAGGCAGCTCTCCAGGAGCTTTGTGGCTGACCCCTGTTCTAGGACAGAGTTTCCCAACAGGGGTGGGAAACATGGTTCTAGGACACTTTAAAGAGATTTTTCATGAGGTCAGCAGATGAACATTCAAAAATATTTCAAGTAAATTCAGCCTGAAGCAGAGAAAAAAAACAGCACCACTGGTTGAAAATATTAGCATTTAGGGAGCTTTTACTATCAAACACAATGAAATGCGTAAGTCTCAGTAATGATGTCAGTTACTAAACAAGCACATTTCAGCTCAAAATCCTTTGTTTTTTAACAACATTTAGAAGATTAGCAGAGCAGTAGTCTATTAGTGGTGAAAAACCCAGACTCCTTAGAAACAGAGCATTTCTCCAGCCCTTCTCTGTAAGAGTGTAAAATCCATGTAGGAGGAGAGGTCCCCCCTCATGAGCCTAGTTCCTCCTGAGGTTTCTTCCTCCTGCTCTGAGGGAGTTTCTCTTGCAGCTTCCAAAAAAAGTGCTATACAAATAAACATTGATTTGATTTGAAAGATTGATTTTAATGTAAAGTGTGTGTAAAAGTATCTCTCAATGTTCAAAATTATTCCTTGAGACCCATTTCTGAAAATGTACTTAAACAAAGCAAAGTTAATCAGAAGAAAAGCAGGATTTTGATTTTATACGCAATAGAACAATTTACCACCTAAGGTTAGACACTAAAATCTGTTTTTTAATTATTGCATTTTTATGATGCTTGTATTTATTTAAGCCTCACAGAACTGCAGAAAACACAGCCGTGTTGAAGTGACTTTTATTTTGAAACCTAGTTGCTACTAGTAGCTGTGATCACAGTTCTGCGGTCTGATTGGCTCTTGTTGGAGCCCTGTGGTCTGATTGGCTCCTCAGCTCCTCAACTGGAGCTGGTGAAGAATCTGCACCGTTGGTCTAGTGCTGGTCTGTGCTGTTCTACAGGTGGGTTGGTGTAAGAATCAGCTCCAAAGCTGATAGAAGCAGTGGAGCAGATGGTGTGTTGATGGTGTTCTATGAGCAGGTTGGGGAAAGTTCACTGGAATGAATG
>CM067507.1:38328346-38420846 GCA_034509495.1 Acestrorhynchus altus
GAGAAACACATTCTTACACAGAGCACTGACTTCATTTAGCTCACTAACACTTCTGCTCGCTGCACAAGCTGGATGCTGCCATTTCTACACTCAGCTGAAGGTAGGGGCTCATATTTTAGTCCTTAAGATTGAGGAGGTTGGGGCTGGGGGAGAACAGTAGGCCTAGGTTGTAGGACAGTAGCAGTTGTTCAGGGTGGGAGAGACTTAAATACCTTTAAAACCTGCAGCTGCATTAGTAGATTAACTCTCTCATTTACCCACATCACTAAAAAACATATTTAATAACAGTCCTGTAGATTATTAAACACTTTACAGGGATTTTGTCGCAATATAAACATACATCAATGGAATGAAGTCAGCTACCTTAAACATACTCTATTTCACTGGACACTTTTCAGTCCTGGTCTGAATACCAGGCTGTAACTGTGGGAACTATAACATAGACCTGATAATATTGATTCAGACTTATTTGTTTATGACTTCATCTGGCACTTTTCATTCTCTGAAAGAAGTTAATGATGAACAGACCAATAGAAATGATGTAAAATTACATGCAAATTTACATCAAATTTATTAAAATTACATCAATGATTTTGGATTTTTATATTATGGAGACATAATACACATTGGTGTTTGGGTATTTTTTGTAGACAATAATACATTCATTTTTGTGAGAAGTATTCTTGAGTTTGCAATGTAGATTTACATTACAGATTACCTGGCCAGTTCTGGAATAATAATAATAATAATAATAATAATAATAATAATGCATCCAGTGCATCCAGACTCTTTTCTGTTCTGGCACCAAAATGGTGGAACGAACTTCCCCTGGGAGTCCGAACAGCTGAGTCCCTCACTGTCTTCAAACGCAGACTGAAGACTCATCTGTTTCAGGAGTACTTAACTCCATGAAGACTTTGTTTTAACACGGTCTAAACGTGTGGAATCTCTAGATTCCAGCCTTGTCTACTAGCTAAGGATGTTCTAAGTAAACAGCAAAGCACTTTTGTAAGTCGCTCTGGAAAAGGGCGTCTGCTAAATGCCGCAAATGTAAATGTAATAATAATAATAATAATAATAATAATAATAATAATAATAATAATACATTTTATTTATAAGCACCGTTCACAACACTCAAGGGCACTTTACAAAAAAATAGTGAAACAAACAGACAGAAAACACAACACATACAAGAGACATTAGAGTGGAAAATTATAAAGAATATGCTTCATTGAACAGGTGAGTTTTGAGTCTAGATTTAAAGAGAGGAAGAGAATCAATGTTACGGATGTCAGGTGGGAGGGAGTTTAGGAGCAAAGAGGCTGAAAGCTCTGAGACCCATGGTACTCAGACGGGCAGAGGGGACAGAGAGATGGATGGAAGAGGAGGATCTGAGCGAAGGGAATGGAGGGTGCGATATTGAGGAGATTAGAGAGATATAAGGGGGCGAGATTATGGATGGCCTTGAATGTATAGAGAAGTATTTTGTAATTGATTCTATATTTAACCGGAAGCCAGTGGAGATGCTGAAGGACAGGTGTAATGTGATGAGAAGAAGGAGTTTTGGAAATGATACGAGCTGCTGCATTTTGAACCAACTGAAGCTTATGGAGGGATTTGTGAGGCAGGTCTAAGAGAAGAGAGTTACAGTAGTCAATACGGGAGGTGACAAGACTATGGACGAGAATAGATGCAGCATGGGGGGTGAGAGAGGGGCGTAAACAATTGATGTTACGGAGATGAAAATATGCAGACCGGGTTATATTACAGATGTGAGAGTGAAAGGATAGGGAGCTATCTAGTACGACACCCAGACTCTTAACCTGAGGTGAGGAGGAGTCTAAGGAGCTGTCGATTTGGATGGAGAAGCTGTCAACTTTAGATAGTGTGGATTTAGAACCGCAGAGTAAAATTTCTGTTTTATCACTATTGAGTTTTAGGAAGTTAGAAGTGAAGCAGGTTTTAATTTCAGATAAACAGATTGTGAGAGATGAGGGTGGAAACAGAGTGCCTGGTTTACTTGAGAAGTAGAGCTGGGTGTCATTCGCATAGCAGTGAAAATCAATGTTAAAAGAACGAAATATATTTCCAAGGGGGAGAAGGTAGATGATGAAGAGGAGGGGCCCGAGCACGGAACCCTGGGGCCCAAGCACGAAACCCTGGGGCCCGAGCACAGAACCCTGGGGCACTCCGAAAAGAACAGGGGAAGGCTGGGATCTGAAGGATTTAAGCTGAACGAACTGAGTGCGGCCAGAGAGATATGAGTGAAACCAGTCGAGTGCGATATGGTTGATGCCTATGGAGGATGGTCTACTGAGGAGGACAGAATGAGAGATGGTGTCAAAGGCTGCACTTAGATCAAGAAGTATCAGAATGGAGAATGAACCGGAGTCAGCTGCCATAAGAAGGTCATTGGTGATTTTGATAAGGGCAGTTTCTGTGCTATGAAGGGGGCGGAAACCAGACTGGAATTTTTCATAAAGGGAGTTTTGGGATAGATAGGTATGGAGTTGAGTGGCAACGACTTTTTCAAGTATTTTGGAAATGAAAGGGAGGTTTGAAATGGAGCGGAGGTTATTAAAGTTGTTGGGATCTGAACCAGGTTTTTTCAAGATGGGAGTGATGGCTGCTGTTTTAAAGAGTGAAGGGACAATTCCATAACTAAGTGAGGAATGGATAATGGCAGTTATGAGGGGGAGCAGAGAGGAAAGACAAGATTTAACTAAGACTGTAGGGAAAGGATCAAGCTGGCAGGTAGAAGGTTTTGATTTGACAATAAGGTTAGAAATGACATGTATATGGGAGTTGAAAATAGGAGAGAGACTGACTGTGTGAAAGAGGTACAGAGAAAATGAGAGGCAAAGAATTAGGACAGATGTCTTTGTGGATTTTACGGATTTTTTTCACTAAAGAACATCATTAGGGAGTTGAATAAAAGTGGGAAGGTAGGGATTCTGTGGGTTGAAGAGATCTGTTAACTAGAGAGAACAATGTTTTAGTGTTTCCTTCATTAGAACTGATTAGCCCAGAGTAGTTTAGTGATTTTACTTGATCAATTTTGTCCTTATAATTTAGGACGTGGGTTTTTTGCATTTCTTTGTGGACAGTGAGACCAGATTTTCTCAGGCGAGGCAGAAAAGCGATGTCCAGGTGCACCGCTGGCGTGCAGCGATGAGAGCATAGCCACAGGATTTCAGCCACAGTGTATTGGAGTATACCTGTCACCAGCTGACTAAAGAGCGACAGGACTATCCACATAAGTGCAGGCCAGAAGTATACCCACATGGTAGAAAGCCGAGTAGATGGTGAGTTGACCCAGAGATGTTTGTCTGAAGGAGAAAAGAAAACAACAAAATACAATAATACCAGAGAGGAGCAGCAGCCAGGCGTGCAAAGCGTTCACTGAACCAGAAGGCACCAGAATGGGCTATTAAGTTTTTTATGATAGCAGCTGAATGATTTCAGAAGAATACAGAATTGTTCTGTGTTTCTGTTTGAGAATTTAGTGTAATTTAAGTTACAGTGCTGTGAAAAAGTATTTGTCCCCTTATGGATTTCCTACATTTTTCAAATAATTAAACAAAACTGAATATCAGAAAAAGATAACCTGATTAAATACAAAATGCAGTTTTGAAAATGATTCAATTTTTTATGAAAAAAGGCTAGCACAAACAACCAGATTGAGTTACAAAAGTGCTTTGCTGTTCACTTATAATATCCTTAGCTAGAAGACACAGCTAGAATCTAGCTAAAGAAGGAACAGTGGTGACCGTTCCCAGGAGTCACTGGCCTGCCAAAATTACATGATTGCAGAAGCTGCTGCCAAGGGTGGCACACCAGTTATCAGGTTTATTGGTGCAATTATTTTTTCACATAAGATCAGGTTGTCTGGAATAGCTTGTGTTCCCTTAATAAATTAAATTAACATATCTCACCCAAACTATAACTTCTCTTTATTTTGCATTGATCATAGGTGTTCTCTTTTCTGTTTCTTCCAGAAATGAAAGCCGTCTATTCCAAGTCTTTTGCATATGATGTTGACCATTTCCTACATGTTTGAAATTTTATCTTCACAAGTACCCACAAGAAACATTTCATGTTAAGCTGCTAAAGGGAAGAAGATAATGGCATCCAAAGGAATCTCTAATAGCCAAACAAAATCCACTGTTGAACCTCAGAGTGAAAATCAGAAAAGCACAGCCAAGAAGAAAACTTTTCAGTGTTCAGACTGTGAAAAGAGTTTTACTACAATGGATAATCTCAGCACCCACCAGTGCATTCACACAGCAGAGAAACCATATCACTGCTCAGACTGTGGGAAGAGTTTTAACAAACAGAGTCAATCGAAAATACATGAGTGCATTCACACAGAAGAGAAACTGTATCCCTGCTCAGACTGTGGAACGAGTTTTAAGAGTAAAGGTCATCTGAAATCTCACCAGGTCGTTCACACAGGAGTGAAACCATATTGTTGCTCAGAGTGTGGAAAAACTTTTAAGAGGAAGAGTACTCTCAAAATACACCAGTATATTCACACAGGAGAGAAACCATATCAGTGTTCAATGTGTGGGAAGAGTTTTAATAATCGGGGTCATCTCAGAACCCATCAGTACATTCACACAGGAGAGAAACCGTATCACTGTTCAGTGTGTGGGAAGAGTTTTAATAATTCGGGCGATCTCAAAACACACCAGTACATTCACACAGGACTAAAACCATATTATTGCTCAGATTGTGGAAAAAGTTTTAACAGTCGGAGTTCTCTCAGAACACATCGGTACATTCACACAGTAGAGGAACCGTATCACTGCTCAGTATGTGGAAAAGGTTTTGAAAGTCAGAGTGCTCTCAAAGCACACAAGTACATTCACAAGAGAGATAAATCATATTATTGTTCAGAGTGTGGAAAAACATTTTACAGTCAGAGTACTCTCAAAACACACCAGCGCATTCACACAGGAGAGAAACCGTATCACTGTTCAGACTGTGGAAAGAGTTTTAACAATCCGCGTAATCTCAAAACACACCAGCGCATTCACACAGGAGAGAAACCATATCACTGCTCAGACTGTGGAAAGAGTTTTAACAATCAGAGTAATCTCAGTACACACCAAAACATTCACACAGTAGAGAAACCGTATCACTGCTCAGACTGTGGAAAAGGTTTTAACAGTCAGAGTGCTCTCAAAGCACACCAGTACATTCACACAGGAGTGAAACCATATTATTGCACAGAGTGTGAAAAAACTTTTAACAGTCAGAGTGCTCTCAATATACACCAGCGCATTCACACAGGAGAGAAACCGTATTACTGTTCAGTGTGTGGAAAGAGTTTCAGATATATAAAAACATTTACGAAACACAAGTGCAGTAAGAGCAGTAATGGAAATACGAAAGATACCATCCCAGATAAAAAGGCAAGTTGTTAATAGATGAAAATGTTGTAGATGTAGAATGCTTTGAAACTTACATTTTTTGGAAATTTTGACCTATAAAATCACTTGTCACATTTTTATATTTTTGATATCTAAAGGCTGTTGGGATGATACATTAACCATGCAGTATGTGAAAGAGGGTGTATGTAATTAAATCAGTATAAATGTTTAGAACTATAATCTTAGGTATGTGTTGGTCATTATAACATTTGTACAAAGTGTGTGTGAACATAAAAGGCAGTGCAAGACAGAATATTCTGTTCTTTTGTGTGCTGCAAACTAACCCGTTATCAGAAAGTGGGCCTAGACTTATTGCATGCATAAGCAGAAAGTTGAAATGAGAATTGTGAGGTGTCCCTGGGAGGTGTGGAAAACTCAAAACTATTAGTGAAAAACAACTCCTTATTAGGAGTGAGGGGGGGTCAGATCCAAAACACCTTCACATCCAGGGCGTGACCCGACACTTGGGCAGTTTTTGAACTGAAGCTTGCTTTGTCTGTTCAGAATTCTTTGGGGCTTTGTCTAAAGAGTTCTCCCAAGATATATTTGTGGAAATAAATCTTGTTACATTCTATGTCTGGTGGTACTGTGTCATCTCTACATAAAAGAATATGCTGAAGCGAGTTAGATGGGGAAAATATCTCCACTTCAACAAGGCTTATATGTGCTATGGTTGTTAAATGTAGCTTTATTTATTCTGAGTGCTTTTTCATTGTATGTAGACTTTATTGTTGAATTGTTTGTTTATATTTGCATAATAAACTGAGGATGTATTGTAACATAAGTAATCTTCAGTTCATGTTTTTTTCATATTTAATTCAACCAAAGTCACTAAAATCTGTGGAATTCACAGCTTGAGTATTTGGTATCAGATTATTTTGATTTGAGCTTTGGTTTGAACTGGTTCCCATTCATTAAATTACAATGAGTTTCTAACTGATTAATTCCTCAGTCTATGGTTGGGTTCATTTTTTGAAGCTACATTAGGAGAACTAGGAGACCACAGCCCCTGACCATTTACCCCGAATCTCTCAAATATCTGTCCAGAACTTTGTCACAAGAGGGCAGCTCCAGAGTGTACATATGTGCAAATAAAATGGGAAGGCCAGACCTCTTTCTATTGCCACCCAGTTTGAGTCAGATTAATCTTTACAAAAAAGCTTGGAATGTTTGGCAATTTCTAAAGAGAGATTATATAATGTAACATCTGGATGACCTAACCCTTAATTTCTGGGCAAAAGCTAGGAAAAAAAAATTACTTATTTTTTAATGTAACATGTTTAGCCATATATATTCTTCGGAGGAGACTGTCTTATTTAAACCACAGACATTGGTTTGGTTTACTCTTGATTGAAGTGAGTGGGATCAACATGACCAGATCCAAAGAGCTCTTTGAGGCCTTCAGAAAGAAGGTTGTTGATGCAAATGAGTCTTTGAAAGAATTTAAAAAGAGCTCTGAAAATGTAGAAATCTGAGCAGGTTCAGACTGCGGGATGCATAAAGAAGTCTCCAACAATAGTAAAATGTCATCATTGGCCCAATAGTTTAAAAAAAAAAAAATCCATAAAAATGCAACAGGAACACAAAAATCAGACCAAAAAAAGAAAACGTCAGCAACGTTCAGAACTGTATTGTCCTGTCTTTACACTGGAATTTTGTGTATCTACACTGTATGACAACATGTATAACTTGCTTTACACTGTGGGTCTGATGAATAGCATTTCATTTCAATCTATATTAAAGAGTGACAAAGAAGATATTGCAAAAGAAAATTAACATAAAAAATCTAATAATGTCAGAAAAAAGCAAAGTTCCATCATATATCAGTGAGTCCATACATTTATTTATTGTAACTTAGAAACATTGTAATATACATTTCGTGGTTCAGATTTATGGTGTAACCATTATAATTACATTTAATAAGTTTGTAAACTTAGTAAGTTTTCATTTCCATTCAACACTTTGTTCCATTCATTTGTTGGAGCAATGATACATTTTCTATCCTGTATGAATGAGCTGATGTGTTCGGGACCAGGCCACAGACAGACCAGCTAATCCAACCGTCTGCGAGCTGCTTTGAGGCGTTATCAAGGACACTTCATGTCCTTCACACTCTCCCTTCCTTCTTCTCCACATGCAGCATCCCCAACTTCTTCCACCTCTCATTGTAACCTCCACACTCTCTCTCCATCTTCTCTTACCTCCACTATTCTAACAACCCTTCTACATCTTGATTCCTTTTCCTCCCTTCCACTGGAAACTGCTACAAGCACTTTCCTTTCATCCATGTCCTCTTCAGTCAACCTTCTCTGTCCTCTCTCTCAAAGACCTGCAAGAACCTCCAGACCTTCCTCATGGTTGAACGAAGTTCTGCGCAACAACCAAAGAGAGTTGAGACTGGCTGAAAGAAAGTGGAGAAAAACACAACAGGACTCGGATCTCTGTGCTTACCATGCTCTCCTTTCCAGATTCTCAGCAGAAGTAACTACTGCAAAATCATCCTTTTACGAAGAGAGATTGGAAGCATCGGCATCTGATCCACGCAAGCTCTTCTCTGTCTTCTCTCCTAAACCCTCCTACCCCCCCTGCTCCAACCACCCTCACCGCAGAAGATTTTATCACCTTCTTTGAAGAAAAGGTTGACAAGATCTGCCAATCCTTTCCACCCTCCCTTCCACCAACCTCTACTCCTCCCACCAGACACCCTTCTCCTCCTGCATCTCTTTCCTCTTTCTCTCCACTTTCCACAGCTGACATCCTTCATCTTCTCACATCCAACAATCCAACCACCTGTCCCCTTGACCCTATTCCTTCCTCTCTATTCCTAACAATTGCTCCTGACATTCTTCCTTTCATTACTTTTATCATAAACAGCTCACTGTCATCAGGTCATGTTCCATCTACTTTCAAAGCTGCCAGAGTGGTCCCAATCTTGAAAAGGCCAACTATTGGTAGTTCAAACATCAGCAATTATAGACCAATATCACTATTCTCCTTCCTCTCAAATATCCTTGAACATTCTGTCTATAATCAGCTATCTCTCTTTCTGAACCAGAACAATTTACAGGACCCAAACCAATCTGGCTTCAAACCAGCACACTCAACAGGGACTGCTCTCATTGCTGTCACTGAGAAACTCAATGCTGGAAGATCAGCCAAACTTTCATCTGTTGTAATTCTCCTCGACCTCTCTGCAGCCTTTGATACAGTAGATCACAAGATCCTCCTGTCAATCCTTGGTAGTCTTGGAATCACTGGTTCTGCATTACAATGGTTTGCATCATACCTGGAAGAGCGTCACATGGTCACCAGGTCACATGGCAGGGAGCCACATCAGCTCCATGCAGACACTCCACCGGTGTTCCACAAGGTTCAATCCTTGGTCCTCTTCTGTTTCCCCTCTACACTACTTCTCTTGGTAAAGTAATATCTTCTCATGGTTTTACTTACCATTGCTATGCTGATGACACTCAACTCATCCTCTCTTTCCCACCTTCCGACACTCAGGTCTCATCCCGGATCTCAGCCTGTCTCTCTGATGTCTCATCATGGATGACAGCCCATAAACTCAAACTCAACCCCAGTAAGACTGAATTACAATTCATTCCTGGAAGCACTGGTCCTCACCCTGACCTTACCATTTCCCTTGAGAACTTACTGGTCACTCCATCTGCTGAAGCACGCAGTCTTGGTGTAGTAGTGGATGACCAGTTATCGTTCTCAGCTCATGTTGCAAATCTGACTCGGTCCTGCAGATTTCTCCTTTACAACATCAGGATAATTCAAGCTTTTCTGTCTAGAGAGGCCCCTCAGGTGCTCGTTCAGTCTGTTGTCATTTCAAGACTAGAACTGCAGCTCCCTACTGGCTGGCCTTCCTATGAGACCATCAGTCCATTGCAACTTATCCAGAATGCAGCAGCGCTGCTTGTCTTCAATGTTCCTAAATTCAGTCATGTAACTCCTCTGCTGCGTTCCCTTCATTGACTCCCTGTAGCTGAACATCAGATTCAAAACCTTGATGCTGACCTTCAAAGCCAAAAACGGACCAGCCTCTCCATACATGATGGCAATGGTCAAAACTCGAGCTGTACCAAGAGCCCTTCGACCTTCAAGTACACTGACTTGACCCACCATCCCTCAGGATGCAAGGTAAACATGCATCCAGACTCTTTCTGTTCTGGCACCAAAATGGTGGAACGAATTTCCCCTGGGAGTCCCTCACTGTCTTCAAACCAGACTGAAGACTCATCTGTTTCAGGAGTACTTAACTCCATAAAGACATTTGTTTCAACAGGATCTAAGTGTGAGGAATCTCTAGATTCCAACCTCGTCTACTAGCTAAGGATATTCTGAGTGAACAGAAAAGCACTTTTGTAAGTCGCTCTGGATAAGGGCGTCTGCTAAATGCCGTAAATGTAAATGTAAATGTTCAACCGTATTGAGACTGTGTCTGTTCCCCGAACTAAAGGTAAACACAGAAAAACTAATATAGTCTGTCTTAAAATCTTCATATTTAAATGATAAAAGTAACACCTCAAATCTAAAGTTTGGTCTATTCAATATTAGATCACTCAATTCAAAGTCGTCATTGTGAATAAAATTAAAATGATGAGAATCTCAATGTTTTGTGCCTAAATGAAACTTATATTAGACCTGATGAAGCCACATCTGAAGGTTATAATTATGTGCACAACCCGAGACTGTCAGGTAGAGGAGGTGGAGTCTGTATAATCTACCAAAATATTCTAGAAATCAATCAGGTACACTATAACACCTTCACTTCCTTTGAAAGTCTGGTTATTAACATCATTAATGCAGCCACATACAAGAACATACTGTCATTAATTAATCTATATACACCTCCAGGACCGACTCAGAGTTTTTAAAGAATTTAGTGAATTTGCTGCAGACGTAGCAGTCTGCAGTGATAAAGTAATAATTGTAGGAGATTTTAATATTCACTTTGAGAAGGTAGATGATCCTTTAAAAAAGGCATTTACCTCAATCCTAGACCCTGTAGGTATTATCCAGAATGTAACTGGGCCGACACATTACTGTAATCATACTCTGGATCTGGTTCTGTCGCTGGGTGTTGACTTAAATACTCTTCCCCAAACCACAGCAATTTCAGATCATTATTTATTTTCCTTTGAGCTACAGCTTCACCAAAATGTATGTACGTCCCCTCATTACTGCATGAAGCGTTTAATAAGATCAACTACAGCCCAACAAATTACTGAAAACCTCCCTGATTTATTAACACCAGATTATTATCCAACAGATCCAGAGGAGTTAGATAAATTAACAAACTGTTTACATAATAACCTCAGATCAACATTGGACAATGTAACACCACTTGAATATAAAAAATTAAGACCGAAGAAAATCACCCCATGGTACAACGATCAGACTTGTACCTTGAAACAGTCAGCATGAAGACTAGAACAGAAACGGCGTTCCACTAAACTGGAAGTGTTCCACTCAGCTTGGAAGAACAGCCTAATTGATTATTGAAGGGCTCTCACTAGACCTCGTTCAGATTATTTATCCACAATGATCGAAAAAACAAAAACAATCCCAGAGTACTTTTCAGTGCAATCTCAAAATTTACAAAAAATCATGCAGGTACACCACCTCAGATTCCATCAAATTTCACCAGTAATATCTTTTTCAATCATAAAACATTTGAAAGAAAATTCAACCCATCATATTAAATCCAAACAGTTTGTCTTCTGCTGTGGCAGATATAGAAGAAAAGTTGGAAACCGTTCACCCACTTCCACAATCTAATCTTTCATAGTCAGAATTAGAGAAAATTATTTCCTCAAATTCTACTCCTGCTGTCCAGATTCAATCCCATCAAACCTACTTAAAGAGGTGCTGCTATAATCAAACCTCTCTTAGTAAACTCTTCTCTTAGGTTAGGTTACAAACTTAAAGCTTTTAAAGGAGCAGTTATTAAACCACTGATCAGAGAGAAGATCTGGATCTTTGGGAGGTCCAGACCAAAGTCACAACCAGTTCTGATTGAGGGAGATGAGGTGGAGGCTGTGGACTCCTACAAGTACCTCGGGCTGTGGCTGGACAACAAGCTGGACTGGTCATGCAAGATCGACCACCTGTACAGAAAGGGACAGTCAAAGCTGTACTTTCTGAGGAGGCTTCGGTCCTTCAACATCTGCAGGAAACTCCTGGGGATGTTTTATCAGTCCATGGTCGCCAGTGTCCTGTTCTACACTGTGGTGTGCTGGGGGGACAGCATATCCAATAAGGACACACACAGGCTGGACAAACTGATCAGGCGGGCTGGCTCTGTGGTTGGCACAAAGCTGGAATCTTTGGTGTCGGTGGCAGAGAAGAGGACTCTGAAAAAACTGCTGGACATTATGGACAATGTCAGTCACCCTCTGCACACTGTCATCAGCCACCAGAGGAGCCTGTTCAGCGAGAGACTGCTCCTTCCCAAGTGCAGGACCAATAGACTTAAAAACTCTTTTGTCCCGCACTCCATCAGACTGTACACCTCCTCTCTGGGGAGGAGGAGTGCAAACAGGAGGATAGGAATGAGTAGGAACGACCAGAACTCGCTCACAACCCACAACCACAACACACCTGGACTTGGTGCAATAAACATGTATGAGCCATCATGATCACTCAGATCACAGGGAGCTGCTTCCTATTAGTTCCAAGAATTCAGAAGGCTTCAGCAGGGGGAAGAGCCTTTTCTCACAAAGCACCCCAGCTCTGGAATCCCCTTCCAGATAATGTTTGGGACAGTCTCAGTCTTCAAGGCTAGGTTGAAAACTTACCTGTTCAGTGTAGCATTTGGTCATTAATGGTCATTCTTTTTTTTATCAAACTCAACACACACCAGTGCATTCACACAGGTGAGAAACTGTATCATTGTTCAGACTGTGGGAAGAGTTTCAACAATAACAAAACTCTCAATAGACACCAGAGCATTCACACAGGAGAGAAACGATATATACCTGCTTAGATTGTGGGAAGAGCTTTAACATTTGGGGTCATCTCAGTACACACCAGAGCATTCAGGAGAGAAACTGTATCAGTGCTCAATGTGTGGAAAGTGTTTTAACCATTATTGTACTCTCGAAAGACCAGTACACAAGACAGAAACCGTATCACTGCTCAGATTGTGGAAAAAGTTTTACTAAACTGTGCACTCTCAAATGTGCACTCTCAAATGTGGAAAAAGTTTTAATGTTCAGGGTGCTCTCAAAATACACCACTGAATTCACACAAGGGTTAAACCATATCACAGCTCAGACTGTAGGAAGAGATTTGCACATCAGAATGCTCTCCAAGGACACCAACGCATTTACATATAAGAGAAGTCATATCACTGCTGAGACTGTTGAAAAAGTTTTAATCAACAAGGGACTCTCCTACATCCATGTATTCATACAGAAGTATTCATCAGCATATTCATACAAGAGAAGCTGTATCAATGTTCAAACTGTGGATAAAGAGTTAACCACCAGTGTACAAAAGACATCAGTGTATTCACACAGGAGAGGAACCATATCACTGCTCAGGTTGTGGGAAGAGTTTTAATCAAAAAGGGAATCTCCTTCTGCACCAACATTTTTACACAACATAGAAACAGCAAGGACTGTGAGAAGAGCTTCAGGCATTTCAGTTTGGTCTGTTAAAAATAACATTGAAAGGTACAGTGGGCCACAGTCTGGACCATTGGGCCAAAATTTAGTCTGACCTAAAGAGGTGATGTTGATCCAGATCAACTGACCTATTTTACTTTGTGAAAATATGTTTGGATGGTTCAAATATTGCAGGTGTAGTGGTTCAACTTCAGAACTCAGTTCTTTCATTTAGCTTGTACTTCCAAATGGTCTGTATCTCTCTTTCTTTCTCTGCTTCCACCCCTAACCTATAAAGAAAGGAATGCACCTGATAATAAACTATTTAACTTTGGTTGAGGACACCAAATTTTGCCCTTTGCATACACAAGGAGTAGCCACGGGCTCACTTTCCTCAATAAGGAAAGCTGTTAAAACATCATAATTATTCAGTGTACAACTATCACTTGATTCTTTTGACCCTCCCTGAATGAACTGTGTCAAATCAGTCCAGGAAAGACATTAACACCCTTTCTTTAGATAAACAGTCACACAGATGGGCCTCATTCAGACCATTGGCCATTGAACAAGATTTCCCGCTATTGGTCAACCACAGGACAGTGTTATTACTGAGTGGTATTGCTCAATACAACGTCTAAAATCCAGGACTAATTAGATTGTGCATGTTAATGTGTTCTGTTCACAGGTGAAAACAACAGCAAAAGTATCATTGACTGTCATCTTTCTCTTTGTGACTGCAACGACATGTTCTCTCCTATTCATGGTTTGGTTGTTGATTATTTTATCTTGTGTTTGAATGGTTTGTTTCTTGCTACAAACTGAATTCATGCCTAAGTGTTTAACCAAAGATTCGATCTCTTCTTCCTCTGTGGCCGTAGAAAAAGCTTCAACAATCAGCAATGTTCTTTTCTTATGTTGTGTCCTTTAGAAATCTGGTATATTTAGGTCATACATTTCCAGACAAGAAGTGAAGATCAGTATTCTAAAAAGTTTTGTTTGTAACTGAAACCCATATATGAAAGAAATTGAAATGTATGTGAATGCCGATGGTAATAAATGGCCGTCTAAGGTGACATATTCTCAGTGGGAGCTCAGCTTTAGTGCAGCGCACAAAATCTGCACAAGAGGACCAGCCTCAGAGTTGGTGTTGTTATTCTATATCAAAAACTTGTTTTGGATGGAGAGAAAAGCTACTATAGTTTGTTTTTATGAGTTCATTGTTTTTTTAAAGAGTTACATACTTAGTTTTCTTTTAGGATTAGTAGCTCAGACTTAGAAAGCTTGGTTTGTCTTTAGTTCTTGAGGCTGAGACCTTGTTCTGCCATTAGAGCTCAGAGCCAGGCCATGATATGTGCTGAAGCAACAACCCACAGACTGCCAGTCTGTCCCTGGGATGTGCAACAATTTGCATCTTCATCCTGCATCCATGTTGACTGGATTTGCCATTTGCCTTTTTTTTGCCATTTGCCAGATGCATCCCACTGTAAGGCACAATATGCTGGTCGATGCTCTCTCTTTCAAATAGTAAAGTATTACAGTCAGAATAATTTAGCTTGATTAGGCAGTATCGCTTGTGTTTTGGGGTGGATGAAAATGTGTTTACACAAACTCAATTTTCCTTATGGATACTTGATGTGTAGAGATTAATTTCCTTTTCTTCACCTTTTAAAATTAAACTTGCATCACTTTTCAATTTAATATTTTTGATATCAAAAGGCTTATATGCTGTATTGATTATGAGTGGCTTCACATTGTATTCTGACTTTATTGTTGAATTGTTTGTTTATATTTGCATAATAAACTGAGCATGTATTGTAAAGTCATCTTCAGTCCCAGTCTTCTTCTTCTTTATTTAATTCACCCAAAGTCACTGAAACCTGTGGAATTTATGAATTGAGTATTTGTATTCACCTGGTGAACTGATGGGGTGCCCATTTGTTAAATTACAGTGAGTATCAAACTTATTAATTCCTTGCAGTACAATAGTGTTCAGATTGTGCAGCTATACAAGCTATATCACTACACAGGAATTTGAGGCAGGCTATTGTGCTTAAATAAAATCTGACTCATCTGTATGCATGTCATGCAGCAGTAACAGATCACTACTGCAGCTACTGTGAAGGTAGAGAAGGCGATTTTATAGAAACTAGTAGCATACACCAGTTTTTGAGAAATTATATGGTCTCATGTGGTCTGTGTAACCTCTCCATGGGTTGCCACCTTAACAAGATGGAGGGGTTTGAGTGTCCCAATGATCCTAGGAGCTATGCTGTTGGGGGCTTTATGCCCCTGGTAAGGGTCACCCAAGGCAGACAGGTCCTAGATGAGGGATCAGACGAAGCACAACCCAAAAAACCCCTTATGATGTGAGAAAAACCAGGACACAGTGATCCCCACAGTGAGTTGGCTATGTTGGTGGGGGAGGATGCTGGTAAGACCTGGCAGGCCCAAGCGTATTGTGAGTGTCTGCTGGGAACACCTGGCGGAATCTCCTGTGAGACAGAGTTTCAACTCCCACCTCTGGGAAAACTTTGAACACATCCCGGGGGAGGCAGGGGACATTGAGTCCGAATGGGCACCGAATGGCCATGTTCGGTGCCTCCATTGTTGAGTTGGCTTACCAGAGCTGTAGCTGTAGGGTTGCTTGTGCCTGTTGTGGTGGCAACCCTTAAACCCGCTGGTGGACACCGGCAGTGAGGGATGCTGTCAGGCTGAAGAAAGAGTCCTATCGTGCCTTTCTGGCCTGTGGGACTCCAGAAAACTTCCGCATGGCTTTGAGGCGATTCTGGTCCACCATCCGGCGCCTCAGGGGGGAAAAGCAGTATGCCACCAACACTGTTTACAGTGAGGGGGGTGTTCTGATGACCTCAACTGGGGATGTTGTGGGTCGGTGGGCAGAATACTTTGAAGACCTCCTCAATCCCACTAGCACGTCTTCCACTGAGGAAGTGGAGCCTGGGGATTCTGGGTTGGATCCTCCGAGCTCTGGGGCTGAGGTTACAGAAGTGGTCAAAAAGTTCCTCGGTGGCCGAGCACTGGGGTGGATGAGATGTTGTGCTCTGGATGTTGTGGGGTTGTGTTGGTTTACGTGACTCTGCAATATTGCGTGGACATCAGGGGCAGTTCCCCTGGACTGTCAGACCGGGTTGGTGGTTCCCCTATTCAAATAGGGGGACCATAGAGTGTGTTCCAACTATAGAGGGATCACACTCTTAAGGCTCCCTGGTAAGGTCTATTCAGGGGTTCTGGAGAGCAGGGTCCATCAGATAGTCGAACCTCAGATCCAGGAGGAACAGTGTTGTTTTTGCCCTGGTTGTGGAACACTGGACCAGTTCTACACTCTCAGGGGAATCCTAGAGGGTGCACGGGAGTTTGCCCAACTGGTCTACATGTGCTTTGTGTATCTGGAGAAGGCATTCTACCGTGTACCTCGGGGAGCCCTGTGGGGGGTACTCCGGGAGTATGGGGTACCAGGCCCTTTGATACGGGCTGTTAGGTCCCTGTACAACCGGTGTCAGAGCTTGGTCCGCATTGCCGGCAGTAAGTTGAGCTTGTTTCCAGCGAGGATTGGACTCCGCCAAGGCTGCCTTTTGTCATCGATTCTGTTCATAACTTTTATGGACAGGATTTCTAGGCACAGCCAAGACAGTGAGGGCATCCATCTTGGTGACCTTAGGGTCACGTCTGTGCTGTTTGCAGATTATGTGGTCCTTTTGGCTTCACTGGGTCGTTATCTCCAGCTCTCACTGGAGCAGTTTGCAGCCGAGTGTGAAGAGGCTGGGATGAGAATCAGTTCCTCCAAATCTGAGGCCATGGTCTTGAGCCGCAAACATATAGAATGCCTTCTCCAGGTCAGGGATGAGGTCCTTCCGCAAATGAAGGAGTTTAAGTATCTGAGGGTCTTGTTCACAAATGAGGGAAAACTGGAGTGGGAGATTGACAGGCGGATTGGTGCAGTGTCAACAGTGATGCGGGCACTGTACCAGTCCGTATTGGTGAAAAGATCGATTTACTGGTCGATCTACTTGCCTACCCTCATCTATGGTCATGAGCTTTGGGTCATGACTGAAAGAACGAAATCGCGGATACAATCGGCTGAAATGTGTTTTCCCTGCAGGGTGGCTGGACTCTCCCTTAGAGATAGGGTGACAAGCTCAGTCATCCGAGAGGGACTAGAGACACTGCTCCTCCATGTCAAGAAGAGCCAGCTGGGGTGGCTCGGGCACCTAGTGAGGATGCCCCCTGGACGCCTCCCTGGTGAGGTATACCAGGCATGCCCCATCCGGGAGAAGACCCAGAGGAAGACCCAGGACATGCTGGAGAGACTATGTTTCTCGGCTGGCCTGGGAATGGCTTGGGGTTCCCCCAGAAGAGCTGGACCATGTGGCTAGGGAGAGCGAAGTCTGGGTCCCTCTGCTTAGGCTGCTACCCCTGTGACCCGATCCCAGATAAAGTGGCAGAAAATGGATGGATAAATGAAAATGGTTGAGGCACACAAAGCAAATGGCAACATGAAAACACTGTCTTCTTAAAACCTTCTACTGAAGGTTTTAAGAAGACAGTGTTTTCATGTTGCCATTTACTCCGTTCAAAATATAATTAAGAAATAGCAGTTAACAGGAACAGTAGATGTCAAGATAAGGTCTGGAAGACCAAGAAAGAGATATCAGACAAATCTACTCATAGCATTTCTAGAAAGGCAAATCAGAACCCCTGCAAAAGTATGGTTTCACAAACTCTGGAGTTGTAATACATTGTTCTACTGCTCAGCAACATCTACACAAAAATGGCCTTCATGGAAAAGAAGTTATTAGAATAATATTTCTCCTGCATCCTCATCCCTTTTGAAAACAAGTCTTGGGGATTAATGTGTTAAAAATAAAACTCTTTGGCCAAAATGAGGAAAAGAACACCTCACCAAGTGTTAATCATAGAGGCAGACCAATCATGATTTGGGGCTGTGTTGCAGCCAGTGGTACCGGAAACATGTAGAGGACAAAAATGGATGAACATTCTGGAAGCAAACATAACAGCATCTGAAGAAGCTAAAGTTAAAAAGAGTGTGACATCCATTGCAAACAGTGCTATACAAGTACATTTTGATTTGATTTGAAAGATTGATTTTGATGTAAACAATGTATAACAGTGTAGTAGAATAGTTCTGACAATCAATGTTTCAAATTGTTCTTTGAGACCCAGTTTTTAAACAAAGCAAAGTTAATCAGAGGAAAAGTAGCATTTTGATTTTATACACAAAAGAACAATTTACTAGTTAAGGTTAGAGCTTAATCTTTATTTTTTTAATGAATTCTCAGATTTTACTTGCATTTTTATTACTAATTATTGCATTTTTATTTATTTGTATGTATTATTAACAGTAACAGTTAAACAAAGTGAGCCTCACAGAACTGCAGAAATAATAATAATAAAGAATAAAAAGTGTCCAAACCACAGCCCAGTGTTGCAGGACTTTTATTTTGAAAGCTATTTGCTGCTAGTAGCTGTGATCACAGTTCTGCAGTTGGGTTGGAGTCCTGCATTCTCCTCAGCTGGTCCTCGTGAAGAATCTGCACCGTTGGTCTAGTGCTGGTCTGTGCTGTTCTACAGGTGGGTTGGTGTAAGAATCAGCTCCAAAGCTGATAGAAGCAGTGGAGCAGATGGTGTGTTGATGGTGTTCTATGAGCAGGTTGGGGAAAGTTCACTGAAATGAATGCATGTTGTGTTAAGTGCTGAGCGGTCTGAGCTGCTCCTGAGCTGAACACAGCTCTCTGTTCTCTTTGACAGTGTGGAGAAACACATTCTTACACAGAGCACTTACTTCATTTAGCTCACTAACACTGCACAAGCTGGATGCTGCCATTTCTACACTCAGCTGAAGCTAGGGGCTCATATTTTAGTCCTTCAGAGAGAGGACACTGGGGGACACAGGAGACCACTATGCTGAGGAGAGGCTGGGGGACAACATTAGGTGTAGGTTGTAGGACAGTAGCAGTTGTTCAGGGTGGGAGAGATTTAAATACCTTTAAAACCTGCAGCTGCATTAGTAGATTAACTCTCTCATTTACCCACATCACTAAAAAACATATTTAATAACAGTCCTGTAGATTATTAAACACTTTACAGGGATTTTGTCGCAATATAAACATACATCAATGGAATGAAGTCAGCTACCTTAAACATACTCTATTTCACTGGACACTTTTCAGTCCTGGTCTGAATACCAGGCTGTAACTGTGGGAACTATAACATAGACCTGATAATATTGATTCAGATTAGAATAACTTTATTGATCCCTTGGGAGGGTTCCTTCATTGAAATTAAGGTTCTATTAGCAGCATGGCATTCAGCATTAGTACAGTACAGAAATAGAAAGATAGATAAAAAATAATTTAGTAAGAAGCACTAAATTATAGATAAAACAATTTAGTAAGAAAGAAGCACTATATAAATATATAGAATATACAATATACAGACTATATTACAATTTACAATATAGATAATAATGCAATTGATTCAGACTTAGTTTATATGACTTCATCTGGCACTTTTCATTCTCTGAAAGAAGTTAATGATGAACAGATCAATAGAAATGATGCATAATTACATGCAATTACATTGCATTGAAGTGCATTTTGGATTTGGAGATACAAGGTTTTTGTATTACAGAGACAGTTTAGGTCTGTGTTTTGGTATTTTATTGACTATAATATATTAATTTTATTAGGTCAGTATTCCTCTTGAGTTCATACCTTTCCCTAGGGCTTCACAAGTTGTCTGAAGTTTCTTCTTTATAGCTGCATAAACCAAACTCACCTCTACTCATTTTACATATCCTCTGCCAAAGCTTCAATTTCTCACCCTAAACTTAAGATTTGCCTTCATTTTGTATTGATCATAGGTGTTCTTTTTTTCTTTGTTTCTTTCAGAAATGAGTACCGTCCTATTCCAAGTGTTCTTCTGCATATGATGTTGACTATTTCCTGCTTGAAAATTTTAGATTCACAAATACCAACACTCAGAATTCCATATTAAGCTGCTAAAAGAGAGAAGATCATGGCATCCAAAAAAATCTCCAATAGACAACGAACATCTGCTCTTGTACCTCGCAGACAAAAGCAGAAAAGCTCAGGCAAGAAGAAAACTTTCCTGTGCTCAGAATGTGGGAAGGGTTTTACTACAAAGAGTAATCTCAAGCGACACCAGCGCATTCACACAGGGGAAAAGCCATATAAGTGCACAGACTGTGGGAAGAGTTTTAATCAACAGAGGAGTCTCCATCTACACCAACGCATTCACACAGGGGAGAAGCCGTATCATTGCTCAGACTGTGGGAAGAGTTTTTCTAAACAGAGTAATCTCATCAGACACCAGCGCATTCACACAGGAGATAATCTTTATCACTGCTCAGACTGTGGGAAGAATTTTAATCGGCAGAGAAGTTTCCTACTACACCAGCGCATTCACACAGGAGACAAGCCGTATCAGTGTACAGACTGTGGAAAGAGTTTTACTCAACAGACCATTCTCCGGTTACATCGGCGTATTCACACAGCAGACAAACTGTATCACTGCACAGAGTGTGGGAAGAGTTTTAATTTTCAGAGTAATCTCAAATCCCACCAGCGCATTCACACAGGAGAGAAACCATATCAGTGTACAGACTGTGGGAAGAGTTTTGCTCATCAGAATACTCTCCACCTACATAAGCGTATTCACACAGGGGAGAAGCCGTATCGGTGTTCAGACTGTGGAAAGAGTTTTACTCATCAGGGTACTCTACGACTACACCAACGCATTCACAAAGGAGAGAAACCATATCGGTGTTCAGACTGCGGAAAGACTTTTAATCAACAGACTCATCTCAAAACACACCAGCGCATTCACACAGGAGAGAAACCGTATCACTGCTCAGTGTGTGGAAAGGCTTTTAATCAAACAAGTCACCTCAACATACACCAGCGCATTCACACAGGAGTAAAACCATATTACTGCTCAGAGTGTGAGAAGAGTTTTAACAATCATAGTACCCTCAGAATACACCAGCGTATTCACACAGGAGAGAAACCGTATCACTGCTCTGAATGCGGCAAGAGTTTTAATCAACAGAGTTCTCTCAGAACACACAGGCGTATTCATGCAAGAAAGCAACTTTATCACTGCTCTGAGTGTGGGAAGAATTTTGTTAAAGAGAGTTCTCTCCAAACACACCAGCGAATTCACACAGGAGTAAAGCCATACAACTGCTCAGAGTGTGAGAAGAGTTTTAATCACCAGAGTGCTCTCAAAACACACCAGCGCATTCACACAGGAGTGAATCCCTATCACTGCTCAGCCTGTGAGAAGAGCTTCAGGCATTCAAAAACATTTAAGAGACACAAGTGCAGTAAAACAGTAATTGAAAATGACACACACAAAACAGTTCCAGGTCTCAACCCAGATTAATAAGCATATTTATAAAACATGTAAATGTATAATGCTTTCAAAATTGGATTTTGTTAGCTTCCAGTTTGGTCTGAACCAAAATGGGTGTGAAAGACACCATGGACTACAGTCTGGATCAAAGGACATTTTTTTCGACTATTAGGAAATTTCAGGAATTTGAGGCAGGCTATGGTGTTGTGGTGAAATCTGAGTAAACTGTATGCATGTCACGCAGCAGTAACAGACCACTACTGTTGATACTGTAATTGTAGATTACAGTAACCTGTAGAAACCAGCAGCATACACTAGTTTTTGAAAAAATATATACAGACTCATGCATGTGGAAATGAGTACACACCCTGCACACGTTAATGTGGGCAGGTTCATGAAGTAGATAGTTCAGGTCCAGGTATTGAATGAAGTTATTTAATTCAGTCCAAAGGACAAGACTGGACAAGATTTTACTGTCCTGTGGCGTAATTACAAAAATTATGGTGCTCTTTATGTTAAAATACCCATGTGCATGGCCCCTATGAAGCTGGCCCCTCATGTAATCAGATACAGATGAATATTGCTTTAATAACGCTGCACAAGAATCATTGTGTTCATACTATTTTTAAAGAAATTAAACAAAATTTGTATTTTTTTTAACTGTTATGCAACTCAGAGAGAGTTGCGAGATAACTCCAGATCTCACTTCATTGTCTTGTTTGTTAGTACACAAGAAATTTGTTACAATGACTTTTTTTTTTTTATAAGGCTATATAACTCGTGTGTGTCACTTCTGTGCATGAATGTTGTACGTGAATGAAAATAAAATAAATTGTCAAAGATTTGTGTGTAATTACCTATACTAACTAATTAATTTCCAAGTTGTGCTTTCATTTGTGTTATGTGGAATGTGCTGAGACTAGTAAGTGATGGCTACTTGTGATAAGACATAGTTTCTGCTAAACCTTGCAGTTCAACCTGGTTTATTCAACTGAAATATATACTATTGAAGTTTAACAGACAACCCCTTTTTTCAGTATATGCTTAAAATTAGTTAACAATTGGTTTATTCAATACCATTATTCAGTATGCCAAAGGAAACAATAATTACAAAATTGAAATGTTTAAATGTACTTAAGTTAACTATATGTCAAGTCCAGGGATCACCAAAATGACATTATCAAAATTGCAGTGCAACAGTGAATAAATGTTTATTTAGTCAAAATTGATATGTTCATATGGTAGAGTACATTTAATAAAAATAGATGAAATCATTGCAGCAGGCTCTGTAAATGGTAATAGACCATCTATAAAGTGCAGATTTGTTTTATATATAATACAAAGGAATTACATGGTTCTTTAATTCACATTCATTACTTATATGTAAAAAAAACTAAATATTGAGTATCAAGCATCTTTCTTGGCTAAGGCTAATTAAACTGAGATGGGTTTATTGTCTGAGAATTACAAACCCACTGTACACGTCCCTTTGTTGCAATGGCTACAAGGTACTTTATAAATGGTTCCAAGTGTCTGAAACTCTGCATAGCTACTTGTATTTCTGGGCAGTATGCACTCATATACTGCTGTTTCAGTCATTAATGTCATTTTTTTCATGTTGGTACCTTTATATATTTCCAGTGTCTTGCAGCTATGATTATGTCAACTTAGTCCTATCCCCTAACAGCGTCTAGAGAGAGTGAGAGAATATAGCCCCCTCCAATTTACCCAGAATCTCTAAAATATCTACAGTCACAAGAGGACAGCTCCAGAGTACATGTACATATGTACCCTTCTGTGTACAGACAGTCCAGCATTTATCAGTCTTACTTTGACCTTTGACATTTTACACAATGTCAGAGGGGAGTATGGTAATATCCATGTTATATCTTGTATCAAGCAAATTTGTCTTTCACTTCCCTTATTTATCATTGTAGCAACGGCTCAGGTGGCTCCTCAAGTCCTGTGGAGATCAGCTGTGTGGTGTGGTTGAGCACATGTTCAACATGAGCCTGAAGCTGGGAAGAGTACCACAGCTGTGGAAAACATCTTTTGTGGTACATGTACCAAGTATGCAGCATCCATATGACCTTAACAACTACAGGCCAGTGGCACTGAGTTCGCATCTCTTCAAGTCAATCGAGAGGCTGGTCCTTAACCATCTCCACCTGGTGAGTGCATCCATAGACCATCTTCAGATTGCCTGCCAGCCTGGCATCCAGGTGAATGATGCAGTCTTCTATCTTCTTGCTGTTCTCACCCAGAGAAGCATGGGAACACTGTGAGAATCACCTTTTTTGACTTCACTTCCTTTAACACCATACAGCTTGGGCTGCTGAAGGACAAGCTGGAACATGTTGGTGTGGACAGTCATCTGTCTGAATAGTGGACTACCTCATCAACCGATCACAGTATGTGAGAGCATAGGACTGCCTTTCGGACAATTCTTCTTTCATTTCTATTCAGGACAGCACGTATAGAGAACTGATTCAAGATTTTGGGAACTAGTGTCTGCAGAACCACCTCCAGATAAATGTGGGGGAAAAAAAAGAAATGGTGGTGGACTTCCACAGGTGCAGACACCCCTCCATCCAGGGAACATCCAGGGAATGGACATTGCGAGAGTGGACTCTTATCAGTATCTGGCTGTTCACTTAAACAACAGACTGGACTAGTCAGTTAAAACCACTGCACTTTACAGAAAAGGCCAGAACAAACTCTACCTACTAAGGAAACTGAGGTCATTTGGAGTGCAGGAAACACTCCTGAGGACCTTCTATAACACAGTGTTGGCATCACAGTCAGTCATATTTCGGAGTCAGACAGGAAAAGACTGGACAAACTCATTAAGAGGGTCGGATCTGTCCTGGAAAGCCCCTTAAATCAAGTGCAGGTGGTGAGAGACAAAAGGATGTTAGCCAAACTGGCATCCATGCATGAGACTTTGGCAGCACTGTGTATCACCTTCAGTGATGGCCTGCTTCACCCTAAGTCTGTGAAGGAGCGGTATCACAGAGCCTTCCTTGTTGCTGCTGTTAAGGCTCCACAACCAGCACTACTCTAAGCAGACCATGGAAGCACACACTTAACTCCACAGAACATTTGACTTTTTTCAATAAAACAATGCAATATTTCTTCCAGCTTCCCTTGTGCAATTACCAGTAAATATTCTGCAAATCTGTAAACTGCTCTTCAGAGTGACTTATTTACAATGTTTATACTGTATTTTGTATAAACTGCACTATTTTCTTGTACTGAGTGCCTTACAATCCATTGATATCCCTTTGCTGCTGTAACGATATGAATTTCCCCACTGCAGAACTAATAAAGGATTGTTATCTATCTGCAAGACCTCTAACAGCCCCAACAGTTGTCCTATATTTGACACAATACTAGTCCAATTCACTTTGTCAATATCAAATAATCTTTTTCACATTAAAACTTAAAGACTGTTGCCATGTTTAACTACCCCATTGAGCATTCTGTAGAAAACCATTGCTTTATGTGTTAAGTGCTAATTTATCATATTTACATATCTCAGTATCTGTGTTATTTTTGGTACAGCTTTTCTTTTGCACGGCTCTTATTTGAAGTTTTTTTTCAGACATTTCCCTTATATTTCAGATATAAATTATTGATCGTTTTTTCCAAAGAGATGAATACTCCTTCAGAATATATGTCCACCAGACTGATTCACATCCTCAAGCAACTCTTTCCAATAAGAATATAATTCCAAAATATAGATAAGTATATATATTCTTATATATAAGAACATTTCAGTGTTAAGCCAGCATGAAGAGTATTGTTGTTGATATTGTGAGATTCACATAATATGAGCATTATCCCAAACTTCCCTTCAATTAAAAATGATGGGGTTACCTTTTGTTCCACTAGGACGTCTGTGATTTGGAATGAGGAAGCCAGATCTCTCTGTGTTGCCACCAATTCCAAGTCAGATTAATGTTTTCACCAATGCTTAGAATGTTTATCATTTTCAAAAGAGTGAATATATAATGTAATATCTGGAAGATCTAACCTTCTGTTTTCTCTCAGCTAACATTCAAAAATGTACTGTTCAGAAATGTACTTCACATCAGTAAAAAAAATACAACCAAAATAAAAAAAAAGAAAACACAACACGAGAAATAACAAAATATGGAATCATATCTCAGTGTATCTATTAATTTATTTGACATTTACAGATATTGTAATATACATTGCCTAATTCACATTTCTGGTGTAAGAGGTTTGTAAAGTTAATAAGTTTGTAAACTTATGTTTTCATTTCCCTCTCAGTGCATTTATGTGTCTTCAATTGTGACTGTTGGAAGTTCCTCCCACACTTTTTTCCATGCCATTTTTGTCAACTGTGAATGTTCTGAGTACTAATATGGGTTTCTCTCCTGTGTGAATGCGCTGGTGTCTCTGAAGATCACGCTGTTGATTAAAACTCTTCCCGCACTGTGTGCACTGACAAGGTTTCTCTCCAGTGTGAATGCGCTGGTGCCTTTTGAGGGTACTACCATCTCTAAAACTCATGTCACACTCTGAACAATGATATGGTTTCTCTCCTGTGTGAATGCGCTGGTGTCTTTTGAGGGTACTACCATCTCTAAAACTCATTCCACAATCTGAGCAGTAATATGGTTTTTCTCCTGTGTGAATACGCTTGTGTTTTTGAAGCGCACTTTGTTGATTAAAACTCCTCCCACAGTCTGAGCAGTGATATGGTTTCTCTCCAGTGTGAATGCGCTGATGTTTTTTGAAATTATTACTGTTTCTAAACCTCATCCCACAATCCAAGCAGATATATGGTTTCTCTCCTGTGTGAATGCGCTGGTGTTTTTTGAGGTTATTACTGTTTCCAAATTGCATCCCACAATCTGAGCAGTGATACGGCTTCTCTCCAGTGTGAATGCGCTGGTGTGTTCTGAGATGACTCTGTCGATAAAAACTCTTCCCACAGTCATCACAGTGATACGGTTTCTCTCCTGTGTGAATGCGCTGGTGTTGTTGGAGAATTCTCGGGTGATTAAAAGTCTTCCCGCACTCTGAGCACTGATACGGTTTCTCTCCTGTATGAACACACTGATGTTTTTTAAGTGCATTCTGATGATCAAAACTCCTGCTACAGTCTGAAGAGTGATGTAGTTTAATTTTCTTCTTAGTAGTGGAGATTTCAGAAACTACATTCTCACATTTAATCTCTTCTGGTGACAACATCACATTCTTTGTGGTGTTTCTTGAGAAAAGAGAAGCAGTAGACATTCTCTCATTCTGGAGAAAGAAAAACAATCTATTCACAATCCACAAATGTACTGACAAAGTGAAAAATTTTGAAATGCGGGAACTCTGAAACAGTCTAATAAAAAAATCCCCATTAACATTTTCTAACAAATCTGTCTAAATATTAAACAGTTTTAGAATTCTTTATTTATACACTACTGATCAAAAATTTTTAGAATACACAAAATGGCATGCTGTTAATCAAGAGATCTGTCTGAATTTGTTTTACTGGTTTACAATCAACCACGATATTATGACCACCTCCTTGTTTTTACACTCACTGTTTATTTTTATCAGCTTCACTGACCATACAGGAGCACTTTGTATTTCTATAAATAGACTGTTGTGCATTTGTTTCTCTGCATACCTTGTTAGCCTTCTTTCACATTGTTCTTTAATTATCAGGATGCCACAGGACCACCACACAACCACCAAAGAGCAGGCATAATGCAAAAATATAACGTACATAAGTATTTAGTCTTTGCTCAATACTTTGGCAGCAATTATAACGTCAAGTGTTTTTCAGTTTAATACTACAAGTTTGGCACCTGTTCTTGGGAAGGTTCTCCCATTCTTCTTTGCAGAACCTTTCAAGCTCCATCAGATTGGATGTTTTTATTTATTTATTTATTTATTTATTTTTTAAATTAATGCCTCCAGGAGCTCCTCAATACTTCAGAAAAAATGCAAAATCCTAGTCCACAGAATCCAAAGCAATATTTACACGTGTTGATTCGCAATGAATATATGAATATGAATATATCCTGACCATAAAAATGATAGACACAGAGACAAAAACCACAGAGACACAGCAGTAAAACATTACCCCACTTCCCCATGTAAAACTAATCCAAATAGGGCTTAAGAATCTGTTTATGTAGATTAATGATAAAGGTAGTTCATGTAGTTGCTACATGCTTAATGTTCTTAATGGTATGAAGTTGTTGGTCTGTGACTTTAAATGTTCAGGGAATAAGACTTTAAAGGTTTAGGTGGGAATCTGGATTTATACTGTAATGGTTGATGGTAACTGTTGTTGTGACTGGAAGCTACAGCCAATGACAGCATCACATAACATCTCCTGTGCAGTTTGGTAGATTTTATGTTGAAATAAACCCTGATTGGAGTGAATTCTACTTGTTTGAACAATGTGATGTGAAATGAGTGTAAAGATGAGTAGAGCAGTAGTGTATTAGTGGTGCTTCTCTGTAAGAGTGAGTGTAAACACCATGTAAACAATGTGTAAAAGTGTAGTAGAGCTGTTTACCTTCTGCAGAGCAGATCCTGTTCCTCTGTTACAACATTATGAATTGTCTTTACACAACACTGGTGCCCCCACCTGGACTGGAATAGTCCTCCAGTTAGTCAGAAGTTAATCAGAAGAAAAGCAGCATTTTGATTTTATACATAATATAAACAACAATTTACCAGCTAAGGTTTGACAATTAACATCTGTTTTAATGATTTTACTCACTTTTATTACTAATTATTGCATTTTATGATATTTTTATTTATTTAAGCCTGGAGAACTGCAGAAATAATAATAAAGAAGAAAAAGTGTTCAAACCACAACCCAATGTTGCAGGACTTTTATTTTGAAAGCTAGTTGCTGCTAGTAGCTGTGATCACAATTCTGCGGTCTGAATGGCTCCTGATGGAGTCCTGCGGTCTGATTGGATCTTGTTGGAGTCCTGCGGTCTGATTGGATCTTGTTGGAGTCCTGCGGGCTGATTGGCTCCTGTTGGAGTCCTGCGGGCTGATTGGCTCCTGTTGGAGTCCTGCAGTCTGATTGGCTCCTCAGCTCCTCAGCTGGTCCTCGTGAAGAAGCTGCACCGTTGGTCTAGTGCTGGTCTGTGCTGTTCAACATGTGGGTTGGTGTAAGAATCAGCTCCAAAGCTGATAGAAGCAGTGGAGTCGATGGTGTGTTGTTGGTGTTCCCAAAGATGTTGAGCTGCTGAAATTTAGGAAGAACATGGCATCGAGAAAAATCTCCAATAGTCAACAGTCATCCTCTCCTGCATCTTACAGACAAATGCAGAAAGGTAGAGGCAAGAAAAAAAAGTTACTATTGCCCACACTGTGGGAAGAGTTTTAATCAACAGCGTCATCTCAGAACTCACCAGCGCATTCACACAGGAGAGAAACCGTATCACTGCGATGACTGTGGGAAGAGTATTTATCGACAGAGTCATCTCAGAACTCACCAGCGCATTCACACAGGAGAGAAACCATATCAGTGCTCAGATTGTGGGAAGAGTTTTAATAGACACTTTTCTCTCAAACTACACCAGCGCATTCACACAGGAGAGAAACCGTATCACTGCGATGACTGTGGGAAGAGTTTTTATCGACAGAGTCATCTCAGAACTCACCAGCGCGTTCACACAGGAGAGAAACCTTAGAAACATCCGTTCCACTGCTCCACAGCTCAATGCTGGGGGGCTTTATAACCCTCTAGTCCACACCTGCTATTAGACATGGAGACAATAGAGTCATGTTTGGTTATCTGTCCTATTCTATTGACAGTTCTTCTCTACAGGGACTAGACAATCTGTGTGTCCTTTATTACATCTGTGTTTTTTGTGTGTGTGTGTGTGTGTGTGTGTGTATATATATATATATATATATATATATATATATATATATATATATATTTGCTGTGTAAGTTGGGGTGGCAGGGCTGGAGGGTTTGGGTTTTTTGGGTGGTGAACTCTGTGTGAGACTCAGCTGGAGCAGGAGAGGACACGTGGGGTCAGTCTGAGCTGTGAGCACATTAGAAAACATTCAGCAAGTTAGTGATCTTGTCTGGACCAGAACAGCATTCATCAGTATCATACTGCTGATGCAATCAAGGGCTCATGTTCAGTACTTACATTTTTGTATTCTTTGGGCAAATCCCCCAGGTCAGCTTTAGGAGGATGCTCGACAGCCCTGGGCTGGAGCTTCCTCCTCCTGCAATTCCTGGATAGTATTGGAAGGATGGACCTTCCTCTTAATTTTCCGGCCTTTCCCACGAGTTCCCCTCCTTGTCTTCTTTTTGTATGTTGAGTCGGTCTCAGCTTTGAACAAGTCAGATAACATTCAAGAAGTTAGAGATCTTACCTGGACCACAGCAGCATTCACCAGTTTCACACAGATTAACATTTCATTTTGTGCTTGTTCAGATGCATTCATTTCAGCTGGGATGCTGATCCTTTGTGTGTGATGTGTACATGTTTACCCAGTGGTTCAGCGTTCTATCTGCAGAAAAGGAAATCCTGCACTAAAAACCCTATTCCATCTGTGGAACACAGGGGTGGGAGTATCATGGTTTGGGCTTGGACTATAAAGATTCTTACTGCACAAACACAGCGCTAATAAAGGGAATCATGTTTTTTCAATTTCAGATCATATGAGGGATGTTTTTTTTTTTTTTTTTTTTACTGAAAACTGAGCTCTTTGAATACTCAGCTTTGAGTATGAACTTTGAGTGTTGTGTCACGTTCTCTTAAAGTTCCTTGCTCCCGATATAATGGACTACATAATGCATCCAATTACAATGTCAACGTGCGGATAGCATTAAATTTGAGATTTTGAATAAATGTGAACACCTCTGTTACAAATATATAATGCTTCATTTAGAATCAGAATCTGAATTAGAATTGATATTTACTGATTAGTCATCTTTAGTGGGTAAATCACTTTTCTAAAAATCCCAGTATTCCTACTGAACTTTCCAGTTCTGACAGACTTGTTGATGTGGTCAGTGCACTGGTGAGCAGCTGGACTTACAGAAATAATAAATAAATAATGACTCTGCTGCTGTACTTTGTGTACTTTGGGGGTGAAACGACCAAACCAGACTGTTTCTCAGTTTTACACAGACATGGTCAGAATCAAAACAAAATTGGCCACATTTCCTCTTTCAATTCTTTTTTTTCAGTAATCAGAGAAGCCCACTGTGTCCCAATAGCTGGCATTTCCTCCTTTGGCTGTAATAATGTCAATCAGATGTTTCCTAGAACTGAATACCTTCTCTGACATCGAGTGGAAGAAATGTTTTCCCACTCCATGCAGAATTCTGTTGAAAGAAAGGAAAGAAAAGGTGCACACAGGGGAATTTGTCCTCTGCATTTAACCCATCTACACACAGTGATACACACACACAGGAGCAGTGAGCAGTCCGGAGTGGTGGGCAGCACTACCCATGGCGCCCGAGGATCACAAGGCTGGCTCCCTAACCACCAGTCCGCAGTTACTGACAAATGTGGTCAAAGAACATGGGATGATGAGTCATTGTCATGGAAACGGGTACTTTACTGTAGCTCTTCAGTCACTGCAGTAAATGTTTAGTGACTTTATGCAGCAAACTTAAGTAATTCTCTGTGGCAAGTGAAACTCACTCACAGATCCTGACCATGGTGACACTGAAGACTCACTGATTAGGAGGTGAAAATGGCCAGGTCTTCATTTACACTGATAAGCATATTCAGCTGTCCAGAAGAGTGACAGTGGAGCTCAATACACTGATCACCAGGGATGTCTGATATACTGGTCAGCCAGAAGCAAACCAGCATCAGACCAGTGTAAGCCACAGTAGACTAGATCAGAGCATCATGGAAGGTATACTGGTCTTCACTGTTTATTTTTCAGCAGTGTAGCACTGTGTCCAGCAGGGGGGGGATGCAGTAAAGTGTATTAGTGCAGAATGTTTAAGGAAGATCATCAGTTTCAGCTTACTGTGTGTGTTTATTAATAGATGACCCATCACATGAGTCTTCTGGCTGTGTGTGTTTGAAGAGGAACACTCCATGATGGAGCTTCAGAACTCTGGCAGTGGAGTTGGAACCTCTGACCCACGGTGAGGAACTTTTTAATCAGAGCTCAGAATGAGTGTAAATGAATGAGGATGTTTATATGAATAAAGTTTAGTAAAGAGAGTTTTTGTGTAGTTGAGAATTTTGTCACTGAAGCCAAAGAAGCTTCTGCTGAAAGTTCTCCATTATCTCTGAATTAAAGCAGCTTCGTAAAGAGGAGTCACTGAAATGTGGAACTGAAAGAAATGTTTCAGTTTTTGTTGTTAAATGTCATCCAGCATAATAGAGGGGGTCATTACTTTATCACATGTACATGTTAGATAGTTATGTAAATCATTATAATAGTAATAATAATAATAGCCATAACAATAACAATAATAATAATAATGTGTTTAGTGACTAATATTACATTTAGTTAAAAGATCTAAATCACTGGGACAAATGCTTTTTCACAACCGTTGAACAATCCATTGTAAGCCTTTAGAGAATTCCAGTCAGTGGTCTCCCACATCTCTGCTTTTACTGCAATGCAACACTGTCATCCCGAAAGCCCCCAAAAGAGCTTTTATCTCATCCCCTGTGCTGTGTACTCATCCCAGGATGGTGCGACTTTGTCCATCACACTGTAAAGGTTGGTGTTTTTCTCTGTGTTTAATATCTGCAGGAATGAACCCCAAAGAACAGCTTCTCCAGTGTCCAGCTCTGTGTCTATGAAGACTGACCGGTCCATAGGTAATCCTCCTAATTTCAGCCTTGGACCTGGACCTGACCGACGGTGAGGAGAACAACATGCACATGTTACTCTAGAGAAAGAAGATTACTGAGTTTTCTTTGTCACCGGTTCTGTTCATAATCTTTATGGACAGAATTTCTAGGCGCAGCCAGGGGCCGGAGGGGGTCCAGTTTGGGAACCACAGGATATCATCTCTGCTTTTTGCGGATGATGTTGTCCTGATGGCTTCTTCAGGCCAGGACCTTCAGCAGGCACTGGAGCGGTTCATAGCTGAGTGTGAAGCAGCTGGGATGCGAATCAGCACCTCCAGATCTGAGGCCATGGTTCTCGACCGGAAAAGGGTGGCTTGCCCCCTCCAGATCGGTGGAGCTGTCCTGCCCCAAGTGGAGGAGTTCAAGTATCTCGGGGTCTTGTTCACGAGTGGGGGTGAGAGGGAGCGTGAGATTGACAGGTTGATCGGTGCTGCCGGTCCGTTGTGGTGAAGAAGGTTTACGATTTACTGGTCAATCTACATTCCCACCCTCACCTATGGTCATGAACTGTGGGTAATGACCGAAAGGAGAAGATTGCGGATACAAGCGGCCGAAATGAAATTCCTCCGCAGGGTGGCCGGGCGCTCCCTTAGAGATAGGGTGAGATCCTCAGCTACCCGGGAGGAGCTTGGAGTAGAGCCACTGCTCCTCTACATCGAGAGGAACCAGTTGAGGTGGCTCGGGCATCTGTTTCGGATGCCCCCTGGGCCTCTCCCCGGGGGGGTGTTCCAGGCACGTCCCACCGGGAGGAGACCGCGGGGTAGACCCAGGACACGCTGGAGGGACTATGTCTCTCGGCTGGCCTGGGAACGCCTCGGGGTCCCTCCTGGGGAGCTGGCTGAGGTGTCGGGGGAGAGGGAAGGGCATCCCTGCTTAGACTGCTGCCCCCGGGACCCGGCCCCGGATAAGCGGTGGAAGATGGATGGATGGATGGATGGATGGAGTTTTCTTTGCATGTTGGGGATCAGGTTTCCGTTACAAGAGGAAAAGACAGACCAACCATCTCACAGCAAGGCCTGTTGTAGAGCTGACTGATACAGGTTTAGCAGAGCTGTTAATCAGTTAATCAGGTTAGTTGGTCTTACTGAAATGCAGAAAAGATCCTCCATTCATTTCTGTAAGGAAGAGAGAGCTGTCTGTCTAAGAGTCTGAAGGGTTTTGTGTTTGAGAGGGACAGTATGAGGTTAAGGGCTGTTTCATGTTGCAGTATGTCAGTGGAACTGACTGTGTTCCTACAGTGTGAGAGTATAACTTCTTTGAAGAGGACAAATGATTGAAACGTGTAGTGTGAGATACCACCACCAAGATTCCAGAATCGTACAGTGTACACCTGCGTTAAGGCTTGTGTTGGTTCCCTCATTATTCACTAAAAGAACACGGAAATGTTTCGCCAGCCGTGTCACATAACTTCAGTGTTACATCTCTGACAGCAGATTCAGAACATGCTGATTTATCTCACTTTAAACCAAGACAACACTCCTGAGGCTTACTGGAATGATCCGTTTCACTGTGTTTAATATCTGCAGGAAAGAAACCCAAAGACCACCAACCGCAACTGATTTCTAGTTTTACTAAAGTCCAAATTGGCTAGTCTGTACACTTTTACAGTGGTGCTGGGCAGTAGGTAGCAAACTACTGAAGAACATCATCTGAATGTCTGTTGAGTGTTGAGAAATCCAGTCAGTGGGGTCTTGTACATCTCTGCTTTTACTGCATGCGACACCGTCGTCCCGAAAACCCCCAAAAGAGCTTTTATCTCGTCCCCTGTGCTGTGTACTCACTGTAAAGGCTGGTGTTTTTCTGTGTGTTTAATATCTGCAGGAATGAAACCCAAAGAATAGCTTCTCCAGTGTCCAGCTGTGTGTCTGTGAAGACTGACCGGTCCATAGGTAATCCTCCTAATTTCAGCCTTGGACCTGGACCTTCTGACCGACGGTGAGGAGAACAACAAGCACACAGACTCCTTTACCATAATTATCCTTTTTAATTTATTTACCATAAACACTTCATTACAACTTCATTACAACACCAGTGATGTCACTCTGACCTCCGAACTGACCTCAACATTGACCTCCACACTGGCTTGTTTTTAACAGTACAGCTTCGCCATTAGCAAATGAGCGATGCAGTGTTTCACATTACCATTACCATAGCAATCAAGGACATGGTGATCCACCAACCACAACTGATTCGTAGTTTTACCAAAGTCCATATTGTCTAGTCCGTACACTTTTATAATGCAGCAGGGCAGTAAGTAGCAAACTGTTGAAGGACATCTTCTATAAGCCTGTTGAGTGTTGAGAATTCCAGTCGGTGGTCTCCTACATTTCTGCTTTTATTGCATGCAACATCGTCATCCCGAAAGCCCCCAAAAAGAGCTTTTACCATGTCCCCTGTGCTATGTTTACTCACCCCAGGATGATGGGGTGGCGTTAGTCTGGAGCCCTGATGTTGACCATGGGCAGCAGGGGTGTTTTGGGGTGTTAGGTTTGATTTTGTGTGAAAGTATGTGGGACTCCGTGATGGACCAGTGCACCGTCCAGGGCATGTTACAGGTTTATGGTAGTTTCTGGTCCCATTGTGACCCTAATCTGGATAAAGCAGATTGATTGATGTATGAACAGTTGTTTTTGACCTGAGTTACATAAAAGTATGGTCAGTTTGTGCCAGTTGGGTCTGCAGATCTTCTCACAAAGAAGAGAAGACCAAGAAAATAAAATGGAGTTCCTTTTATGTATCATGGATGTTTGTCCTCATTTATCAGAGCCAGTGCTCTTAAGGAACATTCCAGTTGTGACTTTGTTGGCAATTTTAGGTCACAATAATACATGATGTAAAACGCTTTCTGATCAGTACCATAGGAACAGAAATGGGGCACCATGTCTTCACTGTAAAAGATTCTGTGAATATCTCTGCAGGTTTTACACCTTTTGAAATTGCTTGCCATAAAAAATACATGTCTAATATGCTTTATTTTTTGTGAGGCATGAGCTAAGCTTGATACTTTGTCATCTGTCTTTTGATTCAAAGATTTTATTGGTGTAAATTGCAGAGTTTCTTTTAAAACACATTACTCGTTTAACTTGTATTGTAGTACTTTATCATCTAGAGGTTAGAGATTCTCTGTAATCAATGGTGGAATCTGTTAGAACTGTAGCTTGGTTTTGGGGTCCGACCTCAATACGAAGCTGACACTCAGTAGAACACCTCCATCCTCCTTGGCCTGCAGCGATTTGGGAACTCCATTAAGAACAGAGACAAGTCTACTCAAAAGATTTCCCATTTATTGGTCAGGATAGCAAAGTATGTATATATTATGAAGACAAAAGGCATACATTATTGTCTTCATGTGATCGTATGATTGGTCAGAGAGAAGAGGAGAAACATGAGTGGTTGAACATTATCATCACATGTTGGTGAGCCCCAGGGATGGTTATGATGACCTTTGGCAGAGAACAGGAGATAAGTTGGAGACTTGTTAATCAGCTACTGCTGTCACTAAGATTTATGAACAAGGTCTAGGGAGCAGATCTACTGCATACGTGTCAACCTCAATGTCACAAGTAAAGGAGAAGATGTATAATCTACGGCCTATGTGTCAACTAGTCCTGAACCCAATACCATAAAGCATTTGTGGTCTCAGGAGAATCTAATAACCAACAGACACAGGCATGTACCCCAGCTTAGTACTGAATTCGTAAACCCCAGGACCAGATTATGGTTCTAACACATACAAATCAACAAAATTCCTGTCAACTTTAATAACATTAATTGAGGTCCTATTACACAGGTCAGATTTGAAGCAGTCTAGAACTTATCCCATGGATGATGTCCTGCACAGAGTCTTAGAGAAACATAAATCCAGCTTGAAGAACAAATATAAGAACTTATTTGAGGGAATCAAAACTCCAGAGAACAGAACTCTCCTGAACAAGATTTATACACAGCTCTACATCATAGAGGGAGAGTGTGAAGGAGTGAATGAAGAACACGAAGTTTTACAGATGGAGAAATCACCAAGGAAACCCTTACAGGACACTGCAATCAACTGCTTAGACATTTTTAAACATCTACAAGATTCCAAAGGAGAAGAACAGAACATTAGAAGTTTGTCAGCTGAAGATTTCAGACATAAAGAAAGAAAAAAAAATGAAGCACTACAAGTGCAGAAGCTCAGAACAGTGCTGACCAAAGGCATTGCTGGAATTTGGAAAAACTGTCTCTGTGCAGAAGTTCATTCTGGACTGGGCTGAAGAAAGCCAATCAGGATCTGGGTTCATGCTTGTTCTTCCCCATTCCGGAGCTAGACTTGATTAAAGATGATCAGTACAGTCTTCACGATCTTCTGTGTGTCTTCCATCCTGAGCTCAAAGGTCTGGATCCACAGATCTATGATGTGTGTAAAGCTGTGTTCGTATTTGATGGTCTGGATGAAAGTAGAATTCCTCTGGAGTTTGGAGAGTGTAGGAAAGTGTCACAGCATCACCATGAAATCATCAGTAAGTGTTTTATTGACAAACACCAATCCAAGGAGATCTGCCTTCTGCCCCTCATCTGGATCACCTCTGACCAGCAGCAGCCAATCAGATCCTCCTCAGTTCATCAACACGTCTGTGGAAATTCTTGGGATTCAAGCATTACAAAGGAAGTACTTCAGGGAGAGGATCAGTGGCCAAGACCAGGCCAGAAGATCATCGCCCATGTGCAAGACAGTGAGAAGCCTCCACATCATGTGACACATTCCCATCTTCTGCTGGATCTCAGCCACTGTGCTTCAACAAATCATGGAAGAAGACAATGATACAGAAATCCCTAAAACTCTGACTGAAATGTACTGCCACTTCCTGCTCACTCAGATCAGCATAGAAGAGAAGTATGAGGAGAAAGACAGAGGGCCAAAGGGCCTGCACCAGAATCCAACAGAACCAGGCTTCTGAGCTGGCTGAACTGGCACAGGCAGCTGTTGGGCAATGTGATTTCAGAGAGGACCTGAGACAGGCGGCATTGACATCACTGAGGCGTCTCAGTATTCTGGGATCTTCACTGAGATCTTTAGGGAGGAGTGTGTACCAGAGGAAGGTCTACTGTTTTGTGCATCTGAGCTTTCAGGAGTTCCTGGCTGCTCTCTATGTGTTTCTGCTACCAATATCAAGAGGATGGAGTACTGGAGATGTTTAAGCATGGTGCATAGAGTGGTCTGAAGCGTTGATGGAGGAGCTGCTGTCTGAGTTGTGTACATAATGCCACTACAAAGTAAAAATGGACATCTGAGATCTTTCCTCACACCTGCTGGGAATCTCACTGGAGTCCAATCAGAGAATCTTACAGGGACTACTGACACCCACACACACCAACTTAGAGAAAACCTTAGAATACATCAAGAAAGCAATCAGATATAATAATGCCCTTTCAACTGACAGATCCATCAACCTGCTCCTCTGTCTGTGTGAAATTAAGGACCAGTCTCTCTTCAGAGAGATTCAGGCATATATAACATCAGAGAAACGCTCAAAGAGACTCTCACATGGACTGTGTTCAGCACTAGTTTATATTCTTCTGATATCAGAGGAGGTTCTGGATGAACTGCACCTGAAGAAATACAACACATCAGAGGAGGGTTATAGGAGACTGGTTCCAGCAGTGAGTGTCTGCAGAAACATTTATGAGTAATATTATATCTCTACGTTATGTATGTAATATATAAGTGGGTTTATTATACTATTGTTGCTTTTTTAATGATTTAGAAGGTTGTTAAATGATTCAGCTGATCATATTCATATTTGAATGTAAATAAATGAAAGAGCCCAATGCCCACTTCATTACAAGATTTAGTGCTGGGAGGTGAATGTACTAACCACCAAGCAACTATGAATAATAAATAATAAGTTAATGCATAAACATTATGCAGGAAGAATTGTGACGACACGGTACAAACTAATTAATCCTGTCTGTTGTGCATGAACATGTAAAGTGTCTGCAGAGATGTGCTGAATGATGACAATGTGTCCAGTGGTGTGGTGATGAATTCTGCTTACGCGCCAGTAGATAAAGGTCAGTGCATTGGCTGGATATAGACTAATAGTGTCAGTCATTCAGGGAATATGCCCTGTTAGTGGTCAGTGTGTGATGATGTCCAACACAGTGAAGAGGAGATGGACAGTCTGATCGGTGTCCTTTGCTACAGTGGAGCTGAATGAGTCTGCTACTGAAAGTGTCAACTGCACAATAGGTCTCTGTATTCACCTTAGTGCCCATACCTGATGCACCTGACTACTGCAGCATCATCAGAACATTTCTGAAGGTGGCAAAGGTCTGACCAGTACAGAAAGTTTGATAAGCAAACTGCAGAGGGTTGACCTGAGGTCTGGAGGTGGCACCGTGTACACCAGGACCTTCGCGGCAGTTTTGGATGTGAGGGCCCTTTCAGTCTGAGAGAGTCAATGAGGCAGATGACTTCTTTGGAACCCAGGAAACAGACAGGATGTTTTTTTTTCCTCAGTGTGGGAACTTGCTCATGCTTCAGACTCAGCTAAAAGGGGTTAAAGATTCAAGTCTCCTCTTCTGGTTGGTTTGTAATATCTTATTTCAGGAAGCTCCATTACTGGTATGCACTATGACCATCCTCTGATCCAGGGGTTCTGAACCTGGTGATTTTGTGATGGTTGCTCTGCATCTACTGATGATAAATCACAAATCCTGTTACACTTTATTTCACATACCCTTTTTAAACTCTAATGTACTCTTTATTTCACAGATTAAGAGAAATCTCTCTCACTAGTGATCTATAAAAATGATCTGCTCTGCTCTACAATCCAGTATAAACTCTCACCTTGAAAGAACTGGATCTCCAGTAGTAATAACATAGGATTCAAGGTGGGCCACATATGTGCTGGACTGAAGAGTTCACACTGTAAACTGGAGATTCTCAGGTAAAAGTGAAATAAGCAGAGCAGGTGTTCATTTTCTTTTTTGTGGGTTTGATATTTTGCTGTTGTTTAGAATTCCTCTCTAATTATCAGATCAGAATAAAATACATGTAAAGTGTAATTCAGAAATGAAGCTTTGTGTGAACTGTTGTGAATAACTATGAATCGTATTTCACAAGGAAACTAAATCAGCCTAGAAAAACTAGTTTTGATAGTTTATTCGATGAAAAGTAAAAGAACAATTGAAGTGATTTATCCATCAAAAGTTCTTTAGATGTTGCAGTGACATGGAACTCAAAACTGAACCTTTTATGTTGCGTAGTTTTATGCACGGACCTTGCTATTTCTGTTCATTAGTGGTTTGGTGTGTGTGTGTCAAACCTGAGTGTGGAAGTTTGCAGAGAGTAAACTCTGCTAAAGCTAGGAATTCACATTCCAAATGACTACGTAACCTCCCCTGAAAGGAGTACACAGAAAATAATCTTAAGCAGCGTCCCCTGCAACCATACGCTTCCACAGATCTGCCATGAGCCCCAAATTATTTCAGAGTGAATTGCAAACACAGATAGACATAAATAGACCATATTTACATAATTAAGAGAACATAATAGTCCATAAGAAGAAACAAGCTTAGACCATAAAGAAAGAAGAAAGAAAATGATGGTCCTGAAAAGATCCCTGGGTAAGATCAAACTTACCAGCTGAAATCCTACAAAGTGATCCTAGCAAGATGTTTCCTCAAGTAGTGATGGTTTAATCCATTTTGTGGATTGAAAGTTCTCAAGGTCCAGAAGAGCACCTTGGATGAGTTCCATTTCAAAAACTCCTTGTCTATGCAAGTCAATAGGACCCAACCAACTCTTTACTTTTAATAAAATAAACAGGACTATCTATCTATCTATCTATCTATCTATCTATCTATCTATCTATCTATCTATCTATCTATCTATCTATCTATCCTATCTATCTATCTATCTATAATCAATGTGAAGTTGTAACCTAACAAAGGTCAAAAATCAATTCGTTTTTCTATTCATTAGTGGTTTTGTAATAGTCCAGTGTTTGTGGAAAATCATGGATGGTATGGAGGTCTGTCTGGGTGTCAGCAGTCCATATGGTCTGTTAAAGGAGCCCCATCCCAAGGAAGTGGGGCCTGTTTCTTCAATAAGCATTACATACCTTTACTATACAGTCCAAAGATGATGTTTTCCATATGTAGGGCCTCTATGTTTGTGAAACATCAGGGGTATAAGAACAGGATCTCTGAGGATTCTCCAGATATTCACGATATCTGTATTTGACACCGTCTTCTTTGTAAGAAAACTTATTATTCAAGCGAGACTGTCAGCAGAGATTTCTTCACACCTCTTCACAGCATCACCAAACAAATAGACAAATAGACTTCCTCTTCTCTTCAAGGAACATACTCTTTCTCAAAGGAAATGACACTCTATATGCTCCACAAGACCATGTCTATTTACAGGCTAGGTAACCTTAGTCAGAGTTTTATTTTCCAGCTTTCTGTCCTTCCAGCAGCAGTCTCTCGATCATTAGCTCTCAGAAATGTTTGTGTGGAGTTCAGTCAGTCAGGAATTTAATTTGGTGAACAGATTATCCTGCTGTCCAGGTTCTCTCTCATGAGTCACAGCACTTTAATAATTGTAATTGTTGTTAAACAGACTTTTTTTGTCCTGGAACCAAAGTGGGGAAACAAACTTGGACCTGGGGTCAGACAGTGAATCATGCTTCTGTCTTTAGCATAGACTAAAGTGGCATCTTCTCTCTTTCAGAACCATTCAATGTTCACAGTGTTGAAAATTTTGATACCCTGTAAAACAAACCAAACTTTGTGTTCGATCATTTCTCAGTTTTAAATAATGCAGGACTAGATGAAACAAAAGCCACATGATCATAGAATTATGTGTGCTGCTTATGGAGTTTATACACCCCTGCCCTGGTTCCACTGTAACTGTGGTAATGGTTTTAGAGAGAGTATCATCTCAATTTTCTCTGAATGATTGGAGACCAGTGTATAATCCAAACTTGCCCACAAGCTTGGAACTGGGCCCTGTGCTGTATTTATTCTGCCTGCAGACTAGCTGGTTCTAACCTCACTGCAGATTCCTGTGAACATCTAGGATCAGTTCTACAATCAGTAAACTCCCTGAAAGATCTGGGTCTCAGTTACAATGATCTGCAGGATTCAGGAGTGGAGCTGCTCTCTGCTGGACTGAAGACTTCACACTGTAAACTGGAGATTCTCAGGTGAACTTTCTGTACATTTATTCTTAAATATACGTGTACAGCGACACGATGAGTGATGAACTCACAGTGTTGATGATTTGAGGTTCTATAATATCTAGTGTTGTCAAGTGATTAAAATCTGATGAATTCATTTATTATAAAATGTAATTAATTACATGCTCGGTGATTAATTCATCTAAATTCATCACATTCGACACTTTGTTCTTTCAGTTTTTCACTCAGACATCAGATACTGCATGGATAATGCACACGACTGAAATTTGCACTCAGTGCCAGTTATTTTTGATGGCTAATCCAATGTGCACAAAATTGGCCAAGTGATGCAGACCAGAGAGCCACAGTCATCAACTGGCTCTGCGTCAGTCATTTGCAGAAATAAAACTCAGTTACACTGTTTGTATAAATTGAAAAAATGGTGGCTGTCCAACCTTCGAACTATTACTGATGCAGCTGGTCAAAGCACACTTCAGAAAGGCGGTTAATCAGCATAAATTTTTAATGTTAATTAATTAATCAAAATAAATGCACTAATTTGACACTCCTAATAATGTTTGTTGTCATTTCTCTCCTTTCAGATTGGTTCACTTTCAGATATTATGGGGAAAATCATGTAAAACTCTCTATATCTACAGTCAGTAAACACACTCTAGAAGAGCTGGACCTCAATGTAATGATAGGATTCAGGTGGAGCTGCTCTGCTGGATGATTACTGTAAGCTGGAGGTTCTCAGGTGACGTCATGCAGTCGATTTGCAGTAATATATCCCCAGCATTTAATAACATTTCAAATGGGGGATACATTACCATAATATCCAGATATAAGAAAAGTGAGTTCCTGCATTAAAGTGCTTGACCATTTCTTCAGCAATTTAATAGATTTGATTTGTTTGTATTCTACTCAGCTCATTACCTCACCTTTTCTGCAGGTTGTCTGAGTTGTGTGGTTACAGATGAAGCTGCTCTTACTACAACCTTGGCTCTGAAATCAAACCCTTCCAACCTGAGGGAACTGGATCTCACCTATAATCATCCAGGAGAGTGTGGAATGAAGGTGCTCTCTGAGCTACTGGAAGATCCAAGCTGTAAACTGGACACACTCAGGTATGTCGAGCTGTGTGTGTGACAGTCTGTACTGTAATCTTGATGTCATACTTTCATAATCATCTACTCAGTGTATACTTTCATTAAGGCTCTGGAACATCAAAGTTTATATTTTTATATGTTTCACTGTGTTTCAAAGCACAGGACAAACGCAGCATTTACTAAACAAACAGGACGAACAAAGGACAAACGCAGCATTTACTAAACAAACAGGACAAACAAGGACCATGCCCAGCATTTACTAAACAAACCCAAGGATGACAAAGGACAAGCGCTTGTTTACTAAACAAACAGGATAAGCGCAGCATTTACCAAACAAACCTGGGGCCAGACAAAGGACAAGCATGGCATTTACTAAACAAACAGGGCGAACAAAGGACAAGCGCAGCATTTACTAAATACCATAGGACAAACAAAGGACAAACGCAGCATTTACTAAACAAGCAGGTTGGCACTGGCATTTACCAGCAAATACAGGGCCAGACAAAGGACCGCGCGGCATTTACTAAACAAACAGGATAAGACAAAGGACAAGCGCGGCATTTACTAAACAAGCAGGGCCGAACAAGGACAAGCGCGGCGTTTACTAAACAAACAGGACAAACAAAAGGACAAGCATGGCATTTACTAAACCGACAGGACAGAGCAAAGGCAAAGCGTAGCAGCATTTACTAAACAAAACCTTAGGATAAGCGCAGCATTTGCAAACAAACGCGGCGGACGAACGAGACAAGCGCGGCATTTACTAAACAAACACACAGGAGCCAGACAAAAGGACAAACGCAGCATGTACTAAACAAACAGGACAAACAAAGGACAAACGCAGCATTTACTAAACAAACAGGACAAACAAAGGACAAACGCAGCATTTACTAAACAAACAGACAAACGCAGCATTTACCAAACAAACAGGATGAACAAAGGACAAACGCAGCATTTACTAAACAAACAGGGCGAACAAAGAATGACGCAGCATTTACTAAGCAAACGGGGCGAACAAAGGACAAAGCGCAGCATTTACTATAAGCAAACAGAGACCAGCGCGGCATTTTACTAAACAAACAGGGCCAGACAAGGACAAGCGCAGCATTTACTAAACAAACAGGACAGGCAAGGACAAACGCAGCATTTACTAAACAAACAGGACAAACGCAGCATTTACTAAACAAACAGGACAAACGCAGCATTTACTAAACAAACAGGACAAACAAAGGACAAACGCAGCATTTACTAAACAAACAGGAAGAACAAAGGACAAACGCAGCATTTACTAAACAAACAGGACAAACAAAGGACAAATGCAGCATTTACTAAACAAACAGGACAAACGCAGCATTTACTAAACAAACAGGACAAACGCAGCATTTACTAGACAAACAGGGCAGACAAAAGTTAAGCGCAGCATTTACTAAACAAACCTGGGACAAACCAAGGACAAGCTTGGCATTTACTAAACAAGACAGGACAAGCGCGGCATTTACTAAACAAACCGGAATAAGCGCGGCATTTACTAAACAAACAGGACCGACGAGGACAAGCGCTTTTATAAACAGACAGGAAAGACAAAGGACAAGCATGGCATTTACTAAACAAACCAGGACAAACAAAGGACAAGCGCCAGCGTTACTAAACGAGCAGGACAAAGCGCGTTTACTAAACAAACAGGAAGAACAAAGGACAAACGCAGCATTTACTAAACAAACAGGATGAACGCTAAATTAATAAAGTTACCTACACTAATTCTGTTTGTGTGTGTGTGTGTGTGTGTGTGTGTGTGTGTGTTTAGGATGGAAAATGGAGGGAAGATCAGGATGAAACCAGGACCAAAGAAATGTAAGTTTAGTGTAAGACAGACACAAACACACACACACGCACTGCAATCTGTAGCTGAGATCTGTCTTTTCCCTTGTATCAGTGCATGTGTGTGTATTAATGTGTGTGTGTGCTGTGTGTGTGTGTGTATAGATACCCGTTATCCTTTAGTTAGGCTTTAGCACACACATCTCACTCTCAGGGAACAGAAAGGTGGAAGATGTGGGAAGTCAACCGTATCTGGATCATCCAGAAACAGGTTTTAAAGACTACCAGCAGGTCCTCAGTGTGGAGAGACTGACTGGACGCTGTTACTGGGAGGCTGAGTGGAGTGGAAGGTTTGCTGGTATTGAAGTGTCCTCCAGAAAGACCAGCAGGACAGCAGAAAGAAGGAGTCAATTTGGTAATGAAGTGTCCTGGACTCCTGACCTGCTAAGCCCACGGCTCAGATGATGATGATGAGCATGATTCAGATGCCATGCTGGTGATGGGTTTATCAGGATTATACCTTTGTTCCCCTCCCTCTAGGTCCCGCCGGGTGGGGTTATTATCTGGACTGGCCCGTCTGGGACACTGTCCTTCTGCGTCTCACGTGACACACACTCTGACCACCACACATTCAGAACCACCTTCACTGAGCGCTCCATGCAGAAGTTTCTGGGTTTATCATAACTCCTCACTGTGTTTCTGTGAGATGGAAATAGTCATTACACAGATTAATGTATGTGTCTCATAATATCTTATACACACACACACACACACACACACACACAGCAGTTTCAGATGTTATAACAAAGATGATGTTCAGGCCATCGCTCTTGTGTCTCTATTTCTGCACTCTCTTTCCATTCTGTCTTTTTCACCAAGCAACATTTGCACTAAAATGTAGGACTGGATCACGCTGCACAGTTAGTAGTTGAATGAGAACTCATAATAAGATGAATCTGAGTTCTTCCATGCACACATGCATTTGGGCCTGGTGGTTCGGAAACCAGACTTGTGACTGGAATGTAAATAGTCATGAAAGTACAGAAGACTGAGAATGAGAAGGTGTCCAAACTTTTGGCCTGTACTATATATATATATACACACACACTGGGAGAACTCTTCTGAACAAAGCCCTAAGAGTTCTCAAGAAGACAAAGCAAAGTTCAGTTCTAATACTGCCAAAGTGTCGGGTCAAACCCTGGATGTGCTCTTTTGGCTCTTCCCCCAAATCCCTCTATCTGACCCCTTCTCACTTCCTGCCAGAAGCTGTTTTTCACTATTAGTTTCGAGCTTTCACACTTACATATATACATGTATATATATATATTGTTGGGATGATCATATATATATGTATAACAATTATCTAATTATTATCGATTAGGGACGTTGAAGATAGGCCCGCTGTTGCTTTCTGGGTCCATTACAATGGTCTGATGATCAGGATGCAGCCATGTACAGAAAGGACAGGCAGAGAAACTCTTGTGGATGTTTAATCAGTCCGTGTCCTGTTCTATACTGTGGTGTCCTGGGGGCAGCATATCCTAAAAGGACATCAGTGGACAGGCCAGTCAGGTGTAGCTCCTTGGTCAGCATGAAGCCCAGCCTCTCTGGTGATAGTGCGAAAGAGGACAAAGAGCTACTGGACATTATGGACAATGCCAGTCACCTCTACACTGTCATCAGCCACCAGAGGGGCCTCAACAGTGGACATCCACTGTCCTACCCAAGTGCAGGACCAGTAGACTTGTCACACTGTGGGGGGGGGGGGGGTTCAATATATTTCTATTATTATAATTTTCTTCTCTGTTTTTATTGTAATCAAAGTTTATTTTTATAGCTCTTTCTAAAACAAGAGTTGTCTAGAAACAGTTTACAGAAATCAAGTGTTCAAGCCTCAGTTGAGCAGCCAGCGGCAACAGTCGCAGGAAAAACACCCTCAGATTGGGAGGAAGAAACCTTGAGAGGAACCAAGGAGAATCCATCCAGAGAGCACAGACATTATGAAGGGAAATGAGTAAAATAATAAAGTATAGCTGATAGTGAGATCTACCTGTAGCGTTTCCCTGAAGGCAGAAGGGTGAGGTAAAGCAGGTGGGAGCTGTCCTTTATGTTTTTGTTCTGCTGAGGAACTGTGAGGTGTGAATGTCTTTTGTAATTGTATAGAGAGCTTCAAATCCATCATATTGCACTATTTGTTGTATTTTATGGTACATATATGCACTGAAAGAAATGGCTTTCAATCTCAGTGTACATGTGCATAGTTACAAACCAGTAACCATTAGGGATTGTAGATTTACTCCCACCGCCTAGTGCAAGTCTAAGCCCAGATAAATGGTGAAGGTTGTAAGGAAGACATCCGGCCAAAACATAATATGGACCACGTACGTGTGAGTCTGTGGTGACCCCACCAAAGGGAGCAGCGAAAGAAGAATACATGTGTATAAAGTGACAATAAGGCAATGAAATCCCATCCTCTCCTTCTATCTTTATGCTGTGACATCCTCTGGTATATGGCTCTGATCAGTCTGAATGGGAGGAGAGAGAAATGTCTTCTTCAGAGTCTAACCATCTAAAGTTATGTTTCTTTTGACCAGCCTTTATATCTTTTATATTACATTTCTATGTAGTTATTTCTACAAGACAAAGTTGATACTACACATTCATTGTATAATTGTATCATTCATCTAAGCTGGAAACCATGATAACAAACTTTCAAGGAGTCGAATGTTGGGGCTCACATTCCTGAAACAGAAAAACATGCACCATCGATTGCACAGTGAAAGAGGAACATGAATAAATATTTTATTAATGCAATTGTGGCACAATTATAGTAATTACTGCACTTTTAAAATTCACTTTGTTTACATTAACATCTGTTAGAACTTCTTAATAATTAAGAGAATACAAATGCTATATCAGCCTTAAAAAACTAGCTAAACTTTGGTGCAATTTTAGACTTAGTTAGCTGTGTGACTGGGTTTGCTCCAATACTGTTCAGTCTGTAATTAATCTTCAAAATAGCAGTTAGTTATAAGTGTAAAAATAAAATTTTGGCATTCTGAAAAAATGTACCAGCACAAACAATGATTCTTGAGCAACGAATGAAAACATTTATGGGTTTTATTCTGAATTTGGTCTCCTATCCACATTTTAGACATTGCAAAAAGAGATTCTCAAACAGGTGACAACTTGTTAATAGGTTTTCATTTAATTATTGTACACACAGGAAAATGAAACTATGAAAAAAGCTGTCACAAGGCATAGATATGTCTAGCTAAATCCCAAATATGTCCTTACTCCTTACATAGTCAACTAAATAGGGCTACAGTGTCTACAAACAGATTTCAGATTTTAACATATGAACATAAATACTGTAATTTAACAAAACAATAGTTGCACAAACTGCACAAATGCTATGTAACAAGAAGACAAAGGTGTGCAGGAACAATAAATTATTAAAAAATAGTATCTTCCAACTAATCTATGTTTGACAATTTCTGTGCTATAGTTTGGAGTAGGTGTCCATTCTGGCAAAATGGCTGTATGACAAGCATGCACCCAAAGGGGAGAGTAAATTTCTCTACAACACAATATTTCCCACATTCCTCAAACCATCAAGAAAGTGTTTCTGTGCAAAGAACCAGACCATGGGTACAGCTCGTCAGACCAGACCTCTTTTAAGTTGGAGACCATTTTTGGTGCATTAGCTTTTTCCTGCTGGCTGAGTGGAACAAGCTGGAGCTGGAAAGTCAATACCAAACAAGTGTGAGAAAAAAATAAATCAATATTTTTCCACCTCAATACATTGCCTTTTTCATCTGGATTAGGACCTGGAATGGTTTCGATCTGTCACTTAATATTTCAGTGACTGCTCTCAGTACACTGTGGCTCTTAAACGTTTTAGATGCCTGAAACTCTTCCACATACTAAGCAGCCAATGTGATTTACTCCTCTGTAGATGTGCCAATTGTGTTTTGAGTATATAAGATGATTAAAACTCACCCACATTCTGAGCAGTGATAAAGCCTTTCTCCTGTGATGCGGCTGGTGTATTCTCCAGGTACTCTGACTCTGTTAAAACTCTTTTCACCTCTGAGCAGTGTGTGGTTTAACTCTTTGTGTGAATGCGGTGTGTTCTGAGAACTCTGTTGATTAAAGTCTTGCACCACATTCAGAGCAATTGTCGGTCTCCCTGTGAATCGCTGATGTATTCTGAGGGTACTCTGACTGTTAAACTCTTCTCACACTGAGCAGTAATATAGTTTCCTCCTGTGTGAATGCGCAGGTGTGTTTGGAGACTACTCTTTAGACTAAAACTCTTCACACACTGAACACTGATAAGGTTTCTCTCCTGTGTGAACACGTTGGGTGTATTTTGAGATGATCATGTTGGTATTTGAAACTCTTTCCACACACTGAACAGTAATATGGTTTCTCTCCTTTGTGAATCGCTGAATTTGCTGGCCCTGAGTACCTTGATGAGACAAAACTCTTTGATCTGAGCAATGTGAGGTTTCTCTCCTGTGTGAATGGCTGGTGTAGTCGAGAAATTACTCTGATGGGCAAAACTCTTCCCACAGTCTGAGCAGTGAGAATGGTTTCATTCCTGTAATGAATGCGCTGAACTGTGATTTGAGATAACTCAGGTTATTAAAACTCTTCCACAGTCTGAGCAGTATGGCTTTTTTTCTCCTGTGAGATCGCTGGTATGTTGGAGTACTCTTGTAGAAAGCTCTTTACAATCTAAGCAGCATTATGGTTCTCTCCTGTGTGAGTCATTTTAGTTGCAGATGGAGACTTTTCAGTGATTAGGCATCTTCCACATCAGAGCAGTCATGCAGATTCTCTCCTGTGTGGAATCGCTGATGTATTCTGAAATCACTCTGATTATTATAACTCTTCCCACATTCTGAGCAGTAGTACGGTTTTTCTTTCCTGTAGGTGTGCAGGTGCACAGTCAAGTAGACATGGTTTAGTAAAACACTTTCTCTTACCTCCTGAGCAGTGGTGAGTTTCTTCTTGCCTGCTTTTCTGCATTTCTATGAGGTGCTGGAGGATGTTCGTTGGAGTGTGGAGATTTTTCTGGATGCCATGTTTTTCTATCTTTCTTCGATTAACATCTTTGAATTTTTTGATTATCTATTTTTGTAGATAAAACTTTAACCTGGCAGAAAAGTATTCTCGATTACTGCTGAAGACTTCATTTGAGACTGGCAATAATTAGATTTATATCAATGAAACAAGCGTGAATGAGGAGGTGCAGTTGAGTTCCTGCTGGTTCTCTCTCACTGGTTTCTACTTCATATTTGCTCAGATCAGGTGCGCTCATCAGGAAAATGAAACACAGGGTGAGAGGAGGGAAAAAGGAAGGATCGTAAGGCAAATACTATTTAATAGATTAAACATGCATGAGACTAAATGAATGATTAACCTCATCAGCTCATTCAGACCATATCAGCTCAATTTAGTGACGTGTGGGTAAATGAGTGAGTTAATGTACTGCAGGTTCAAAGGTATTTAAGTCCCTCCACAGACAACTTTACTCTGTCCACAGCTGGACACCTGTATATCATGCGGACAGTCCTGTGCTTACAGTGTCCTCTCTCTTGGGGACTAAAATGGGTCTCAGCTGGCTGAGTGCCATGAAATGGCAGCGCCAAGCATGGCGAGCGAAGTGTTGGTGAGCTAAGTAAGTCAGTGCTCTGTGAAGATATGTTTCTCGACACTGTCAGAGAACGAACAGCTGTGTTGTTCTTGGCTCAGGAGCAGCTCAGACCGCTCAGCACTGCGCATGCATTCATTTCCAGTAGACTTTCCCCAACCTGCGCCGGGACACCCTTCGCACACCATCTGCTCCTGCTTCCTGTCAGCTTTGGGCTGATTCTTCCCGCCAACCCACTATGGGTAGCACAGACCAGCACTAGACCAGCACGGCGGCTACTTCACGAGGACCAGCGAAGGCCAATCAGACCGCTGGACTCCAACAGGAGCCAATCAGACTGCAGGACTCTGCTTAGGAGCCAATCAGACTGTGGAACTCGGCTCAGGAGCCAATCATAGTGTTTCAATCGCTCCGGCTCTAATTCTTAGTAAATCATGAAATAACAGCCTTGATCAGACTGGTCAGATCACTGTGTCGGTTCCTGGTTCAGTCTACAATCGTCATGTGGCGGCAGCGTCAGAAGCTCGTTTCCTGCACAGAGCATGTGATAACAAACCAACATCAGAGAGAGAGAGAGAGAGAGAGAGAGAGAGAGAGAGAGAGAGAGAGAGAGAGAGAACATTTATATTTCAGGACATTGAAATTCTTTATGCTGAATTTTAATCTTGTACAAACATTTAAAGTGCCATGTGTGGCCTCCTTAAGCACTGGGAGAGTAAAAGGAACATGGTCACTTAAAAGTCACCATTATGATGAGAACCACACCTATAATATAGTGACGATCGAAAGGTTATTCTAGTGTAATTCTGAGATGACCTGATTGACAAAACTCTTTCCCACAGTCACGAGCAATGATATAACTACCTTGTAGAATGCTGGTGTTCATTGAGATAACATGTTTAGTTCAACTCTTTTCACACAGCAGTGGGCATTTTCTTACCTGTACTGTATTTGCTTTGTTTGAGGTGTAGCAGAGGATGTTTGCTGAGAATTGCAGATTCTTCTGGAAGCCATGTTCTTTCCCTCTTTCAGCAGCTCAACATCTTTGTGAAATCTTGATTGTGGCTATTAGTGACTATATTTCAATAGATGAAGATTATTTATAACATATACCAAACTTCTGCATTTAAAGCAGCACTCATTCTAGAAAGAAACAAGATGAAGAGAAAACCTCAGCTGTAATGTAAATAAAGAGGAATTCTAGTTTGGGTTGAGTAGTAAAATAATTGAATTTGAAATGAGTGGGGCGTATAATTCATTTAACCAACCAGTTTATTATTTACATCACATTACATAGGTGTAAGGGTGAGTGAAAAACTTAGGTGCAAGTCCCTCACAGTAGTAAAACAGATGCACAAAAAACACAGAAGAAAATAGAAATAAAAATAAAGATTCAATCTTATCTCTTTCATAGCTATAAATTCATTTGGCTAGCTTTACAATATTCACAAATGGAGAAACATGATTATTCTGTGGTGCTGGCTTGTTCAGCTGCCGATCCATGATCAGAGGGCAGTATTAAGGACAGTAGGAGCTAATGTGTAGTATAGACTATGGTTGAGTACTGCAAGAATTGGTACCTTTATTGCTTTTATTAGAGTCTGATACCAATAAACAATTCCTTAAAACAATTTGTGCACATTTATCAGTCAAGTTCATTGAGGATCAAGAAAACTGACCCAATTCACACTGAGGAACATCACTCAGTAAAGTACAATGAGGATCAGGGCAGGCTAGTAAGAAGTATCTTGGTCAAGTCATCTAAATGGGCTGCCTAAATGCAAATCTGAGAAGTTCTGACTCCATACCTGTCCTGTCTGTGCTTCCAGTTATTTGCTGTTGGTATCACATCACCTGGCCTCTAAATTTCAAATCTCTCCTATATAGCCAATCACTGCATTGAAATTCCTTTGCCCCTGCCCTGTAGATCTGGTGATGATGTCACAGCTCTCAGTGTTGGTCATCTTCTGCTGTCAGTAACACTGGCTGTCTAGTTGTACCATAGTATTTTATATTATAGCCCTGAGTGTTGGCACACCACATCTCCTTGCAGTTTGTCCATTTCCCTGCCGCATTGTAATCCACCAAAATGACTGAGTTCCAGTCCCTGAACAAGCCCTACAGAATGACCACTGACATTATTTCAGTGATGATCTCTTTACTCAGGAGAAAGGGTTAATTGGAAAGAAACAGCTGATATCACTCTGTCCTGCTGATCAGAAGAGCAGACTGGTTGCATTAAAAAATTGCTTAATTATAACAAATTTTCTTCATAACCATGGTGCCTCCAAAATACATGCATCATCACTGGACAGGCAAGAACATTGCTGCATTTAAGATATAACCCCAATTAACCATTTATTTAGTCATAAACAAACTTCAAGGAGAGTGGTTCAACTGCAGTGAAGAAAGCTTCAGGGCCATCTCCTAAAGAGGATGAAGCTAGGAAATCGAGTTAGCATCAGTGCAGAGCTCGGGAATGGCAGATAGCAGGTGTAGGGCATCTGAACACAGAGTGAAACAAAAGCTTTTAGAGGACAGCTTGGTGTCAAGAAGGGCAGCAAAAAAGTCACTTTACTCCAAATATTAACATTGACTAAAGCTAGGTGTGGTCTCATTTGACAAGTCTTTGTGGCCTTAGCAAATGACACATCAGAAAGTTCTAATTCAGCCCACTCAGGGGCCCTTTTGAGTAAATATGTTGATTAAATACTGATGCTGCTTGCCCCATGAGTTAGGCGTCAAGATTTAAAGATTAGATGTACACTGCATGCATGTACACCATCAACCATCAAGGACTATGATGAGGCAAGTGTCAGAATGTCTGTGCAGATAAAGCACTATATGTTGTACCATCTGCACAGTTACAATGAAACTGCTTGGGAGTGTACAGACAATACAACAGTGTTATCAGTTATCAGTCAGCTATTGCATTCGTGTTTTGCAGGAGGCCTTGAGGCACGCGGCGCTGAAGAGTACAGAACACAGATTAATTATGTTTATCCCATTCAAACTGTCTTTATTCTTCTTTAAACATTCTTTGGTTGAACAACAGTACTAGCATAATGATTCTTGCAAGACATACACAGCACTAATGAACTGAAGCACTTTTATTCAGTTTGATCATTACAGTGATCACATACACACAGCTTATAGGCATGAAACTACATCCATACAGATAACATATCATCAATTATATTTCAAACTGTCAAATAAACATATGAATACACACCCAGTATAAGCACCATTAAAATATCAAACACTCCATTTAATTGGGACATACTCTTTTCTTTTCATTCTGTTTTCATGGACTTTTCACAAAGGTAGTACTGTTCTTATCACCAGAGTTAGTATCATCATTGAAGCATTTTTCTCTGTGTGGATGAAATGTTATGAAAGAGAGGAAATCTTTATGGCTGTAACAGCAAAAACTCCATTCTCAATGTGACACACAAGAGATTCCATATTAATGCAAATTTCTTTCTCTCACTGATTAAGTATTAGAAGAACAAATGTACATTGACATTTTATTTTGTAAAATACTTCCACCATGTAGTGCTAGTTTAGTCCACTCAGCTTGGCAATTTGCTTAAAGCATAATATCAAGCCCTACAGGAAAGCATTGTAGTGCGTTGGCCCACAAATTTGCATGCAGATGCAATGACATTGTCATCAAGACCATAAAGAACAGAGGTATAGAGAAGAGGTTTCAGGAGTAAGGAATTTATTGGATGTGTCAAACTTTTTTAACAAAATGAAACCACAGAAAAGTGGGGGCATGCACAATGACTATTATCAATTTCTTTGTAAACTCACTCCAGAGGTTCAGTGAGGATCTCTAAGATGATCAGTGTTGTCCCAAATGACTGATGATGTAGAATCACCTGTGTGTAATCAAGTCTCCGTATAAATGCACCTGCTGATAGTCTCGGGTTCTGTTCCAAGCTGAGAACATCATGGGGTGGGCGGGTCCAAGGAATGCTGTTGTGGAGGCGTTTAAAGCTGAATTTGGATACAAAAAGATTTCCAAACTGAAACATCCCAGGAGCACTATTACAGTAATCATATTGAAATGAAAGGTATCAGGCCACTGCAAATCTACCAAGACCCGGCCGTCCCTCTAAACTTTCATCTCAAACAAGGAGAAGACTGAACAGGGATGCAGCCAAGAGGACCATGATCACTCTGGATTAACGAGATCTACAGCGGCTGAGGTGGGAGAGTCATCCATGGGACAATAATCATATGTTATTACATGTCGTACACTGCACAAATCTAGCTTTATGAGTGCAGAAAGCATTTCTCAAACATATCATAAGAGTCGTTAAAGTTTGCCACAAACCTGGAACACACACCAAACATGTGGAAGAGAATATATAGTCAGATGAAACCAAAATCGAACTGTTTGGCCACAATGCAAAACAATATGTACCCTGAACACACCATCCCCACTGTCAAAAATCGTGGTGGCAGCATCATAGTTTGGGCCTGCTTTTCGTCATCAAAGGACGGGAAGATGGATGGGGCCAAATACAGGACCATTCTGGAAGAAAACCTGTTGGGTCTACAGCCTGAAACTGGGACAGGAGATTTATCTTATCCAACAAGACAGTGATCCAAAACATAAAGCCACATCTACATGAATAAACATCTCCAGGTGTTGGAATGGCCGATCAAAGAACAGATAGATCAATTGAGAATCTGTACAGGAAAGAGCTGAAAGACTGCTGTTCTGAAAGCGCTCTCCATCCCAGCCTCACACTGAGCTTGAATGGTTTGCAGGAAGAAAGGGCAAATTTTGTCTCTCGATGTGCAAACTGATAGAGACCTGCCCCAAGCAACTTGCAGCTGTATAATTGCAGCAAATGTTCCTAAATGTGCCGCATAGGGGGCTGAATAACATTACCGCCCCCTTTTCAGTTGTTGTAAAAAGTTTGTACATCCAATGCAAATTAATTCACTTCACGTTGTGTCCCTTTTGATTCATAAAATAAAGAATTTTATAACTTTATGTTGAAACCTGAAATATGGCAAAAGTTGAAAACTTTAGAAATTGAATACTTTATGAGCATATATGATTTGGAGACTGGCTCTGTCTAAAGACAGGAGGCTGAGCTGGAGGTGGCGGAGATGAAGATCTTTCTGAGATTTCCGTTAGGGTGACAAGGATGGACAAGATTAGAAACCGACAGATCAAATTGCAGTGAAGGTCTGACAGTTTGTGTCCCTAAAGCCAAAAGCCAGGTTGAGATGGTTTGGACATGTGTTGAGGAGGAATAGTGGATATATTGGACAAAGAAAATTGGAGATGGAGCTGCTAGGGCAGAAGGAGAAGAGGAGGACACTAGAGAGGTTTATGGATGCTGTATTGAAGGTGGTTAGACCAGTTGGTGTAACAGTAGGAGGACAGAGATAGAAGACAATATAGGCAGATTACTGTGCGACCCGTAAAAGGGAATGATCAAAGAAAGCGTATTGTCATTAAGACCAAGTCTGAGGGTGTCTTTAGACTTTCAAGACAGGATTATATCGAGACACAGATCTGAGCATGGTGGCCTCCATCATCTATAAATGGAAGAAGTTTGGAACCACAAGGACTCTTCATAGAGCTGGCTGCCTAGCCAAACTGGTGTTTTATAGTAGGAGGCCTTAGTGGGAAGGTGATCAAATCCATGGTCACTGAACTCAAAAGAATAGCTCTGTGGAGAGGAGAACCATGCATTTCTGCAACAGTCCACCAATCAGGCCTTAAAAAAGTAGAGTGGCCAGAAAGTACTGGAGTTTGCCAAAAAGCACCCGAAGGACTCTCAGGCAATGAGAAACAAAAAGAGCTGAACTTTGGATTGAATGCCAATAATCATGTCTGGAGGAAACCAGGGCACTGCTCATCAACTACCCAATACATTCTGCTTGAAGCATGGTGGTGGTTTAGGATAGTTTTTAATGATAGGAACGGAGATAGTCAGGAGTCAAGGGAAGATTACTTTTGCCATGTACAGAGACATCTTGAACCTGCTCAAGTGTCTGGACCTCAGTGTTATATCTTTCAGGACAATGACCCTGGCACAGCCAACATAACAAGGAGTGGCTTGGGACAACTCCTGTGACTGTCATAGTGGCGAGCCAGGCCAGACCAGACCTGACTGAACATCTGGAGATATCTAAAAATGGCTGTGCAAAGCTCCCCATTCAATCTAGTGGAGCTTGAGAGGTTCTACAAAGAACAAGGGACAAACATAGCATCAAACTCAAAAACATGCAAAGATTTCTAAACTTCTCACTTTGTCATTTTAGAAGATTGTGTAGAATCTTGAGAGAAATGAATAGAATGAATTAAATCCATTTGACATAAAAATAATAGAATATCATAATGTAGATAAAAATGTGGAAAAAATGAAGCACTGAATACTTATCAAAGAGTCTACCTGCAGGGTGCTGACTTGAGCAACAAGTGTTAAGATGACTTACATCAAATCGTTTGAGTAAAACAGCATTTTTATCTGATTTGGGACTTAGAGAGAAGCTTGAGACATCACTTCCTATTCATATGAGTTAGTCTTACTGCACTTGTCTCTCTTAAATGTGTTTAGATGTCTGAAGTCTTTCTCACCTCTGAGCAGTAATCGGCTTCTCTCCAGTGTGAATGTGCACAGTGTTTCTTGAGAGCCTCCTGAGTTAAAACTCTTACCACATTCTGGAGGCAGTGATACGGTTTGCCCTGAATCGCTGGTGTTGGAGAACTCTCCAGAACAAACTCTTACCACACTCCTGAGCAGTAATATACTTTCACTCTAGTGTAGATAAACGTGTGTTCTGAGAGCACTCTGTTGATTAAACTCTTCCCACAGTCCCCAGACAGTCATGCGGCTTCCTCTCCTGTGAATCTGTGATGTATTGGAGACTCTGATTGTTAAAAGCTCTACAGTCTGTGCGTGTGTAAGCTTCACTCCTGTGTGAATCGCAGTGTATTCGAGTTATTTCGTTTGATTAAAAGTCTTTCCCACACATGAGCTGATATGGTTTCTCATAACTGTGAATCGCTGGTGTGTTTTGAGATGAGTTGTTGATTGGAAACTCTTTCCATGATCTAACACTGATCTTGGTTTTCTCCTTTGTGAACCACGATGGTGTGCTCGAAGAGTAACCTGGTGAAGCAAAATATTTTCCACCTCTAAACACTGTCTGGCTTCTCTCCTGTGTGAATCTGGTGATGTAGTCGGAGGTGCCCTGATGAGCAAAGAGTCTTTCCACATTCTGAGCAGTTATACGCGGTTTCTCTCCTCCCTTAGAATCGCGCTGGTGTAGTTGGTGAGCATTCTGATGAGCAAAGGCTCATCCCACAGTTTGAACATTGATCGGCTTCTCTCCGGTATGAATGTCGGCAAGTGTGCCGACTGCTCTGTTAGTAAAGCTCTTCCCATTCTGAGCGGTTATCGGTTTCTACTGTGAATGCGCTACAGGTGTAGTTAGGAGACTCCTCTGTTGAGTGAGAACTTTTCCCACATTCCTAAGCAGTGATATGGTTTCCACCTCTCCTGTGTGAATGCGCTGGTGTGTTTTAAGATGAAACACTGATGATTAAAACTCTTACCCACAATCTGAGCAGTGGTGAGTTTTCTTCTTGCCGGTACCTTTATGCTTTTGTTTGCTAGGTGTAATGAGGGATGTGTTGAGTATTGGAGACTTTTTCTGGATGCTGCATGTTCTTCTTTTCAGCATGGTCTTTTTATGTTTGCTTGAAATATCACAGTTGTGTGTATTTCCCAGGTAATTTCAACATTAGGTGCAGGAAAAACAGGATGGAATTAATTTCTGAAGAGCAAAGAAAAAAAGATCAACAATGCAAATGATGGGAATCCTAGTTTTGGTGGAAAATATTTTTTTTTCCTCAAAAGATACATTTCCTAGGCTTGTAATTCTAACAAATTCTAAGACTGACTGTCTGAAGACTTCTTCAGTCTTCAATCATGAGATACAGCTTCAGTAACAAATATGAATAGGCCATTCAGAAACAGGATGCAAGCCTGCAATCTACAATGGGAAATCTATATAAAATTAAGAAGAAGCTGATAAAATGGACAGTGAGTTAGAAAAATGGGTTAACATCATATACATTTTGCTCCATGCTGCTCAACCTTCCTACATAGTACACTACTACTGTTTTCCAGGTGGTATCTGGAAAGAAACCTGAGGAGAATTCAAACAGCGAATTGACTGAAACTGGAACTTGAGGTGTAATGTTCAATTTATCATGATAATGGTTTCACATTATATTGCCCAGCCTTCTAGTGATTGTTTCTCCTGGTGACAACTGCAAAAGAAACTTAACACCTGCTCTTTACCATGTATGAGTATGTCCTAATGTCTGCAAGGTAGCACCATGTCTACACTTTATGTGATACATTTAAGTGTAATTATAATAATTTTTCATTATATTAATAGTTGCAAAAGTTTTCATTGACAAAATGCATCCAGTTTTAAGCAAAGGCAAATCTTGAGTGATGGAAACCCAGTGCCTAATCAGAGTTTGTTGGTCCACCTTCTTTGAGATTGACCACAGGTTCTCAATACATGACTGATTCCTGGCCATGGACACAAAATGTCAATGTTTGTTCACCAGAACCTTTTCACCTTTTGCTTGTGATTACAAGGACTAGGTTTGTTCTCTCTGATGAAGCTCCTTCAGACTGTTAAGATACTGGGAAATGCGATTGTCCAGATGAAAGAGATGAGTCCTCTATTTCCACAGCAGTGAAGCATCCTGAGATCATTCATGTATGAGGTTCCTTCTCCTCCAGAGAGTGGTTCTGCACGAAGATAAGGAGCTGTGCAAAACAGCCTCAAGAGCAACTTCTCTCCCAGCCTACCCTGAACAACTGCTGCTGTCCTGTAACCTAAGGCCCTACTGCCTTGCCACAGCCCCAACCTCCTCAGCCCAGTGGTATCCTGTCCCCAGTGTCCTCAATCTTGCCAAGTTCAAAATGAGTCTCTCTAGCTTCCAGCTGAGTGTAAAGTAGCAGCATCAGCTTGTGCAGTGAGCTTCACAAATAAGAGTCAAGTGCTCCGTGTAAGAATGTGTTTTTCTCAGACGGTCAAGAGAACAGAGAGCTGTATTTCTAAAGCTCAGTCCACTCAGCATACACAACATACATTCATTCAGTGAACTTTCACAACCTGCTCATGAACACCATCAACACTGCATCTGCTCCACTGCTTCATATCAGCTTTGGGCTTGATTCTACACTAACCCACCTGTATAGAACAGCACAGATGGCACTAAGACCAGCATTGCAGCTTCTCACAGCGTTCAGCTGAGAACCAGCAATCAGACCACAGGTCTCCAGCATGTAATCAGACTACCAGGGCATGATCATACTTTCAGGTGTTTGTTCAAAATAAAGTCATAGGAGAGAAATGAGAGAGAGAGAGAGAGAGAGAGAGAGAGAGAGAGAGACTTTTACATTACTTTATTTAACAGAATAAATCAGCCAGAAACTAAAGCAGACCCCAGTACACACGAAAAAAGGATCTCTCTCTCTCTCACTCACACTCACACACACACACACACACACACAGCAGGTTCCCTTCTCAAAAAAATCGATGATGAACTAAATAAAGCAAAATCAACCTTAACTCAAGCGAGGCTTTTAGCAACACTTTGGGTTGGTCACCCCCATCTCACTCAATTTGTTCTTCCTAATCAGCCAAATGGACAGTTGCCAGTCTAGTCAAAATTCAAAGATCAAAGAGATAATAACGTGCCTTACAGTAAAATAAGCGGGTGCTGGACAGCCTCAGGTTGCGAGGGCCCCCTGGTACCACTTCCTGTATAAAAAGTGATGTGTGCTTGGTGCCGTGGCTCCATACCTCTTCCACCACTGCAGGTCCCCTATCCTCTTGGCAGCTGTACCCGGCAGAACTCTGATCAAGCAGAAGTCCTAAAATTGGTGTGATCACCAAGCCCAGAGTATATATATGCCCCAACTTTACCCCACCATCAGCATCCTCGAGACACCCCAGACTAGGAGAAGACAAAGTAAGTAGGGTGCCCCTGCCTTCCACATACATATGTGCACAGCAGCCACATGCAATGGGGAACAGGGTTCCAACATCTCCTCATGGTGAGGAATTCCCACGTGGGGAGAGCTTGCTGCATCTCACCCAGGAACCGTCCATCAAGTCTTTGTGTTGAATCCGTCTGCTGGGGCCAGTTTTGTTTTCCACTGGTGCCATTCTGACCCCCTTGCAGGTGGCCAAGTTTGAGACAGCCCAGCACTCCAGGAACTCTGATCAGGTGAGTGGAGCACTCTGAAGGAAGGGGGTAACAGTGGGTTGCAGAAGATTGGTTCTTACCATGCCATATGTTACTTAACAGTCACGGGCCTTTAACATGGAGTATGGAATCTCTCCAAGCCCGAAGGTATATTTTGGCCCAGTGTTTAAGAGGAAGAGATGTCTGTCAAGTCCATGTTTCAGCTTTCAAAGCAGTATGTGTGCAGTTTCTCACAGGGTATGATGTATTGTTCTTACGATAACCCACCTGTAACAGGAGAATAAACACTAGAAATGATGAATTACTTCTTCAGACTGCAGAACAAATAAGAGCCAATCAGACTGCAGGCTTATAAAAATACACATTTTGGGAATGTACACTAATAATCTATAAAGATGAGAAGACAACTTTTACAATGAAATAATTCTTACTTTCTAAATTCCTAAAATGGATAGAGACCATCCACTTCCAGAGCTCAGCTAGGAAAAATATTAATTTGTCCAATAAAATATATGAAATTGAAATTTAAAACGCATGAATGCTGTTTATTGAACTATAACATGCTGTACAAAGTCCATCTAGGAGAAACACCTTAAAACATTTATTAATTTTATTTATAAGTTATTTTTTATGAAGTCTCTGACCTGATTGATTGATTGATATATATTTTATTAGTCCCTTGAGGAAATTCTTGGATGGAAATTTGGACTACATCCACACCCTGTTATGGACATATACGCCCTGACACATTGTGATTTACATTTTTAAAGATCTTTGTATGCTCATGTTATATAACATTGTGAGTGCATTTAAAGTGTGGCCAGGATGAGTAAAACACAGTAACATTAGTGAAATTCATGTGTACGAAGTTATTCAAGAATTGAACCACAGATTAGATAAACGTGAGCATTTACAGACGATAAAATCACTTAAGCATGATGTGGAACATCATGGGCTGATAATACTTATAACTGGTCATAGTTTAATACAGGAGCGCTGGTATTATTACTGTTCCTGTACATGGGCTCAGATCAGCTCATTTGTGGCATTTTAGCATGAATCTGCAGGTCTCACCATGGTTTAGGTTTGGCCTACAAAGACATACCAGTAACTCCAGCCCCCCAGCCTGGTATAATTATAAGTCTAACTCTTCTTCTTCTTTTTCTTCTTTCGGCTGCTCCTCAATTGGATCATCTGCACTCCATGTGCCCTATCCCCTGCCTCCTCTACTGTACAACCCTTCCATGTCCACCATCCTACATCCATAAACCTTCTCTGAGGTCTTCCTCTTCTCTTCTGCCCGGCAGCTCCATCCAACATTCTTGTCCAATATATCCACCTATTCCTCCTCAGCATGTGTCAACCATCTCAACCTGGCCTCTGGCTTTGTGCCAAACTTCTCCACCTTCCCTCTGAACTAAAATCTCAGCATCTTCCTCTCACGCCACCTCAGCTCAGCCTCCTGTCTTTTAGACAGAGTACGATCTTCAAACCAGACATCATGCCCAGGTCTCACTACTGTCTTGTAAACCTTCACCTTCACTCTTGCTGCTCTCCTTCTGTCGCATCAGCCCCCTGATAACATTACCCCACTCCATCACCTGCCACTGCACCTCTTCTTAACCTCTTTCTACACTGTCATTGCTCCTGGATGGTTATTAAGGAGAGATATTTGAGATGGCCACCAAGATGGCTATCATCCTGCAGACATCATGGTCCATGGGCCTCCTGTCTGACTCATCCTATCCTTCTATCCATCCACCATTGCAAACAAGGAAGGGCTCAAATCCCAGTCCCTAGTGCTTCATTCTGTGAAACCCTTTGTCAGTCAACTGCACACCTCACCACTGTCTCACTATCCTCATACTGTCTACCACCCTCTCTGCCTTTCAGCCACATGACCTCATACAGTACCACAACAGTTCCCTCATGGCACCCTATCATATGTCTTCTCTAGATCACAAAGACACAGTAGCGCTGCTTCTGACCTTCTCTGTACTTCTCTACTAACACTCTCAAGGCATAAATTGCATCATGGTTCTCTTTCTGGGCATGAGAGCAAACTGCTGCTCATATCTGAACCTCTTGCCATGCCTTCAACGCTCTCTTCCACCACCTTCATGGTGGGGCTCCATCTAGCTTCTCCTCTGTAATTCTGTAGCTCTGCACATCACCCTTGTTCTTAAAAATGGGGACCAGTACACTGTTTCTCCATTCATCAGACATCCTCTCACTCTCCAGGATTTTGTTAACCTGGTCAAAAGGTCCTGCCTTCTCTAAACACATCTCATTACCTCCACAGGTACATGTCATCTGGACCAACTGCCTTTCCATCTTATCCCTTTTGAAGCTGGCCTCACTTCTAACACTAATTCTGCTTCCTGATCCACTATCTCTCCCCCTTTTCCTCATTCCTTAGTTCTTCAAAGTACTCCTTCCATCCTACTCAACACTCTCTAATCACTCACTAGCACATGTCCCTCTCTATCGCTTCTATCCAGCTAACCTGCTGTACATCATTTCAATCTATCTCTCTATTAGGCTAAATGAGTCACAAGTCCTTCTTCACTATCAGCCCCTCTCTTCTACAACTCATCATGGGCCTGGGCCTTTGCCACCATACTTTTCACCATGCGACCAGCCTCACGTGCCTCCTACCTACTTCCTTCATATCCACATTTTTCTTGGCTGCCTTCTGGAATCTCTCCTGGACTCCCTCATTCCACCATAACTTTTCCTTGTGTTTAACACCATCTGACCGGATGAGCACCTTAACACATTCTTGCCAGTTTCTCTCACCACATGGCTGTACTTTTGAGTCCTCAGGTGTCCTCACTCTCCCCAAGGGCCCATTACCTTTCCCTGGACTACTATAGCCATCCTCCTCAGCCTTCAGCTTCCACCATCTAATCTTTGTCTCAAATCTTCACTCTCTTTCCTCTTTGTTTATAATCTCATTTACAGACAACCACCTATGCTGCATATACACTTTCCCTAGCTGCTTTACAATCTCCAATCACTTTTTAGGTGGCATCTCATACTAGAGATATAAATCACCTGTGTTCTTCCTATTCTGAAAATATGTATTTCACCACAAGACTTTCTCTTTGCAAATCTTCAGCCATCAAACATGCATTTCTGTGCTCACCATACATACCCAGCACCTCTTCCTCCCTCTGTTCCTTCACCAACATATCCATTGAAGAGTCTGCACCAATCACCAATCTCCCCTCACTCTGGACACCTTCTACTTCATCCATCATAGTCCAAATTCCTCTTTCTACTCTAACTGGAAACTGAGACCCACTGTACCGTAGTACCCCTCAATACAGGAGACTACACACCTGTACGTAATACCACTGAGTACAGGAGACCCACTCTGCCGTAATATCTCTGAGACATTTAGTACCGTACTACCTCAGTGGAGACCACACATACCATCAACAACCCAAAGTACAGGAGACCCACTGTACCATAACACCCAAAGTACACAGGAGACCCTGTACCAGTAACACCAAAAGTAGAGGCCACTGCTTACATGTGCACCCTCAATACAGGAGACCCTCCTATACCCTTAACACCCAAAGTACAGAGACCCATCAGTACCGCATGTCTACCATGTTACAGGAGCCGCTTATGGACAGTGGTAGATGTGATAGAAGGAGATGGAACAGACTGGGAGAAGGTGACAGGCTCTCTGCCGGTGGTGTGTGATGCCCCAGTCTCTGCCCCCTACTGCTCCAGGGTTCTGTATCTGCCACCGCACTAAAGTGAGCTGGGAGGTAGGGCTGGGGTGTGTTGGTGTAGATATTGGACACGCCCCCATTAGAAAAATTCTGGCCGGAACACAACCACGCCCCTCTGAGCAGAGACCGGACCTTGATGGGCGAGAGTGGAACTGAGTGACCACAGCTTCACCTGCTGGAGGGCAGAATATCAGTGTGAGGATCTCACCCAGTAGACACTAACTTTTTGCAAGACTGACTCTCTCTCTCTGTCCTCCATGCATGTGTGTGTGTGTGTGTGTGTGTGTGTGTGTGTTGAAGTAGATCTGATGTATAATAAAAAGATCAGATTGATCTCAGATCAGTGATTGATCAGCAGGTCAGTGGTTGTTTTGGACTGTATAGAAAATGACCACCTTCTCCTTCGGAGAGAACATCTGACATGTCTTTACAATGATAACAGGGCCTGAAGAACACACAGGACGCACAGTGGAAGAACTCAAATCTGTGCAGCTCTGACCGTGCAAGATTCAGACAGACAGGTCAGAACCTTCATTATTTCATGAAACCGCAGAGTTCATGGAAGGTTTTCAATGTTCAGCCACTTAAGATCTGCTCACATAAACCATGTATTGTATCAGATCCATTTGTGGCTGTGATGAACCTGATCAGGTGGAACATGGAACAGTAGCACATTAAGATGGTCAGACACCCATTAGATCAGAAGCAGGAAGAGTGTGAGCAGTTATTGGCATCAGTGACTCACACTTTCCAGTCAGTGTGATGACACTGTAGGAAGTTCTAGTAGACTGTGGTTCGTCACAGCAGAACTGCTCCACACTAATCACAGATCACTACTGAATTAGTCTGAACTTCATCCAAAAATTTCCTTTATAAAATACTGTCTGAGAGGTTTGATGATCATGCGTTGTATTTCTAATGTGCCAGTCATCTGGTTGTGATCCTGGTTCAATCAGACAAGCAGATTAAAACAAAACCAAGGTTTCATCATTTTTGTAAAGTTTAAAAGCATACATTTAAAACTGGTACAAGTTCAGAGAAAGAAGAATCTAAATATTTGCAGGACCCGAAGTTCCTCTTCTTGGAGGTGGTAGAGTATTTGGAACCCTGTCAGAGACTGTTTACTGTTACGAGATGTTCTCAGATCTTTTACCACTGCTGTCTTTGAGATGAACAAGGAGATTACAAATCAGCAGATACAAGCATGGTGGAGGTGGATCAAGCAGGGTTCATCTTGGACAGAAATTTGATCTGTGTATCTGGACATACCGTTCATACATTCACTCACATACCAGGGACATGGGAAGAACATGGGAACTTCATCCAGATAGGGCCTCGAACCCAAGACCCCAGGACTGGGATGTGAACGTGCTAACAACCATGATGGTTTGATGTGCTCTGGTAGTCATACGGATCCACTTACTGGTCAGATCTTGCAGTTGAATTAGTGAGGTTATAGGTTCTTTTCACAGGGAGCCTCGTAACTCCAGCAGTGAAAGAGAAACTTCTGACCCCAAGTTTCTTCACTGCTCAGTATGAGATCATGAGGATCTCTTGTGGAATGAGAATACTCAGTACTTTAATCGTACATCATGGTAATTTAATAGTATTCTTTTCATGGAAATGTGTGCGGGACCTAGTGTCCAGCTGTGTGCTCATAGAGAGGTTCCAGACCGGGGAGGACTAGCTGAGCTCCAGCAGTGTAGGAGGAGCCTTTGACTCAGGATGACTCATCCACTTCTGGATCCAGTAAGATGCAGCATGTTGGAGCTTGTGACCTTTCTGGATGCACTTGTTTGTTGCTTAAGTGGGGGCTGGGATTGAAATACTTCATGGTCTAGAGCATCAGTGAATTTTACTAGCACCATAACTGAGGTTGTCCATTTCATTTATGGAATTCAGAACCAAACTAAACTGAAATGTGCTTAGAAGAATGTGAAAGTGTAGGTGTAAAGTGTTCTGGAACAGGCTGATCTTAGTTTCATCTGTCCAAAGAATGCCGCTCCAGAACCGAGCTTCTTTAGATGTTTTTAAGTCCAATCTGTGTCTGTCTGTTTCTAGTGCAGACCTCACATGTGTATTCTACTAGAAGTCTTCTCTTCATGGTCAACGTAGATTCTGAGAGGTGTAGTCTTCCATGGGTGAATGTTCTGACAGTGTTACACCATGCTGGAGAGGTGTTCTGAGATCCTCAATACGTTGTGCCATTGGACATCAAGACCTTTTCCAGGTTCCCAATTTGATCACTTCACTCTTTTATTCCCAGAATCCACCACACTGTTGATTTGCTCACTCCAAACAGTTCCTCTCTCTGATGGATTTCTTCTTTTTTCAGTTTAATAACGGTCAGTTTCACTTCCATTCAGAGCTCCTTTAACTGCATGTGGTTCATAGCAAACTCCAGACCTTTAATCTGCTTAATTGATGATGGATTAGCTAGGGAGTCCAAGCAGTCCATGAGATAGCTTTTGAGATATCTGTCCAATTACTTTTGAGCTCCTGAAATGAGGAGGCTTTGTAGAAAATGGAAGGATTCAGTACATTAACAGTAGCCCAGGTCCTTCTCTGGATGTCTCTGCTGATTCATTGATCCCAGTGGTTCCAGCCCGATAGAGTGGATCTGGGAGATCTACTAAATCACAGTGAATGATATTTCACCACTAGAAAACCCTACGAGAACACTTTTCTTCTGTATATTCTGCTCTTCTCCCTGGTTTTCCTCGTTTTCCAGTGATGTGGCTCCACAAACTGAAAACTGATAACGTTCCTCTGGCCATAGATCAAAGGTCAAACACCATGATCGATTGAGAGTCTTTGATTATCATTGTTGCTCTGTTTGCCATTGGTTGTAGGATGTTCTTCAGACATTCAGTTATAAGCTTTTAAGGCTCCTTATCAGAGAGACTTACAGAAGTGCTTGCTGTTCACTCAGAAAATATCCAGGCTGTATACGATGACTGGACAGAAGATCCTTAACAGAACACATCCCAGGTACATCCCTGCACCCCAACAGAAGATCTTTAAACCTGAGTGGACCAGTGAGACATACACTCCACAAACATATACAGAATCAAGAAATAAAGCAGGCAAAACCTGTTTAAGCAAATTAAGTTCCAAACTTAAGATATTTCTGAAACTCCCGAAAAGTCTAAGAATGACAGAATCTCAAAAAGATTAGAAAAAACTGACACAAGGAAGAAGACCATAAACAGGCCAACTGTAAATAATCTACCAGGAAAACCAGAGAGGGTTTCCAAACAATTCCCATTAGCAGCAAGAGGAGGGGAATAAGAAAACTTGTAATCCGTTTCCTGCACCAAGATGTTGTCTCTACCAGGATCCTGTCTGATACCCTGCGTGACCTTCACAGAAGATTTTGTACTGAAAACCCAGAGCAATGTGTGTCCAAAGCGCAGTTCTTCAAACCTATTGATGGTGCTGTAGGCTATAGGAAATCTTCCTTTTATGGCCAAATGTTTATATGTTTGTTCATTGAAAATAAACATTCTTTTCTCAATTATTATATATTAAAATATGGTCATGTAGTCAACCATTATTTGTGAATGTATAACTAGAAATCTCATTCTCATTCACCAAATTGAGTATTTATTTTTGCAATTAAGTATCAGATAGACATATTTTGTTTTTAATAGATTAATCTCTTTTAATTAATAAAAGAAATCTATTTGTTTCAGTATAATATCCTAAAAACAAGTTATGAAATCATGCAAGAGTATATTTGCAGTAATTAGAAATTAGGAAGAATGTTAAAAATATAACAAAATATGCAAATATGCTTTTAAAATTGGTAGAAATATATATTTTTTTAATGATATATTGATTTACAGTCACATTGCGGTAATAATTTTTTGTGGTTTTCAGTTTTAAAATGAAAATAAATACACACAAAAATGTTAAATGATATGAAATTAATGGACACAGAAGGTTTAGACCTTGAAATTAAATCTTCAAAGAGAAATTTGTCTCTAAACATTTTGAAAGATTTGGTTGGATCCTTGGCTCAAGGATTTCGTGAAAATCACCCACTGAATGTACACCAAATTAATTTTCCATTCCATTTAGAACTTCCAGCAGTGCTCCAGTCCTTAGATGGACTCTGACCTTTAGGTCACATGTCACCACTATCAGTCTTCTGAAGTGAACCTAGATACCTTATGTGTCAAATCATTCCTTTGTTTAATTTGGTTTGTGCTCTTGTTTTTGATGCCCAACAGGCTTTGATGGAGGCACCTCGAGAACTTTCAGTGGATTCTGATAAACCCATGGGTGATGTTCTGCACAGAGCCATGGAGACACAGAGACAACTGCAAAAGAACAAGTATGAGAACTTATTTGAGAAAATTAAAACTGAAGGGGAGAAAACCCTCCTGGACAGGATTCCCACACAGTTCTACTTCATAAAGGGAGAGAAGGAATGGACAAAAACAACACATGAGGTTTTACAGCTGGAGGAAACTCAGTGGAAATAACTGTATAAGATGGCAATCAACTGCTTAGACATCTTTAAAGATATTCAAGATCCTAAAGAAGAAACAGAAGAGACCTTTAGAGTTGTGAAGGATAAAGGACACAGAGAAGAACAGGAAGAATCAAATGGAGAAGATGACAAAGGACCAAAAGTGCAGAAGCTCAGAACAGTGCTGACCAAAGGCAATTGCTGGAATTGGAAAAACTGTCCCTGTGCAGAAGTTCATTCTGGACTGGGCTGAAGGAAAAGCCAATCAGGATGTAGATTTCATGCTTGTTCTTCCATTCCGGGAGCTGAACTTGATTAAAGATGATGTGAGTACAGTCTTCCACGATCTTCTGTGTGTATGTACCCATCTGAGCTCAAGGTCTGGATCCACAGATCTATGATGTGTATAGAAAGCTGTGTTAAATGTTGATGGTCTGGATGAAAGTAGAATTCCTCTAAGGTTTGGAAGTGTGAAAGTGTCTGACATCATAAATGAAATCATCAGTGAGTGTTTTGATGACAAACCTGATCAAGGAGATCTGCTTCCTTCTGCCCTCATCTGGATCACCTCCCGACCAGCAGCAGCCAATCAGATCCCTCCTCAGTTCATCAACCGTCTGCGAGAATTCAGGGATTCAACGAGCCACAAGGAGGAGTACTTCAGGAAGAGGATCAGTGACCAAGACCAAGCCCAGAAGATCATCGCCCATATTAAGACAGTGAGAAGCCTCCACATCATGTGCCACATTCCCATCTTCTGCTGGATCTCAGCCACTGTGCTTCAACAAATCATGGAAGAGAGACGTGATGCAGAAATCCTAAACTCTGACTGGCAAAATATACTGCCACTTCCTCACTCACTCAGATCAGCGTGAAGAAGGAAGTGAGGAGAAAGTAAGAGACCAAGAACCTGCTGGAATCAACGAACCGGGCTTTGAAACTATGGCGACTGGCTTTCAAACGGCTGATGAAGAGGCAATGCTGTTTCTGTAGAGGACCTGAGAGAAAGCGAATTGGCGTCACACAGGACCTCCAGTGTATTCTGGGATCTTCTGAGATCTTTAGGGAGAGTATGTGCTTTACAGAGGAAGATCTACCTTTGTTCATCTAAACTTTCAGAGTTCCTGCTGCTCTATGTGTTTCACTGCTACCATATCCAGAAGATGGTACTGGAGAGTTTAAAGCATGGTGCATAGAGTGGTCTGAGAACGTTACAGTGGAGGAGCTGCTGTGTGGAGCTGTGTACAATGCACAATTCGGGGAAAGCCCACACATGGATCTTTTCCTCCGATTCCTGTTGGGCACCTCGATGGAGGCAAATCAGAGAATCCTACAGGGCCTACTTCCCCACACTCGCCACAACCCAGAGAAAACCACAGAGTTCATCAAAAAAACCATAAAAGAAGGTCATCTTTCAGCTGAAAGCAGCCTCCATTTTTTCCTGTTTTTGAATGAAATGAATGACCACTCTCTTGTGCGAGAGGTTCAGGGGTACCTAAAACCAGACAGACCTTCACCAATCAGTCTCTCAGTTGCACAGTGCTCAGCTCTCGCCTACGTACTTCTGAACTCAGATGAGGTGCTGGATGAGCTGGACCTGAGGAAAATCAGCACAGACCATTGGGGCTATTGGACAATGATCCCAGCTGTGAGAGTCTGCAGAAAGGCTTTGTGAGTATTTAAAGAAAAAAAAAAAATATATATAAGAATTAAATTTCAGTTGTTAAGTAGGGTCACATCATGGATCAGTTGTGGTTGCACATTCATTGACATGAAGTAACACACCGCTAAGGAGCTGGACTGAATCTGTGTGTGTGTGAATGTAATGAGGATCGATGTAATTAATTACAATATCAGAGTAAAGGATGGGTTTATTGGGGAGCTGTAGAACTGAAAGGAGGTTCTAGGTCCCTGTTGGTCCTCTAGTCTGGATACAAGATGAGATGTGTTTGGTCATGGAGGTACAGGTTCCGTATGTCATCCTGAAGCACATTTACTCACAGATGTCCAAGCTGGACCTGTAGATCCTGCACAGTCATAGGTTGCTAAAGCTATGTCCAGCTGCTCCCATAAATGCTGGACTGGTGTAAAATCTAGCAAGTAACCAATGAAGTGTTGCAGTCAGGAGGCAACATTCCTGGGAAACCCTTGCTGTGTGTGGGAGCATTGTTCTGCTGAAAAATGCAAGTTGGAAATCCTGGCCTGAGCGACAACACATGTCCACAGGATGTCCTGCACATTTTGCTGAGCTGTTAGTGTCCCTCATATCACTTACCTCGTATGTGAAGCTCCCCAGATCATCACACCAGTTGGGGCAATTTGCTCCACAGCAAAGACGAAGCGCTCACCATGAGGCCTCCATACTGGAACCAAACTTTGGATTCCACACAGAACCTGGAATCATCACTAAAGACGATACGCTTCCAGTCCATAGCAGTCCAGGTTTCTTGTTTACAACACCACTGCAACCAAATGTGATGGTGACTCTCAACAATCGTGCCTTGTCCAAGCTGGGCAGAATGTGTTCAAGTGTGTCTTAGAGGTGTGTCTAGCAGCCAATAATGTCTCACCAAATGTACACAACCCAAAAGTAGCCTCTGAGAGGCTTTTTATAGGGCAGTGGGGGAAACACTTTATGCCCTCTTGTGCCCAAACCTAATATCTAATCCAGTGTTTCCCAGCGCTGTTCCTGGAGACACACCTGCCCTACACATTTTAGCTTTAACACACCCCTTGCAGCTCTGAAGGGCTTGTTAATGAGCTGATTAGTTGAATCAGGTGTGTGTGTCCATTCACGTAATCAGAATCTCAGTTCTTTTAGTTCCACCCTGCTGGTTTACCTAGTCTACCTCCCTGTTCTCACTGTTATATGCTGTGTTTATTGTTCCTTTGCAGATTGTTAGGTCGTTTTCTAACCAATGACTCCTGTAACATTATCTGCTCTGCTCTACAATCACCAAACTGCCCAATGAAAGAACTGGACCTTCGCTATAGTACTCTGAATGATCCAGATGTGGTGCTGATCTATACTGGAATGAGGAGTTCCCACTGTAAACTGAAGACACTCAGGTGAGCATACTTTAAACGGTTTAATAATGGGGAGAAACAGGGATCCCAGCATATTTTCTTTGGATTTTAAATATTTAATTAGAAATTTTAATTAGAAGTTTTAATCTGGTTTTGTAGACTATCTGCATGTCGTCTCACTGTGAACTCCTGTGGCGCTCTGGCATCAGCGCTACAATCTCCAAACTCCACCTTGAAAGAGCTGGACCTCAGTAACAATGTCCTGCAGGACTCAGGAGTGGAGCTGATGTCCTTTGGACTAAAGAGTTCACACTGTAAACTGGAGACTCTCAGGTGAGCTTTATCTGAATGTATATGAAGAAAATCTCCACATACAGCTCTGAAAGAAAAAAACAAAAAGAGAATCCACATTAATGGTTTCTCTTGTTTACTGTTTACAGGCCTGTGTTTTAGTAAAAGGAACTTTATTTTATTCTAGTTTTGGCAACATTTTTCACAAATTCCAAATAAAAAACTACCATTTTGGGTAAAAAAAATTAACCCTGGTGTCTGACTAGAGCCGACCAAACTGCTGTACGATTTTCAAAATATAGAAAAAACAAATATAATGGGTAGAAACCAAAAAATGAAATGGGTTAAAGAAGAGTAGATAAAATGTAGAATCTAACAATCATCTAAAACATCAAAAAATAATTCAGAAGAACTGCAATTAATCAGGTGCACTTGAAAAGCCTGGCAGTATCGATACATCTGTAAGTTAGACTTAAAGACACCAATGGAGGACCACGTCCTAATAAAACCAGATTATTCCACACTTGTGGGGGAGCTAAAGAGAATCTCTGTTTAGCAGCAGCTGACTGGAGGACTTTAATGTTCTGGTGGCTGAGAATGGAGATGAAAGTTCAGAGATGTATGCAGGACATCTTAGAAGCAAATATTTCAAGAAGCTGGATAATGTCGCGCCTAAATAGACATTATACCGACTCCCCAAAGGGAAGTCAAGCTAACTCATTAACTCACTCTTTCTAAATAAGTCAGACCGCGTTTCAAATAACAAAGTTCAGTAATTATTACAGCCAAGGACCGACTTCAGATAAAGTAAGTTCTTCTTTATTGCAGAGATGTCATTCAGGTACCATGGCAACAGAACACTAACTTTTATACACATTTTGGGTTTTTGGTTCCACCCCTTTTTTGTTATATAACCACGTATAGGATGGATACAGTTATATCCCACAATGGTACGATTCCCCCATCAGACACAGCCGAAGAAGTAGGTAAGGCTCAGCGTCTCTCCAGATTTCGCTTTATAGTAGTTATTAGACTGGTTTCAAAGTTTTTCACAGCGAACTGCCAACACAGTTGGCTCCACCAGCCGAGCGCAGCCGGCGCCGGGACCGTAAACAAAGGCAAGGGAGGCGAGGGGGGCTACGTGCTAAGCTAAGGCAAAGCCCCCACCGACCACCGGTTCCCAGCTTATTTCTTGCCAATATACGGTCTCTGGCGAGCAAAATGGACGAGCTGCGACTATGGACCAGCACACAGAGATGGGTCAGGGAGTGTAACATCATGATTGTGACAGAATTGTGGTTGAACAGCGACATTCCCGTCACTGCGGTGGAGCTGGACGGGCGCAGCATGTTCAGAGCGGACAGAGTGGCTGAGGACTCCGGTAAGAGCAGAGGCGGGGGCTTATGCATCTACGCATCAAAAATGTGGTGCACAGACTCCACCGTAACCGAACATCGGTGTTCTCCACTCTACAGCATCAGTTTGATAACACTGACTGGAGTGTGTTCTCCTCTCAAGCCACCACAGACTCTCACACGGATTTGGATGAGTACACCTCTGCTGTCATGAGTTATATTAACTCATGTATTGACAAGGTCACTTCTGTCAAGCAGCTGAAAATCTTCCCGAATCAGAAACCCTGGATGAATGCGGAAGTTCGCCTACTGCTGAAAGCACGAAATGCTGCTTTCAGATCTGGTGATGCAGAGGCTTACAGCTCAGCCAGGGCAAATCTGAAAAAAGGGATCAGGAATGCCAAACACACCTACAAACTGTTGAAGAGCACTTCCACACCGCATGTGGAAGGGCATCCAGAACATCACAGGCTACAGACCTCAATCCCTGACCCCTACAGCCAGCAATGTCTCTTTACATTGCTCTCTTTACTAAATGAGCTTAACCAGTTCTACGCTCGTTTTGACCAGAGGAATGACCAACACGGCACATGGCGTAGACTCCCCACCTTTGGAAGCCCCCTCAAACTTTCCTCACCTAATGTGCATTCAGTACTGAGCAGGGTACATGCACGGAAAACTGCCGGCCCAGATGGTGTTCCTGGACGTGTTCTCAGAGAGTGTGCTGGACAATTAGCCCCGGTCTTCACTGACATCTTCAACCTGTCACTGGCCCGAACGACTGTTCCAGCATGCTGGAAGACATCCACCATCATACCTGTACCAAAGCACTCATCTGCAACATGTCTCAACGACTTCCGTCCAGTCGCACTCACCCCCATAGTGATGAAGTGCTTTGAAAAACTGGTCCTCAGACACCTAAAGGCGGAGCTACCTCCATCTCTGGACTCCGACCAGTTTGCATACCGCACAAACAGGTCGACCGAGGATGCAATTTCCAGTGCTCTTCACTCTGCCCTCACCCTCCTGGATGAAAGGAACACCTACATCCGCACGTTGTTCATCGACCTGAGCTCTGCCTTCAACACCGTCATCCCGACTAGACTGGTTACCAAGCTCAGCAACCTGGGAATCTGCACCCCCATGTGTGACTGGGTCCTGGACTTCCTGTCTAACAGACCCCAGTCCGTGAATTTGGGCAGGCACACATCTGCCACCATTATCCTGAACACTGGTGTGCCACAGGGCTGTGTGCTGAGCCCTCTGCCCTTCTCCCTGTTCACCCAGGACTGTGTTCCTCTGCACACTCGAACACCATCATCAAGTTTGCAGATGACACCACTGTGGTCGGCCACATCAGGAACAGCGAAGAATCGGCCTACAGGGAGGAAATCCAGCACCTGACTGCCTGGTGCACCACTAACCTCATCATGAACACAGACAATCCACATATCTGCCAATCTTTCATGGACCCTCAACACCTCCCATCTAGTCAAGACGGCGCAGCAGCGTCTTTACTTCCTGAGGAGACTAAAAAAGGACCATCTGTCTCTCCAGATCCTCACAAACTTTTACCGCTGCACCATCGAGAGCATACTGTCCAACTGCGTGACCATATGGTAGAGCAGCTCCACGGTGGCAGAGAGGAAAACCCTGCAAAGGGTGGTAAAAACCACTCAGCGCATCACAGGCATGAAACTCCCTGCCATCAAAGACATCCACCACCAGCGCTGTGTGCGCAGAACACACAACATCATCAAAGAACCCTCCCACCCCAACCGTACACTGTTCAACCTTCTTCCATCCGGGAGGAGATACAGGAGCATCCGGGCCAGAACAAGACGGCTCAGGTCCAGCTTCTTCCCCTCCACAATCACTCTGCTGAACTCTACATTGCACTGACAACGTGTACTCATACTGTACACATGGACAACCACTGTTGAACCCTACTGCACTACAACCTTTCACTCCACATTGCACTGACAACCTTTCACTCACACCACAGACAACGAACAATCACTCTGCTGAACTTCACACTTAACTATAACACTCCCACTCATACAGCACACAATGGACTATCAGCACTGCCCTTCTCACCACACTCACTTCACTCACCATTCAGAGCTGCTTTTATTTATTATTATTTATTATTGTCATTACCATATCATTATTACCATATTATTACCATATTATTACCATATTATTACCATTACTGTTAAGATACGGAAACTCATAACAGTTATTCTTCAATACAGTTTACATTGCTAGTATGCTTATGGAGATACCTTCATATCCACTGTCTGCATATTTGCACATATTGCACATTTTATAACTGTCTACACTGTGATCTCCTGCACTTTGCCTACTTATTGCACATTTGCACAGTTCTTGTTTGCACTTTGCTACTATTTTGCACTTCTGGTAGATGCTAACTGCATTTCGTGTCTATGTACTTGTAATGAACAATGAATCTATCTATCTATCTATCTATCTATCTATCTATCTATCTATCTATCTATCATTAATGATCAGTTATCTGAAGGTCACGGCTGTACCATCTCCAATCTATCTCTGAGGTTTGCCATTAAGGAATGAACTCTAACTGTTCTGTTTGTATTCATGCTACAGGTACATTATCATTCTCTGTCACACTGTTAACCTTATATGCATTTCAGAGCTGAGGTTTACATTCTTACTCCCACATTAAACTTCTGAAATCCAACGTGAGTTCTAAGACTGTTAAAGAAACAATGTTAATATAATATTAATAACAAGAATATACATGTACACGTGCAGGCTGTCGAGCTGTCGACTCACCAAAAACTCCTGTGAACAGCTGGCTTCAGTTCTCCAATCTGAAACGTCCTCCCTGAAAGAGCTGGACCTCAGTAACAATGATCTGCAGGATTCAGGAGTGGAGCTGCTCTCTGCTGGACTGAAGAGTTCACACTGTAAACTGGAGACTCTTGGGTAGGTTTTCTGGGGCCCCGCCCACTAATCTAACCGATATCTGCTCTTTGGTTCTCTACAGGTTCAACAGCTTGTAGATCAGCTCTGGTTTTAAACCTTGCTTGAATCATTTCCCGACACATCTCAATTCACCCCCCCCACCCCACAATGCTGGGCAGCCAACGCACTCAGAAGAGAGCTCCAGGTTGCTGGCAGACAGCATCACATTGAGTGGTCATAGTGGTGTCACGTTAGACCACTGAGTTTCTGATGTACTGATGTTCTATATCTTTCAGAAATCTTGATCATATAGTGTGTAATTTTGTTTTTTAGACTAGCCGTTTGTGATCTTGGAGAGAAAGCTGGTGAAAATCTGGGATCAGCTCTTCAATCACTACACTCTTTAAAAGATCTGGATCTCAGCAACAATAACCTGCAGGACTCAGGAGTGGAGCTGCTCTCTGCTGGACTGAGCAGTCCACACTGTAAACTGGAGACACTCAGGTGATCACAGGTTTACAGATTTTGTAATGTTCATCAGCTGATTTTTAATTGATATAAATATCGTCTGATCCTGATTCATTTCTGCAGGTTGTCTGGTTGTATGGTCACAGAGGCAGGCTGCTCTTCTCTGACCTCGGCTCTGAAATCAAACCCCTCCCACCTGAGAGAGCTGGATCTGACCTACAACCACCCAGGAGATTCGGGAATGAAGCTGCTCTCTGAGCGACTGGAGGATCCAGAATGTGCATTAGAGAAACTACAGTGAGTTACTACTAATTTATTGTGTGTTTAAGTTAAAAATGAGACAAATCCACATGTAGAGACAAATTGATCATTACTGTTATTGGTTTGAAAAGGTCTCATTGAGACATTTTGGCCTGTTTTTATGTAGGAAGAAGTGCAGCTACAAGTTTTAAAGGTGCTCATAGAGCCACTCTGCAGCACACAGGGGAATCTAAAAAAGCTGGTATTAAAGTGTGTAAATCTGGATTTGTTTATTCTTTAGGATGGAACATGGAGGAAAGGCCAGGATAGACCATGGAGTGAAGAAATGTGAGTTTATAAACAGACTGTGTGGAACACTTCACTTCTTCGTGACTGTACAGGAATAAATTAAGACCCTCCATGAATACATAATATGAACATTTGATCTTCACTGCATCTGCACTGAGAGATGGAGGTGATAAAACTAAACACACACGACTGAAGAAACGTCTTCATCATTAACAGAAATGTCATTTCCTTGTGAGGATAAAGTTCAGACCCGCTGTGTCCAGGGATCGGGCCGCCGAGGACCCCGCCCTCGACCACCACCCAATCCACAAAGCACCCGACCCCAATGGTTTCCTCTGTGGGTGGTGGGCCCACAGGAGGAGTGGCCCACGTTGCCTCTTCGGGCTGACCCGTAAGTAAGGGATGCCGTCAAGCTGAAGAAGACGACCTATCGGGCCATGCTGGCCTCTGGGTCTTCCGACGCAGCCAACAGGTACCGGGGGGCTAAGCGTGCTGCAGCTTGGGCGGTCAAGGAGGCAAAAACCAGGTGCTGGAGAAGGACCATCGGTCAGCCCCAAAGCGATTCTGGCAAACCATCCAGCACCTCAGAAGTGGGAAGCACTATCCTGCAGACACTGTTTACAGTGCGGGTGGGGAGCTGTTGACCTCGAATGAGGATATTGTTGGGCAATGGAAGGAATACTTTGAGGATCTCCTCAACTCCACCATCACGTCTTCTAATGAAGAGGGTGAGGCTGATGACTCTAAGGTGGACTCGCCCATCACCTGGGCCAAAGTCACTGAGGTGGTCTGCAAGCTCCTCAGTGGTGGGGCCCCAGGGGTGGATGAGATCCGCCCGGAGTATCTCAAGTCTCTAGATTCTGTTGGGCTGTCTTGGCTGACACGCCTCTGCAGCATCGCGTGGCGGACGGGGACAGTGCCCCTGGAGTGGCAGACCGGGGTGGTGGTTCCCCTGTTTAAAAATGGGGACCGGAGAGTGTGTTCCAACTGGAGGAGGTCCAGTTTGGGAACCACAGGATATCATGTCTGCTTTTTGCGGATGATGTTGTCCTGATGGCTTCTTCAGGCCAGGACCATCAGCAGGCACTGGAGCTATTCGTAGCCGAGTGTGAAGCTGCTGGGATGCGAATCAGCACCTCCAGATCTGAGGCCATGGTTCTCGACTGGAAGAGGGTGGCTTGCCCCCTTCAGATCGGTGGAGCTGTCCTGCCCCAAGTAGAGGAGTAATGACCGAAAGGACAAGATCGTGGATACAAGCGGCCGAAATGAGTTTCCTCTGTAGGGTGGCCGGGTGGTCCCTTAGAGATAAGGTGAGATCCTCGGTGACCCGGGAGGAGCACAGAGTAGAGCCGCTGACCCTCTACATTGAGAGGAACCAGTTGAGGTGGCTCGGGCACCTTTTTCAGATGCCCCCTGGACGTCTCCCCAAGGAGGTGTTTCAGGCACGTCCCACTGGGAGGAGACCGCGGGGTAGACCCAGGACACACTGGAGGGAGTATGTCTCTCAGCTGGCCTGGGAACGCCTCAGGGTCCCTCCCGAGGAGCTGGCTAAGGTGTCGGGGGAGAGGGAGGTCTGGGCATCCCTGCTCAGACTGCTGCCCCGGATAAAGCGGCAGAAGACAGACGGACGGACGGAAGTTCAGATGTCTCTGACATCTACTGGAAGAACGACGTTCCCACTCCTCCATGCAGAATTCTTTCAGCTCTGTGATGTTTCAGCATCAGTCTTTGTACAGACGCTCTTACGTTCTCCTCAAACCCCCTCTGATTCAATAGAAAACTCATAGTGGTTTCTATGATGGAGAGATCTCCACTCCCTACTCTAAGATGGAGAGATCTCAAGTGTAAGGAGCAGTTGAAGGTTAGGTTTGTTGGTGAAGCCATGGATTCTGTGGGGATCAAACCAGCAACATTTCTGTCCCGAACATGGTTGCTCTGGCCCTGAATGCCAGATATTATCTACTAGGTTTGGGTTGAGGAACCAGGGTCCAGTGGATTTTCTTCTCCAAGCCACCAACTGAACCTGGCAATTGATGCACGATTTGAGTTAGGTTTGCTTGAGCAGGTACAATACAAAACTGAAGGAACTGGAGGAATCTGATCATCTCGTCTTGGAGTTCTCCACCACTGCCCTCATGGAAAACGTCACTGTTCCACCCATCCCGTCTCTGACTTTTAGTCTCCAGAGAGGAAGATAAATGTTCAGGGTTAATGACCAGTCACGATTAAATCAGAGCACTTTGACTAAACCATTTTACATGAAGGTATAAAGTCCTGTTTCCTAACTGCAACTGACTCTTCTTGGTAAACGTTTGTTTGTATGTTTGTATGTTTGTTTGTTTGTTTGTGTGTACAGGTGCCTGTGAGCTCACGCTGGACCCAAACACAGCACACACACATCTCTCCGTGTCCGAGGGGAACAGAAAGGTCACACACGTGAGAATTCCACAGCCGTATCCGGACCATCCAGAGAGATGTAAAAGCAATCCACAGGTTCTGTGCCGAGAGCGTCTGACTGGACGTTGTTACTGGGAGGTGGAGTGGAGTGGGAGGGTTGAGATCGCAGTGACCTACGCCAGGAAAGAACGTGATGAGCACTGGTTCGGATGGTTTGGCAGATTCTTTTCTCTGACCTGCCACGATGACGAGTACGGGGAAAGATACCACGATCAGCTCAGTTTGTGTACCGGAAGAATATTTGACCCCCTCCCTTCCGGATCCCACAGAGTGGGGGTTTCTCTGGACTGGCCAGCTGGCATTCTGTCCTTCTACAGAGTCTCACCTGATACACACGCGCTGACCCACATCCGCACATTCAGAACCACCTTCACTGAGCCCGTCTACGCCGGATTTAGAGTGGACTCTGGATCAGTGTGTGTGTGTGGAGGAGAACAGTACCCGTGTCCTGAAGGACAACAGGAGGTCTGGAGACAGTAGCGTTAGTGAGGTCAGAATGTTAAATGATCACCACCCCACCTCCTCCCACCTCCTCCCACCATACTGGGCGGAGTGTGTATTGTATACATACATCATTCATAATTTTGATTGGAAGTACAAATATGTAGCGAATATAAGTAAATATAAACTAAAGTACATATGAAATTTATTCACCGTCCAATAAAAATCTTAGATTTGCTCCAGAACCTTAAACTTTTATATTCACTTCCATTGACAATTAAGGTTTTAGAGTTTTTAAATAGTCAAATTTAATTTGAATCTAATTCAAACATTCAGTAAACTTTTATTTTTTTAAATATTCTTTTTTTAAAGTTGATCCTGCGATTAGTAATCTGTTGAAATTAGATTAAAATGGAACATTTGAACATTCTGTTCGTGATCTATAAGCCAACCTTATCCACAGTAAAACAAAAAGGCTTGAAATGTTACTTTGTGTAATAAATATAAAATGAATTCAATGGAATTGTGACGAATGAACTTTTTAATTCTATTTTTTAGTTGCACTAGTGCATGCGCGAGCACACGCACACACACACACACACACACACACACACATATATACTGAAATATGTCTAACACACTATCATTCAAAAATGGCGACTCTTAGAAGGGACAACCTGCAGTGGAAGTCAATTCAGATGATCCATATTCTGCACGTGTCCGATGTATAAGACCGTCTTACAGGAGAGATGATTTAGGCCCGCAGTGCAAACTGGGGAAGTATAGGCTTCATAAGCTTCAGTGTAAGAACAGAAAACTTGATCAGCTACCGAGTCTTGTTCTCCTTTCTAACTCCAAAGTTATTGTTTAAAATTCATTTCTAGTGATTTAAGTCGTTTACCAGAAGAAAGACATCAGCTTACAGTCGTCTGATGAATGTTCTTGTTTATCCAAGTTTGAATGTGAGTTTCAGAATACAGACAGTTTTTTCTTCATTTTTATCTCCTTTTTTTTACAATGACATTTCAAAGACAAGCTTGATAGAGGCTACTTTGCTCTGCTGATTCACAATTACTACATATATTAAGCACAAGAAGTATTCCTTTTGAATTATTACAAAATATACAGTATTGTCCCGGGGTCTGGAGTAACGGAAATGTCTTACAGTTCAGGGTTTCAAGCATTCCGCTGAAAAAGGTCAGTCGGGTTGGGGGACTGTATTAAATGTTCGGAGGTTGTGGTTTCATCTAATAGACCTTTTGTCACACAAACCTACACACACAGAACCTGAATGTACAATAAGAACACCGAAAATAAAAAGCGCACAGGAGTTTACCCCCGTCATGTTCATCACAGCCACTAATGCCAATTTTTCACCTACATATCAGAGAAGACTATTATTCCAGTAGTTCAAAATATGCACACGCTACATCAAATGTCCTTCGTAATTAAGAAAAGAAAATGGGTCTAAAGAAGTTCTCCCCAATTGTTGACACAGTTTCTGCTCTCTGCATCCACGTCAGACCTGAACACAGTCAGTTCTAGACCTGGTCACTGTTACACTGTTGTGTAGGTAAAGGTTTAGTAATCATGTTCAAATACAGCTCACGTGATTAACTGAAAATGGAAGAATCCACTTCTTCTCCAAGTCAAACTGTTGTTTCCTGTATTGTACAGCGAAATCAGAAAGACCTTAAAGACCAAAAGGAAAAGCAGAACCTCGTATCCACCAGAAGAACCTTTTCCAGACTTTTTTGACTTGTAACCACCAGGTCATTTTCAGGAACTTTTCGGCATGTGTCCCAAACTCCTTTGAAAATTGATCCTCAGAATGAACTCCTATGGACACGTGTATTGGTCTTTAGCTGTGGAAGTGGACGCTGGATCTCGAGCGTGGCCCAGCACACAGAAGACTGAGTCTCGGGATGTCTGGTAGCAGGGTCTGCGGCCATGCTTACTCCTGGGACTATCTTCCAAAGAACGTTCACCAGAACTTCTACTTCTACTACAAAGCTGTGCTCGCATAAGGCCTTCCAAACAGACCCAATTACAAACCTACAAACGGCATTTTGTGCCTAAAGGAGCCACAGAAGTTTGCGGAGGTGTTGAGTTCGAGTCCTCAAGCTTCTGATTTAGTGTGTAAAAGATTGGGGAGAACTGTGACATTTAACAGGCTGCTTAACACTTACGTACAAAATAACTATTACATTCATGTACCTACCAACAGGTATGGGCTGGGACTCAGCAGGAGTCTTTGAGTTCAGCCCCAATCCAGGATTAAGGTATGATCTACCATTTCACAGGCAGTTCTGCATACACAAATGCAAACACACAATTTCACACACACAAAATACACTTCTGCTTCAGTTTGTACAGGGTAATTGTAACACCACTTATCTGCAGGCCTCCTGTTCATGTCTTTTTTTTTTTCTTTTGCTCTCGTCCCATTTTTGAACCTCTGTTTTTAATCCTTGCAGCTTGTCTAGAGTATGGCTTTGTCACTGCAGTTCTAGACATTTCCACTTAGTCTTGGTGCAGCCCTGATTCCTGGGGTTGGTGTTCAGGTCGGGTCGGAGCCACCAACCCTTTAGGAAGCCAAGAGCATTGGGAAGTTTCAACTGCTCAGTCATTGGTCAGTTGTTTTCAAGAGCATTAAATATCCCAAGATTTCAGCAAATGCAAATCACACCGATTGAAAATATGATCCATGAAGTGTGCAAGATAGCTCCTGAATGTTCAGTTCCAGTACTTCTCCTCAGTCTTCATTAACATGTTCAGTGCTTTGTGTGGACGTGGCATATTGGAGAGATGAACAATGAGCTTTCTGGTCCTCCTGAAGGTGTGTTTTACTGTTAGCCAAGACCTTTCATGGCTATATGGGTTTATAGTAGTTTAAGGTGGATCCAGTCCAGGCAGTTAAAACCAGATCCAGAGTGTGGTCAGTCTTCGAATGGCTCTAACTGAGACTTGGCGTAAAGTTGCGATTAAAGAAATCATTTGTAGTCTTATTTTCTCTTTGTTTGGGGCAAAACAGGTTTATGTATGGTTTCTTCTTTGTGATCTTGCTTCTTCAAAGAGTGTCTCACAGTCTATTCCCCTCTTTCAGGTTTTAAAGGGAGAACTGCATTGTGGGTGATGTGGTTCAGCAGGAGTATGTCCTCACTGATCCAGCCTCTCCTCGGCACGTTGGGCTAACTAGAAGAAAGAGAGACAAAGATTGTAAAACATCCCTCTGCCATTTATGCTAATTAAAACTAGCATTTGTTACCATTCAGAAGTTTAAAAAACTCTCCCAAAAAGGGTTTGAAACAATGCTGTCAACAGTGTAAAAGCAATGGAGACAATTATTCTAATTCAATGCATGTCCATTAGGTTGAACAGAGGTTTTCTTCTTTCTAATGGGAAGGAAGATGAAGGTGATCAGGATCAATAACTGATGATAACTGTAGTCTGATCTGATCAATATTTATTGATCTACTCATACAGAAGTGGTGTCTCTCAGGACGGCGTCGGGTTTAATGCAACACACCAGACGTCTCTGCATGGAGGTGTAGAGGTTCCTAATGGTGTCCTGTGATGATCCATCTCATGCAGCTTGAATGTTCTCACTCAGTTCTGCAGATGGTGTGGTAGGGGTGGAGTGTTGATAGAACGTCCAATAGCATCCACACATTACTGGAGATGCGACTGTTGTAATAGAGCACACAGATTCGTTGGTCATCTCCACCGAGACAAATGTGGTACTCGTCACTGAAGATGATCTGCTACCATTCTGGTAGGACACATCAGACAATCTGTCATTTGTCCCTCTCCATGGTCTCGCTGGTGCATGCCTTCTTCTGTCCACTGCCACCAACAGTAAGGTAATATCCTTACTGTAATATCTGGTTTGGTGCACAACGACCGATAAGACCATCCCCACTTCCAACAATAGTCCAACGATCCGACTGTCAAACTCTTCCCAATGCTGAACTTGTTTGTGAACTCTTCTCTGATGACCTTATATAGTCCGTCAGGTACACCAAGTTTCATTCCTGTTGGTCGAATCCTTCTTGGTGCACTTATGACCATGAGTGTATATCATTCACATATACAGTGTTTATAAACAGACCAAACTTTGTACGATGGAAAGAACAGAACGGATTTAAAAAAGACAAACACCTTCACTCTGTACTTTGCGGAGAGTAAGAGGGGGTGTGGCCAGGGCAGACGCTCTGATGTTGGCTGGCAGAGTTTCGGAGGGATCTGAAGCCTCCCGGAACATTCTCCTCCACGACGGAGAGCGAGTAAACGTTTTACCACCCTCCTGAAATACACACACACACACACACACACACACACACACACACACACACACACACACACGGTTTGTTAAACTTGCAGCATTTATCTGACATTCTACTCTAGGAACTATTATGAGTTCTGAGTCTTATAGAGTGCAGTGTTATCCACATCCTATACGTCCTACACACCCCTAATCCAATTATCCTACATCATCTCTGATCAATAAGAGCGATCCATGTAGAAACTCACTAGAACAGAAACACAAATACAATAGAGGATGAATTTCTCATTCTGATGAAAGATCGAGATCTTCTGAGCTGGTCTGAAGAACAAAGCTCGGTTCCAGGTTTCTCCTGGACTCCCTCAGCCAGCAGCACAATCACAATGACCTGCAGGACTCAGGAGTGGAGCTGCTCTGTGTTGGACTGAAGATCTCTCAGTTCTAGATTCTAATGTCATACTTATTTGTGGAACAGATGACTATAAGTGTGCTTACCTCATCCAGTCGTCTCTCGGTTGCCATAGAGATGAGGGAACTGAACTCCTTCTCCAGCTGCTGTCGGGCCTATGGGAAGGAAGAGACTACATTTAGCCTCTTGTTTCTGATTGGATGAGAGTGGTGACACATGTGTTAGGGGGATGAAACAGGAAGGTACCTGTGTGTTCTGGTTGGGGATTTGTAGTAAAAGTGCCAAATCGGTGAAGTCGAAGGTGTCGTCGAGTGCCAGCAGAGCGCCGTGGACTCCACTCTCCCTCAGATTATCAGCAAACTCCTTCAAACCAATCGACTGAACCCACAGCATCACTCGCTCATTGGACCACACCATCACATCTACAGAGAGGAAGAGAAAAACAAAGACGCATTTGTAGGAACTGTGATGACGATGATGCAGAGAAGTATAGGTTTTAAAGATTAATTTTAATCATCATAATCGTAATAATGTTGAGCACTATGAATGAAATGAAGTCAAATCAAGGGCATGGGCGAAGTGTGGAGAAGCCTTGAAGAAAAATGCTCAGACAACCCATATGGAGAAGGATGGACACTCTTCAAAAGGTGTTCATTACGCCTGGTGAAGCCCTGAAGATCATTTTGGATGCTAGAATTAACACTTGGGCCTAGACCCAAGGCCTGTCCAAGAGGTGGGGCTGGAGGATAGCAGGGCTCCATCTCTCTGGCTGAAGTCAATGAGGTAGGTAAACCTCTGCAGTGGACAGGCACCAGGAGTAGATGAGATCTCTCTGGAGTTTCTGGGGGCTCTGGGAAGAAGGGGACACTGTCTTGGTTGACTAACTCTGCTATGTTGCATGTCCCCACTCTCACAAGAGATCAATCTTCATGATCTTCATGATCTCTGCTGTCTGAGAGAGGCTCAGATTAGACCTGCTCCTTCATGTTGAGAGGAGCCAGCCGATGGGGGTTTCAGCATCTGATAAGGATGCTTTCCAGTTACCTGCCCTTGGAGGTGGACAAGACAAGACAAACAGGTAGGACACCCAAGACCAGCTGCAGGTATTAAATCATTGTGCTGGCATGGGTATGCCTGGGGATCTCCAGCAGGAGCTGGAAGGAGCTTCTGTGTTTGCTCTATTCCTACAAGCCTGAACTGGACCAAGAGGAAAAGACGACAGGGATGATGAAGATGATGGTGTGTGATGGTACCTGACACTGTAATCAGCCACAGTACATCACAGATGTACGTATGTAGTTAAGTGAGTATTGGTGTTACCTTGATTTTCATTCTGGCTCTCCTCCCGTCGTCTCTCCAGCTCTTTTCGGTCATAGTTTAGACGCTTCAGGCACATGATGCCGTAATGAAGACTCACCCTGAACACAAGCGAAATGAGAGATCAGGAAGAACAATGTTTTAGGAAATGAAATAAATTCCTCACAACATCTTTTGTGCTTGAAAACAAAGCCTGCAGTGAACAGCTGACCTGTGGAAGCTGTCCACCATCTTCAGCTGCCCTCGCAACTCCTTCTTGGTGAGGTGGTCCAGCATGCGGGCGTCCACCAGAGACTCCATGAAGTAACTGCGGTACTGAGGCAGGCCAAGGCTTGGCAGCCACTCGTTACCCAGCCACTCGTGATTCATATCTCCATAAGCCAGGATCTACACACACAGTCACACACCTTAAAGTCAGGGTCTGTGTGGAGGTCCACACTTCAGTTCCTCCCACTCATAACTACAGAATTTTCACATTAGCGTCATTTTGTGGAATATATGGACCAACCTACAGTAGATACTGCATAACTTTCTTTATATTATTATGAAAGGTCAGGAGACAAACCTGATCCCAGCTGATCTCCTTCTGCTCCTGTACAGAAAAGGAAAAGACATGGATAAGGGTTAGAGAGGAAAGGATTTGGGATTAGGAAAATGGGTTTAGGAGTTGGGGAAAACAATGCACGTGGTTTATGTTTTAGTGAAAAGGTTTGGGGAAAGGTTTAAATCTAAGATTTAATCAAGAAGGATTTAAGGGTTAAAGAGGCAATTAGGGGTTAGAGCAGATGGTTTAGGGATTGGTGAAGGTTTAGGGTTTAGTGAAGATGTTTAGGGATTGGTGAAAGTTTAGGGTTTAGTAAAGTTGGTTTAGGGTTTAGTGAAGATGGTTTAGGAATTGATGAAGAATGTTTATGGATTAATGAAGAAGGTTTATGGATTAATGAAGAAGGTTTATGGTTTAGTAAAGATGGTTTAGGGTTTAGTAAAGATGGTTTAGGGATTAATGAAGATGGTTTAGGGTTTAGTTAAGATGGTTTAGGGATTAATGAAGAATGTTTATGGATTAATGAAGAAGGTTTATGGTTTAGTAAAGTTGGTTTAGGGTTTAGTGAAGATGGTTTAGGGATTAATGAAGAATGTTTATGGATTAATGAAGAAGGTTTATGGTTTAGTAAAGATGGATTAGGGATTAATGAAGATGGTTTAGGGTTTAGTAAAGATGGTTTAGGGTTTAGTAAAGATGGTTTAGGGATTAATGAAGATGGTTTAGGGTTTAGTTAAGATGGTTTAGGGATTAATGAAGAATGTTTATGGATTAATGAAGAAGGTTTAGGGTTTAGTAAAGATGGTTTAGGGTTTAGTAAAGATGGTGTAGGGATTAATGAAGATGGTTTAGGGTTTAGTAAAGATGGTTTAGGGATTAATGAAGAATGTTTAGGGTTTAGTAAAGATGGTTTAGGGATTAATAAAGATGGTTTAGGGTTTAGTAAAGATGGTTTAGGGATTAATGAAGATGGTTTAGGGTTTAGTAAAGATGGTTTAGGGTTTAATGAAGAATGTTTATGGATTAATGAAGAAGGTTTATGGTTTAGTAAAGATGGATTAGGGATTAATGAAGATGGTTTAGGGTTTAGTAAAGATGGTTTAGGGATTAATGAAGAATGTTTATGGATTAATGAAGAAGGTTTAGGGATTAATGAAGGTTTATGGTTTAGTAAAGATGGTTTAGGGATTAATAAAGAAGGTTTAGGGATTAATGAAGGTTTAGGGTTTAGTAAAGATGGTTTACGGATTAGTAAAGATGGTTTAGGGTTTAGTAAAAATGGTTTAGGGTTTAGTAAAGATGGATTAGGGTTTAGTGAAGATGGTTTAGGGTTTAGTAAAGATGGTTTAGGGTTTAGTAAACATGGTTTAGGGATTAATGAAGAAGGTTTAGGGTTTAGTGAAGAACGTTAAGGGATTAATGAAGAAGGTTTATGGTTTAGTAAAAATGGTTTAGGGATTAATGAAGGTTTATGGTTTAGTAAAGATGGTTTAGGGTTTAGCAAAGATGATTTAGGGTTTAGTAAAGAAGGTTTAGGGTTTTGTAAAGATGCTTTAGGGTTTAATGAAGAAGGTTTAGGGATTAATGAAGAAGGTTTAGGGATTAATGAAGGTTTATGGTTTAGTGAAGATGGTTTAGGGTTTAGTAAAGAAGGTTTAGGGATTAATGAAGGTTTATAGTTTAGTGAAGATGGTTTAGGTTTTAGTAAAGAAGGTTTAGGGATTAATGATGGTTTAGGGATTAATGAAGAAGGTTTAGGGATTAATGAAGGTTTATGGTTTAGTGAAGATGGTTTAAGGTTTAATGATGGTTTAGGGTTTAATGAAGAAGGGCTTTAGGGTTTAGTAAAGATGGTTTAGGGTTTAATGAAGATGGTTTATGGTTTAGTAAAGATGTTTTAGGGATTAATGAAGAAGGTTTATGGTTTAGTGAAGATGGTTTATGGTTTAGTGAAGATGGTTTATGGTTTAGTAAAGATGGTTTAGGGTTTAGTGAAGATGGTTTAGGGTTTAGTGAAGATGGTTTATGGTTTAGTGAAGATGGTTTAGGGTTTAGTGAAGATGGTTTAGGGTTTAGTAAAGATGTTTTAGGGGTTAATGAAGAAGGTTTAGGGATTAATGAAGATGGTTTAGGGTTTAATGAAGAAGGTTTAGTAAAGATGGTTTAGGGTTTAGTGAAGATGGTTTGGGGATTAATGAAGATGGTTTAGGGTTTAGTAAAGATGGTTTAGGGATTAATGAAGAGGGTTTATGGTTTAGTGAAGATGGTTTAGGGATTAATGAAGATGGTTTATGGTTTAGTAAAGGTGATTTAGGGTTTAGTGAAGATGGTTTAGGGTTTAGTGAAGATGGTTTAGGGATTAATGAAGAAGGTTTAGGGATTAATGAAGAAGATTTAGGGTTTAGTAAAGATGGTTTAGGGATTAATGAAGATGGTTTATGGTTTAGTGAAGATGGTTTAGGGATTAATGAAGATGGTTTAGGGATTAGTAAAGATGGTTTAGGGTTTAGTAAAGATGGTTTAGGGTTTAGTAAAGATGGTTTAGGGTTTAGTGAAGAAGGTTTAGGGTTTAATGAAGATGGTTTAGGGTTTAGTAAAGATGGTTTAGGGATTAAAGAAGATGGTTTATGGTTTAGTGAAGATGGTTTAGGGATTAATGAAGATGGTTTAGGGTTTAGTAAAGATGGTTTAGGGTTTAGTAAAGACGGTTTAGGGTTTAGTGAAGACGGTTTAGGGTTTAGTAAAGACGGTTTAGGGTTTAGTAAAGATGGTTTAGGGATTAATGAAGAAGGTTTAGGGTTTAGTGAAGAAGGTTTAGTGTTTAATGAAGATGGTTGAGGGTTTAATGAAGAAGGTTTAGGGTTTAATGAAGAAGGTTTAGGGATTAATGAAGATGGTTTAGGGTTTAATGAAGAAGGTTTAGGGTTTAATGAAGATGGTTTAGGGTTTAATGAAGAAGGTTTAGGGTTTAATGAAGAAGGTTTAGGGTTTAGTAAAGATGGTTTAGGGTTTAGTGAAGATGGTTTAGGGTTTAGTGAAGTTGGTTTAGGGTTTAGTAAAGATGGTTTAGGGTTTAATGAAGATGGTTTAGGGTTTAATGAAGATGGTTTAGGGTTTAGTGAAGATGGTTTAGGGTTTAGTGAAGATGGTTTAGGGTTTAGTAAAGACGGTTTAGGGTTTAGTGAAGATGGTTTAGGGATTAATGAAGAAGGTTTATGGTTTAGTAAAGATGGTTTAGGGTTTAGTAAAGAAGGTTTAGGGTTTTAGTGAAGATGGTTTAGGGATTAATGAAGATGGTTTAGGGATTAATGAAGATGGTTTAGGGATTGGTGAAGGTTTATGGTTTCGTAAAGGTGATTGATGGGTTAGTGGTGAAGGTTTGAAGGTTATTTGAAGGAGGTGTAGAATAATGGAGGTGTTAAGGAAGGCTCGGGGGATTAGGAACATGGTTCAGGTTTAGGGGGAAAGCGATTATGGAGGAAGACGGTTTTAGTGTAGTAGAGGAGAAGGGCTTTAGTGGTTAGTGTTGAAGTGTTTCGATTAGGGCTGGGGATTAGTTAGACTGGAATATAGTTCCAAATCTCACAGAGAGTGAAGAAGACGGGGATAACGCTTACTGAAGAATTACAGACACGAGAGACAATTAGTAACTACAGCTTCTGAACGAGTGAGTGAGGGAGAGATAGAGAGAGAGAGCGAGAGAGACAGAGAGAGAGAGACGAAAGAATAAAATGAGCTTCACCTACACACTCTCACTGTGTAGAGAACAAAACCTGCGTTTATTTCAATGAAAAAGAAAAATAACAGTTAAATAAAACAGTAGAACTGAACAGCAACCATGAACACAAACAGAAACAATGATAAACGACAAATATCACAAAATAATACTGCATGACTGACATTAACGCCCCCTGAAATATATATATATAAATATAAAAATGAAATGGGAATTCTAATTCGTCTTAAAATCCAACAACTATCAAAATCATCACAGAGTGATTTGTTTGATGTGTGATTTTAATCACATCTTTGAAAGTCAGTTATTTACGGAAAAATTCAGACTATAAATAAAGTCTGTTTCACATCTTTCTCCAACTAAAACCAGAGTATCTGCAGAAACAGGGGGCTGAGAACAGAACATGGACCACCAAGCTGTCCGTTGATTGAGTGAATAAATGAATGGATGAGGAATAAAAAACAACCCATAGAAATGAACGAGTAACAGAAAACACACTTTAAAACTCACTGAAATAGGGAAAATAAAACTTACAGGTTTGGTAGCTGCTGCCAGAGACTCCATCTCTTCATGGGTCATCCAGATATTACTGGTAGACTGAGATGAGTGAAAGCAGGGTTATTATTATTACCATTATGATCATCATTACTACAATTCATTACCGACATTTCTATTACAGTAGAACCCTGTGCTTAGGGTCGTTGTCCTGAAGCATGATCCATGTTTCGAGATTCAGCTCAGCCAGATGTTCTGACATGTTCCTTTAGAGTTTGCTGGTACGATTCAGAATTCAATGTTCCATCAATGAAGGCAAGCCATCCTGATCCAGATGCAGCAAAACAACCCAAACCACAATCCTACCACCACCAGGTTTCACAGATAGGACATGGCTTTAAGCTGATCCTAAAGGTTCACGTACGTGCGCTCTCACATGCAGAAACGGGAAAGCATAAAGGGGTCACAAACTTTTAAGCACTACTCTAAATCCAATACATCTAGGGGTAAATATATACATACTATTACATATGTCCACATACTTTTGGAGATATAATTGGGTATACATACAGAGCGTGTACTGGCGGGGGCTGAGGGGCTGGTGAGCGACACCATCTCCTGGATGGCGAGTCGGAGCTTGAGGCGGTGGAGAGGGTTACTGATACCGATCTCTCTCTGGATCTCTGTGTCCGACAGGTTGGCCATCACTGCCCCGCTCTTTACATTAGTGCGACATGCTGCCACATACCACGCAGGCATGCCCACCCACAGCTACCACACACACACACACACACACACACACACACACACACACACACACACACCCCAAATCAGAGAGGGAAGCATGCTTCAGTACATTAATAATTTAATAAAAGCAAATATTGATATTGAAGTGTTTATATTTAATACAGCTGAGATCGATTCTCATAGAGCTCATAGATCGTGGTTCTCGATGCTGGGAGTAATATTCTAACCTCCAACCAGGTGACCACTGTGGGGCCATCCCATGATGCAAAAGGAAGCCCCTGACGACATGCCTCCTCCAGCAGGTCATGTCTGAAAAGAGAGAGAGAGAAAGATAGCGATGGATAGGTAGATGAGTAGATGAATGACGGAGTGGTAGATGAACGTGTTCTGTATGAATCGGTAAACGGTGGGAAATGAATGGTTGGTGTGGCACAACAGACAACACCACCAGTGAGCCACCACAGCACGTAGGAGACTGGGGTTTGAGTCCCAGTCTGGGTAACTATGCGGTTCCACTCAGATAAGAGTCCTTGGATCAGACTCCTAACACTCCTCTGACCTCCTCTGTAACGTGACTGACCATCAGAGCATCAGCCATAAACGCAAATGAACGAGAGAGTAGAGGATGAAGAAGCGACCGTGGGACTAATCAGTGAGTCGTGAGAGAATTCGCTTATCATTAGTGCTGGATGAATGAGTAAGAGCTCCATGAATCAACCAGTGGATGGATGGATGGATGGACGGACGATTTTCATTTCTTTGAATTTAAAACACAAAATAATCTCAGAATCTCTCTTGTTCATGATACACTTCCAGAAATGTGATCGCATTGAAAGATGGCTGTTCTTTAAATAAACCAGGCCACGCC
>CM067507.1:38425846-38431623 GCA_034509495.1 Acestrorhynchus altus
ACACACACACACACACACACACACACACACACGAAGTGTAATATGGTAAGTGTTCTAATTCAGCTTTCAGTTCTTTTAAGCTGCAGATGTGCAAATGCACACACAGCTTGTCTGGTGCCGGTGGAGGAGCACTGCCAATAGAATAGGACTCTGTGGAACACATATAGATGAGGGGTATAAAGCCCCCCAATAGATCACATGACCCTACTGTCTCCATGTCTAATAGCAGGTGTGGACTAGAGGGTATAAAGACCCCCAGCATTGAGCTGTGGTGCAGTGGAACCATGTTCTCTGGAATGATGGAGCTCCATACAGGACTTTGGGATGAGGTGGGGATGAGGTGGAGTGCTGATCATCCAGCATCCTGACCTCACTAATGCTCTTGTGGTCGAATGCAATCAGACCCTAACAGCAATGTTTCAGAATCTAGTAGAAAGTCTTCCCTGGACAGCAGGTGTCCCAATGGTAGGATCATGGAACGTGACACCAGCCTTATCCTGCTTTAAATCCCAGTCTAAAATCTGAATCCCTCCAGTCAGTTCTAGATAGAGCATTCACCTTCAGAGAAGGTGGTCTGACCATCCTGACTCCACCTACCTGGACTGAGAGGAGCTCGGCCGGCCTTTCAGCTGGTCCAGCTCCAGCTGCATTCGCTCCAGCTCTGCAATCAGCTGATCCTGAGAGAGAGATTAAAGAGAAATGAATGAAACAAAGAACGCCTGTTCATAATGAACGGCCCCAGCAAGCCACCAACGTCAGTACGGTGTAACCTGGGTGAATGTGTGTTCAGTGTCAGGACAGCTACGCAGGTCAATGTGACGCAGGATCCTGGACACAGCTGACGCTGATATTTTCTTGGTTTTCATTTGTGATGTTAAATAACTGAAATCGTCCAGAGGTCAAACTCAGTGTACAACAAGCTGGTCTGAAACCAAAATTCAATGTCTGCCTAACACTGGCTTATGACATATGTCCCTTTGATTTCCAACCACGATTTAACATCAGAACAATGTTGGGGCTCGATGTCCCCACAGTGTTGGCTTGTGACTGACACGGGACTTTTTGAACTATATGGTTTTTTGACATCAACACTTTACTTAAAGTCTGATGTTTGAGTCCAACATCTTTGAAGACAAACTGACATCTGTTACCTGCTGGGAACCCACTTATGAGGTTCATCATGTTATCATTGAAGACTGAAAGTGCTCGAGTGTACAGCAGGAGAACACACCTTGTTGGTTAGGAGATCGTCCTGGATTTTCCTCATGTTGGCGAGTTCTTCAGACAGAGCATTCTGAGAGAGAGAAATGCTGGGTAAATGTCACCGCAGGGTGGAGAACATTCTTTCATACCAACATTTTTGAATGCAATCATACCTACACACTCACAGTAAGACAATCTGTACAGACAGAACTGTGTGTGTCCGAGAGGACAGGGTGTGTCAGATAGGACAGAGTGCATCTGAGAGGATAGGATATCAGAGACGACAGGGTGTGTCAGAGAGGTGTGTGTGTATATATGGACAGGGTGTGTCAGAAAGGACAGGGTGTGTCCGAGAGGACAGGGCATGTAGATAAGGACAGGGTGTGTCAGAGAGGACAGGGCGTGTAGATAAGGATAGGGAGAGTCAGAGAGAACAGGGTGAGTCAGAGAGGACAGGGTGAGTCAGAGACAAAAGGGTGTGTAGATAAGGACAGGGTGTGACAGAGAGGACAGTGTGTGTCAGAGACGACAGGGTGAATCAGAGAGGACAGGGTGAGTCAGAGAGGACAGGGTGTGTAGATAAGGACAGGGTGTGTCAGATAGGACAGTGTGCATCGGACAGGACAGGGTGAGTCAGAGAGGACAGGGTGCGTCAGAGACGACAGTGTGCGTCAGAGACAAAAGGGTGAGTCAGAGAGGACAGGGTGTGTCAGAGAGGACAGGGTGTGTCAGAGAGGACAGGGTGTGTAGATAAGGACAGGGTGTGTCAGAGAGGACAGGGTGAGTCTGAGAGGACAGGGTGTGTGTACCTTCTCCTCCAGAGCAGACATTCGCTCCTTCAGGTGAAGCTGGAGTCTCTCGTTGGACTCACACAGCAGGCGGTCCACCGTGTCTGACAGACGCTTGTTGTGTTCATCATTCATCTTCTCCCTCTGTCTCGCCTGGAGACACAAACACAGTACGGAGGCTCGGGTTTAAAAGTGGACGGTCCACCGCAGTTAGGACGTAGCTGAATAGAGAGCCGTCAGTGTTCCGTCAGAGCACCGGTGGGCAGTACGACATCGCTACCTCACTGCTTACGCTTCTGTGCCACATGGTGCCGAAGATCACGTTCCCTCTGATTGGCTGATCTATTCCATACAAACCTACGTTCATGTTCAGATTCCTCTCAGACGGAACCGTGACAGTTTTATCTAGAACCAATCTGTGTTCACATTTGGGTCTAAGATGTGCTCTCTCTCTCTGGGAAGAAGTTTGACCAAAGGCTGCATGTCCATGTGCGGCGGTCAGAAGGCGGGGCTTAAAGAGGCGTGTTTAAAGCTGGATAAATCAAACACTGATCTGATCCCACATTCTGTTCCTCACCCTCTGAAGCTCCTGGTTCTTCTCCTCTAGCTGGGCCTCCATCTGCCTCAGTCTTTCCTCAAAGTTCCCATGACGTTCCTCTGCCTGAGAGAGAGAGAGAGAGACAGAGACAGAGAGACAGCGAGAGAGAGACAGAGAGAGACAGAGAGAGACAGAGAGAGAGAGACAGAGAGAGAGAGAGAATCCAAATCCGTTTCTATCAAAAGCAGTTAATACAGAATCACGTCTCCAGAAAGTAAAAATACATTGAACAGAAAATAAATAACAAATAAAAAAACAGATTCACAAACTGCAGAAAATAAACACAGAAAAATGCAGTGAGTGTGTGTGTGTGTGTGTGTGTGAGAGTGTGTGTATGTGTCTGTGTGTGTGTGTGAGAGTGTGTCTGTGTGTATGCCTGTGTGAGTGTGTGTGTGTGTATGTGTGTACGCCTGTGTGAGTGTGTGTGATAGTGTGTGTGTGTGTGTGTGTGTCTGTGTGTATGTGTGTACGCCTGTGTGAGTGTGTGTGTGTGTGAGAGTGTGTCTGTGTGTGTGTGTACGCCTGTGTGAGTGTGTGTGTGTGTATGCCTGTGTGTGTGTGTCTGTGTGAGTCTGTGAGGAGTCCGTGTGAGTCTGTGTGAGTGTGTGTGTGTGTGTGTGTGTGTGTGTGTACGCCTGTGTGTGTGTGTCTGTGTGAGTCTGTGAGGAGTCTGTGTGAGTGTGTCTGTGTGAGTGTGTCTGTGTGTGTGTGTGTGTGTGTGTGTGTGTGTGTGTGTGTGTTTCGTGTACCTTATTGAGTGCAGCCACTCTCTGTGCTAGCTGAGCTTCTATCTCCGGCAGTGTTTCTGCTCTCTGCTGCAGTTTCTGCTTGGCTTCATCCAGACGTTCCTGCAGGTGCCTGTTCTTCTCTTCGCTCTGCAGACGTTCAGTGTCATGATTACAGTTCAGTCAATCTACAGCGTTTCTACCAGTGTTTACATTAGAGTTCTTTAAGAACTACGCAGGGTTACCTCCACGTTTCACAGATCAGTGCAGTGAAACACACACAAACACTACTGCATTCACACACCAGGGGGCAGTGAGCAGCCCTGTCCACGGGACCCGGGAGCAGCGGGGGACATCACTCTTACAACCAGAGAGACACATTCTGTGGGCAATTACACACTGTTTTCTAAGCTGCATATCTCAGGATCAAAGTAACCTACAGATATGATGCACATCATAACACACCACAGTACACACCCAGTCTAACCATCCACAGAGAGAGGGGGCGGGGCTGATACTCAACCTGCCTACAGACTCTGACTGATCAGAGAGAGTGGGCGGGGCTGATACTCAACCTGCCTACAGACTCTGACTGATCAGAGAGAGGGGGCGGGGCTGATACTCAACCTGCATACAGACTCTGACTGATCAGAGAGAGGGGGCGGGGCTGATATTCAACCTGCATACAGACTCTGACTGATCAGAGAGAGGGGGCGGGGCTGATACTCAACCTGCATACAGACTCTGACTGATCAGAGAGAGTGGGCGGGGCTGATACTCAACCTGCATACAGACTCTGACTGATCAGAGAGAGGGGGCGGGGCTGATGTTTGCTTGCTTGGTTAGATACAGTACGTTGTGTAGTTATATGTGTATCATGTCTGTAGGTCACTTGATCCTGAGATATGAAGCGTAGAACACCGGAATGCAGCCTCCAGCAAAGCGTCACTATGGTAACAGTACTGACCTGTCTGTACAGCGACTCCTTACTGGCCAGTTCATTTTCCAGTTTGTCTTTAATGTCGTGTAAAGATGTTGCCTCTCGCTGAGCGTTCAGGTACCTGCAGGAGACACACACAGACGGGCTCGTAGAGCAGTGTAGGAGTACAGTCGTATTTATTACACAGGTCGTAACTACTGTACTACAGTACAGTACTACTGTACATAGTGTGGACTGAACACACTGTGGACTGAAGTATTGGGACACCTCCTCATTCACCTTCTCTTCTGAAATCATTCATCAGTTTATGAGTTTCTCCTGCTTTTGTTGGAGTATCTGTCTCTACTGTCCAGGGAAGACCTCCTACTAGTTTCTGAAGCATTGTGGTGAGGATCTGATTGCATTCAGCCACAAGAGCTAGAGTTATCAAATCAGGATGTTGGATGATTCATGTTTTTCATGACCTCCTGGTTTCTCCTCTCTGTCCACTCTATCAGCTCCTCTGATCATACAGGAGCTCTTTGTGGTTCTATAATTCAGACTGTAGTTCATCTGTTTCTCTGCAGACTTTATTCTCCTCCTTTCACCCTGATCTTCAATGATCAGGACCCCACAGGACCACCACAGAGCAGATATGATGTGGGTGGTGGGTCATTCTCAGCACTGCAGTCACACTGACATGGTGATGGTGTGTTAGTGTGTGTTGTGCTGGTACGAGTGGATCAGACACAGCAGTGCTGCTGGAGTGTTTAAACCCCTCAGTGTCACTGCTGGACCGAGAACAGTCCACCAACCAGAAACGTCCAGCCGACAGCGTCCTGTGGGCACTGATGAAGGACTAGAGCACTGATCACGTGACCAATGACGTCCGAAGCCTCATTTCGGCACAATCACGTGACTGCTTTAGACAACGATCGTTAGCAGAGATATAGATACACAGAGAGAGAGAGAGAGAGAGAGAGAGAGAGAGAGAGAGAGAGAGATAGAGATAGATACACACAGAGAGAGCGATATAGACAGAGAGAGAGAGAGAGAGAGATATAGATACACACACAGAGAGAGTGAGAGAGAGAGAGAGAGATAGATACACAGAGAGAGAGAGACAGACAGAGAGAGAGACAGACAGAGAGAGAGAGAGAGATAGAGATATAGATAGAGAGAGAGATATAGAGATAGAGAGACAGACAGACAGAGAGAGAGAGAGAGAGATAGACAGAGAGAGAGACAGACAGAGAGAGATATAGACAGAGACAGAGAGAGAGAGAGAGAGAGAGAGAGATAGACAGAGAGAGAGACAGACAGAGAGAGATATAGACAGAGAGAGTGAGAGAGAGAGAGATATAGACAGAGAGACAGAGAGAGAGAGAGAGAGTGAGAGAGATAGAGAGAGAGAGATATACACACAGAGAGAGATATATAGACAGAGAGAGAGAGAGATAGAGATATAGACAGAGAGACAGACAGACAGAGAGAGATATAGACAGAGAGAGAGACAGACAGAGAGAGATATAGACAGAGAGAGT
>CM067507.1:38432123-38451645 GCA_034509495.1 Acestrorhynchus altus
TGTGGATTAAAGGAGAGGAGTCGTGTAGATTAAAGGAGAGGAGTCGTCTGGATTACAGGAGGGGAGTTGTCTGGATTAAAGGAGGGGAGTCGTGTAGATTAAAGGAGAGGAGTCGCGTGGATTACAGGAGGGGAGTCGCGTGGATTACAGGAGGGGAGTCGTGTGGATTAAAGGAGGGGAGTCGTGTGGATTAAAGGAGAGGAGTCGTGTGGATTAAAGGAGGGGAGTCGTGTGGATTACAGGAGAGGAGTCGTGTAGATTAAAGGAGAGGAGTCGTGTAGATTAAAGGAGAGGAGTCGTGTAGATTAAAGGAGAGGAGTCGTGTAGATTAAAGGAGAGGAGTCGCGTGGATTAAAGGAGAGGAGTCGCGTGGATTACAGGAGGGGAGTCGCGTGGATTAAAGGAGAGGAGTCGCGTGGATTAAAGGAGAAGAGTCGTGTGGATTAAAGGAGAGGAGTTGTGTGGATTAAAGGAGAAGAGTTGTGTGGATTAAAGGATAGAGTCGTGTGGATTAAAGGAGGGGAGTCGTGTGGGATTAAAGGAGGGAGTCGTGGTGGGATTAAAGGAGGGAGTCGGGTGGGTTAAAGGAGGAGTCGGGCTAAAGGGAGTCGGTGGGGTTAAAGGAGGGAGTCAAGGGGGCAGGGAGTCGTGTGGATTAAAGGAGGGGAGTCGTGTGGGTTAAAGGATGGGAGTCGTGTGGATTAAAGGAGGGGAGTCGTGTGGATTAAAGTAGGGGAGTCGGGTGGATTAAAGGAGGGGAGTCGTGGATTAAAGAGGAGTCGTAGTTAAAGGAGGAGTCGTAAGCAAAGGAGGGGAGTCATGTGGGTTAAAGGAGGGGAGTCGTGTGGATTAAAGGAGGGGAGTCGAGTGGATTAAAGGAGGGGAGTCGTGTGGATTAAAGGAGGGGAGTCGTGTGGATTAAAGGAGGGGAGTCGAGTGGATTAAAGGAGGGGAGTCGTGTGGATTAAAGGAGGAAAATGTATAAAGGAGGGAGTCAGGTTAAAGGAGGAGTCGTGGGAGTTAAAGGAGGGAAGTCGTGGTGGATTAAAGGAGGGAGTCGGTGATTAAAGGAGGTGGATGAGGATTAAAGAGGGAGTCAGGATTAAAGAGGGGAGTCGTGGTGGGATACAGTGAGGGAGTCGTGGTGGATTAAAGGAGGGAGTCGTGGGGATTAAAGGTGAGGGAGTCGTGGTGGGGTTAAAGGAGGGAGTCGGTAGGGTTAAAGAGGGGAGTCGTGGTGGGTTACAAAGGAGGGAGTCGTGTGATTAAGGAGGGAATGAGGATACAAAGGAGGGGAGTCGTAGGATTAAAGGAGGGGAGAGTCGTAGGATTAAAGGAGGGGAGTCGAGTGGATTGGGGGCTGCGGAGCAGGGATTAAAGTGAGGAGGGGAGTCGTGTGGGTTAAAGGAGGGGAGTCGTGTGGGTTAAAGGAGGGGAGTCGTGTGGGTTAAAGGAGGGGAGTCGTGTGGATTAAAGGAGGGGAGTCGTGGTGAGGACCTCCACAAAGCAGGTACTACGTGGGTTATTTCTCTGTGGTTGTCGGCTGGACGTTTCTGGTTGGTGGACGGTTTTCAGTCCAGCAGTGACACTGAGAGGTTTAAACAGTCCAGCAGCACTGTCAGAGCTTCCTGTCACAAGGCTATGCCCCCTGACCACCCCCAGGACATGGTTGTCCCGTCACAATGCACTCCGTTTCCAGTGTTGGAGTGGATGAATGACTCTGGGTGGAAGTGAATTGTACCCTATTGTCCGATTTCATCTGACGTGTCCACATCGCGATGGGACACAGAATTACCGCATTCAGCAGAATGATGTTTGTTTTTGCCTTTTGCTCCTAGTGACCAGCTTCTGGACCCTTAGCCACGCCTCTATGTCCTTCTTCGCCTGTGACCATTGCCCAGCTCCTATGCAGTAACATACAAACACTGACCTGTGTACAACTTTACGCACCTGATGGATGACCCTTCAGGAGCTCCAGGTTCAGGTGGCCTGATCAGCCGAGTTACTGCTACACAGTAACGTACAGCTTTAAACATGGCCTAGACGTGCTGGAATTCAGCCCAGCCCACCTGCTGCCATGGTTACCAGTGCATTCATTTATTCCGTCGTTACAGGTATTTGACACTTTTCGAAACAATGCCTCACTTCCTGAAAAGCACAGGAACCTAAACCCTCACCTTCTGAAGCTCTCACCCACCACACCTCCACACTTCTGCTCTGGATAACTGTTGGTACCTGCCTGAACCTGGTTCTAACTCAGGTGGACTTCCGTCCAGTAAAAGCACAGCATCAGTGAGCCCAGGGCATCCTCACGTCCATCAAGATGATGTGTGAAGTGATGCCCACCATCTCTGAGGATGGGCGTGGAGGGGGTGTGTCTGGGAGTGGAACAGGAGGCACGACCGAGGGTGGAGGACTGGAGGTGTGATGGTTAGCATGTTATGGGAGCGAGCACTGCTGGACAGCTGAGGGACACCCAGGAGGTCTTGCACTGCCCAACTCCTCTACTTAAAGAGAACCCAGCCATGAGAAGAGTCAGCTGCAGAGACAACTCTCCTTACAGTCTCTGCCTCAGGTGATTCTAAACTCCCTCCATATCTCTCCTCAGATGAGCTTCTAAAACCTTTATATCTCTCCTCAGATGAGCTCTAAAACTCTTTTATATCTCAAGTTCTCAGATGAGCCTCTAAAACTCTTTATATCTCTGCTCTTAGATGAGCTCTAAACTCTTATATCTCTGCCTCAGATGAGCCTCTAAAACCTTATATCTCTCCTCAGATGAGCTCTAAAACCTCTCTATATATTCCCTGCCTCAGATGAGCTCTTCTAAAACTCTTTTATATTCCCTGCCTCAGGTGATCTCTAAAACTCTCCATATCTCTCTCCCTCAGAGATGAGCCTAAAACTCTTTTGTACTTCAAGCCTCAGATGAGCCTCTAAAACTCTCCTATATCTCTGCTCAGATGAGCTTCAAAACTCTTTATATCTCTGCCCCAGATGAGCTCTAAAACCTCTATATCTCTGCCTCAGATGAGCTCTAAACCTTTACATTCTGCCTCAGATGGTTTCTAAAACCTTTTATATATCTCTGCCTCAGATGAGCTCTCTAAAACTTTATATCTCTGCCTCAGAGAGCTCTAAACTTTATATCTCTGCCTCAGATGAGCTCTAAACTTCCATATCTCTGCCTCAGATGAGCTCAAAACCTTTATATCTCTGCCTCAGATGAGCTCTAAACTCTATATTCTGCCTTGATGAGCCTCTAAAACTCTTTTTATATATCTCTCCCTCAGATGAGCCTCTAAAAATCCCTCTTTTATATCTCTCTCCCTCAGATGAGCCTGAAAACTCTTTTATATCTCTGCCTCAGATAGTTTTAAACTCTCTTCTATATCTCTGCCTCAGATGAGCTCTAAAACTCTTTTTATATCTCTGCCCCAGATGAGTTTCTAAAACTCTATATCTCTCTCCCTCAGATGAGCTCTAAAACTCTTTATATCTCTCCCTCAGATGAGCTCTAAAACTCTTTATATCTCTGCCTCAGATGAGCTCTAAAACTCTCCATATCTCTGCCTCAGATGAGCTCTAAAACTCTTTATATCTCTCCCTCAGATGAGCTCTAAAACTCTTTATATCTCTGCCTCAGATGATCTCTAAAACTCTTTATATCTCTGCCTCAGATGAGCTCTAAAACTCTCTATATCTCTGCCTCAGATGAGCTCTAAAACTCTTTATATCTCTGCCTCAGATGAGTTTCCTAAAACTTTTTTATATCTCTCCTCAGATGAGCTTCCTCTAAAAATCCCCTCTTTTATATCTCTGCCTCAGATGAGCCCCTCTAAAACTCTTTTATATCTCTGCCTCAGATGAGCTCTAAAACTCCTTATATCTCTGCCTCAGATGAGCTCTAAAACTCTTTATATCTCTGCCTCAGATGAGCTCTCTAAAACTCTTTATATCTCTGCCTCAGATGAGCTCTAAAACTCTCTATATCTCTGCCTCAGATGAGCTCTCTAAAACTCTCTATATCTCTGCCTCAGATGAGCTCTAAATCTCCTATATCTCTTGCCTCAGATGAGCTCTAAAACCTCCCATATCTCTCCCTCAGATGAGCTCTAAAACTCTCCACATTCTGCCCAGATGAGCTCTAAACTTTTATATTCCCTGCCTCAGATGAGCTCTCTAAAACCCCCCCTATATCTCTGCCTCAGATGTAGTTTCTAAAACTTTTTTTATATTCTCTCAGATGAGCTCTAAAAACTCTCTATATCTCTGCCTCAGATGAGCTCTAAAACTCTCTATATCTCCTCAGATGAGCTCTAAAACCTTTTATATTCTGCCTCAGATGAGCTTCTAAAACTCTTTATATCTCTGCCCTAGATGAGCTCTAAAAACCTCTCTATATCTCTGCCCTCAGGATGAGCTCTAAAACTCTATATCTCTGCCCCCTGTAGATGAGCTCTAAAATCCCCCATATCCTCTGCCCCAGATGAGCTCTAAAAACCTCTATATCTCTCAAGGCCTTCAGATGAGCTCTAAACTCTATGGTCTCTGCCTCAGATGAGCCTCTAAAACTCTCCATATCTCTCTCCCCCAGATGAGCCTTAAACTCTCCATATCTCTGCCCCAGATGAGCTCTCTAAACTCTCCATATCTCTGCCTAGATGAGCTCTAAAACTCTTTTATATTCCCTGGCCTCAGATGAGCTCTCTAAACTCTCTATATCTCTCTGCCTCTGATGAGCCTCTAAAACCTTTTTATATCTCTCCTCAGATGAGCTCTAAAAACTCTCTATATCTCTGGCCTCCTCAGATGAGCTCTAAAACTCTATCTCTGCTCAGATGAGCCTCTAAACTTATATCTCTGCCTCAGATGAGCTTCTGAACTCTTTATCTTCTGCCTTCAGATGAGCTCTAAAATCCTCTATATCTCTGCCTCAGATGAGCCTCTAAATCCTTTATATTCCTCCCTCAGATGGAGCTTCCCCAAAACTCTATATCTCTTGCCTCAGATGAGCTCTAAAATCCCCTATATCTCTGCCCCCAGATGAGCTCTCTAAAACTCTATATCTCTCTGCCCCAGATGAGCTCTAAAACTCTTTTTATATTCTGCCTCAGATGAGCTCTAAAACTCTCCATATCCCTCCCTCAGATGAGCTCTAAAACTCTCTATATCTCTGCCTCAGATGAGCTCTAAAACTCTCATATCTCTGCCCTCAGATGAGCCTCTAAACTCTCTATATCTCTCTCAGATGAGCTCTCTAAAACTCTTTGTTTGCCTCAGATGAGCTCTAAAACCTCTATATCTCTGCCTCAGATGAGCTCTAAACTCTCCATATCTCTGCCTCAGATGAGCCTTCAAAATCCCTATATCTCTGCCTCAGATGAGCTCTCTAAAATCCCCTATATTCTGCCTCAGATGAGCTCTCTAAACTCTCTTTATATTCTTACCCCAGATGAGCTCTAAAGTTCCTTTTTTATATTCTGCTCCTCAGATGATCTCTAAAACTCTTTTATATCTCTGTCTCAGATGGAAGCTCTAAACCCCTTATATCTCTCCTCAGATGAGCCTCTCTAAAACTCTTTATATCTCTCTGTCTCAGATGAGCTCTAAAACTCTTTATATCTCTCCCTCAGATGAGCTCTAAAACTCTCTATATCTCTGCCTCAGATGAGCTCTAAAACTCTTTATATCTCCTCAGAGCTTCTAAAAACTCTCTATATCTCTGCCTCAGATGAGCTCTAAAACCTTTATATCTTCCTCAGATGAGCTCTAAAACTCTTTATATCTCTGCCTCAGATGAGCTCTAAAACTCTCTATATCTCTGCCTCAGATGAGCTCTAAAACTCTTTATATCTCTGCCTCAGATGAGCTCTAAAACTCTTTATATCTCTGCCTCAGATGAGCTCTAAAACTCTTTATATCTCTGCCTCAGATGAGCTCTAAAACTCTCATATCTCTGCCCAGATGAGCTCTAAAACTCTTTATATCTCTGCCTCAGATGAGCTCTAAAAATCTCCATGTCTCTGCCTCAGATGAGCTCTAAAACTCTCTATATTCTGCCTCAGATGAGCTCTTAAAACTCTTTTATATCTCTCAGATGAGCTCTAAAACCCTTTATATCTCCTCAGATGAGCTCTAAAACTCTTTATATTCTCTCTCTCTCCTCAGATGTATTTCTAAAACTCTTTTATATCTCTGCTCAGATGAGCCTCTAAAACTCTTTTATATCTCTGCCTCAGATGAGCTCTCTAAACTCTCTATATCTTCCTCAGATGAGCTCTCTAAACTCTTTATATCTCTGCCTCAGATGAGCTCTAAAACTCTTTATATCTCTGCCTCAGATGAGCTCTAAAACTCTTTATATCTCTGCCTCAGATGAGCTCTAAAACTCTACACCCTCCCCTCAGACAGAGCTCTAAAACTCTTTTATATCTCTGCCTCAGATGAGCTCTAAAACTCTCTTATATATCTCTGCCCCTCAGATGAGCTCTCTAAAACTTCCATATCTCTGCCTCAGATGAGCTCTCTAAACTCTATATCTCTTGCCTCAGATGGCTCTCTAAAACTTTATCTTCTCTCAGATGAGCTTTCTAAAACTTTTTATATCTCTGCCTCAGATGAGTTTCTCTAAAACTCTTTTTATATCTCTCCTCAGATGAGTTTCAAAATCCTTTCGCATCTCTCCTCAGATGAGCTCTCTTAAAACTCCTATAGCTCTCCTCAGATGAGCTCTAAAACTCTCTATGTCTCTGGCTTCAGATGAGCTCTAAAACCTCCATATTCTGTCCTAAAACCTCTTATATCTTCTCCCAGATGAGCTCTAAAACTCTTTTTATATCTCATGTTTCAGATGGAAGCCTTCAAAAACTCTTTTTATATCTCTTGCCCAGATGAGCTCTAAAACTCCCTATATTCCCTGCCCCCAGATGAGCCTCAAACTCCATATTCCTGCCCCAGATGAGAGTTTCCCCAAAACCTTTTATATCTTCCCTCAGATGAGCTCAAAAATCTTTATATCTCTCTCCCTCAGATGAGCTCTAAAACTCTTTTATATCTCTGCCTCAGATGAGCTCTCTAAAACTTTTTATATATCTCTGCCCTCAGATGAGCTCTAAACCTCTATATCTCTGCTGCCTTCAGATGAGCTCTAAACTCTCTATATTCCCAAGGGCCTCTTTACGAGCCTTCTAAACTCTCCTATCTCTGCCTCAGATGAGCTCTAAAACTTCTATATCTCTGCTCTCAGATGAGCTTCTAAAAACTCTTTATATCTCTGCCTCACAGATGAGCTCTAAAACTCTCCATATATCTCTGTGCTCCCCAGATGAGCTCTCTAAAATCCTCTATATCTCTGCCTTCAGACGAGCTCTAACCTCTATATCTCTGCCTCAGATGAGTCAAACTTTATATCTCTGCCTCAGATGAGCTCTAAAGCTCTCTATATCTCTGCCTCAGATGAGCTCTAAAACTCTCTATATCTCTCCTCAGATGAGCTCTAAAACTCTCCATATCTCTGCCTCAGATGAGCTCTAAAACCTTTATATCTCTCTGCCTCTCTCACGAGCTTCTAAAACTCTTTTATATCTCTGCCTCAGATGAGCTCTAAAACTCTTATATCTCTGCCTCAGATGAGCTCTAAAACTCTCTATATCTCTCCCTCAGATGAGCTCTAAAATCTCTATATCTCTCCCTCAGATGAGCTCTAAAACTCTCTATATCTCTCCTCAGATGAGCTCTAAAACTCTCTATATCTCTGCCTCAGATGAGCTCTAAACTTTATATCTCTGCCTCAGATGATCTCTAAAACTCTTTATATCTCTGCCTCAGATGAGCTCTAAAACTCTTTATATCTCTCCCTCAGATGAGCTCTAAAACTCTTTATATCTCTCCCTCAGATGAGCTCTAAAACTCTTTATATCTCTGCCTCAGATGAGCTCTAAAACTCTTTATATCTCTCCCTGATGAGCTCTCTAAAACTCTCTATATCTCTCAGATGAGCTTCCTCAAAAACTCTTTTATATTCCTGCCTCAGATGAGCTCTAAAACCTTTTATATCTCTGCCTCTGTGATGAGCTTCTAAAACTTCATATCTCCCTCAGATGAGCTCTAAAACTCTTTATATCTCTGCCTCAGATGAGCTCTAAAACTCTCTATATCTCTCCCTCAGATGAGCTCTAAAACTCTTATATCTCTCCCTCAGATGAGCTCTAAAACTCTTTATATCTCTGCCTCAGATGAGCTCTAAAACTCTTTATATCTCTCCCTCAGATGAGCTCTAAAACCTTTTATATTCTGCCCCAGATGAGCTCTAAAACTCTCTATATCTCTCCCCTCAGATGATCTCTTCTAAAAACTCTTTTATATCTCTGCCTCTCAGATGAGCCTAAAACCCCTATATCTCTGCCCCAGATGAGCTCTAAAAACTCTTTATATCTCTGTTCTCAGATGAGCTCTAAAACCTCTTATATCTCTCCCCTCAGATGAGCCTCTAAAACTCTTTTTATATCTCTGCCTCAGATGAGCTCTTAAAACTCTCTATATTCTCCCTCAGATGAGCTCTAAAACTCTCCATATCTCTGCCTCAGATGAGCTCTAAAACTCTCTATCTCTGCCTCAGATGAGCTCTAAAACTCTCTATATCTCTCCCTCAGATGAGCTCTAAAACTCTTATATCTCTGCTCAGATGAGCTCTAAAACCTCTATATCTCTTCAGATGAGCTCTCTAAAACTCTTTTATATCTTGCCTCAGATGAGCTCTCTAAAACTCTCTATATATTCATGCCTCAGATGAGTTTCTAAACTCTCTATATTCTCCTCAGATGAGCTCTCTAAAACTCTTATATTCTTGCCTCTGTAGATGACTTCTAAAACTCTCCATATCTCTCCTCAGATGAGAGCTCTCAAAACCTCTTTTTATATCTCTTGCCTCAGATGAGCTCTCTTAAACTCTCTCTATATCTCTGCCTCAGATGAGCTCTAAAACTCTTTTATATCTCTGCCCCAGACGAGCTCTAAAACTCTATATCTCTGCCCCAGATGAGCTCTCTAAAAACTTTATATCTCTGTTTCAGATGAGCTCTAAACCTCTATATCTCTGCCCTCAGATGAGCCTCTAAAAACTCTCTATATCTCTCCCCTCAGATGTGAGCTCTAAACTCTCCACCCATATCTCACCAGATGAGCTCTCTAAAACTCCTCCATATCTCTGCCTCTGAGATGAGCTCTTGAAATTTCAGTATCTCTGCCTCAGATGAGTCCTCTCTAAACCCTTTATATCTCTCTGCCTCAGATGAGCTCTAAAACCTCTATATCTCTGCCCCAGATGATCTCTAAAACTCTATATCTCTGCCTCAGATGAGCTCTAAAACTCTTTATATCTCTGCCTCAGATGAGCTCTAAAACTCTCTATATCTCTGCCTCAGATGAGCTCTAAAACTCTTTATATCTCTGCCTCAGATGAGCTCTAAAACTCTTTATATCTCTGCCTCAGATGAGCTCTAAAACTCTCCATATCTCTGCCTCTCAGATGAGTTTCTAAAACCTTTTTATATCTCTGCCCCTCAGATGAAGCCTCTAAAAATCTTATATCTCTGCCTCAGATGAGCTCTTCTAAAACTTTATATCTCTGCCTCAGATGAGCTCTAAAACTTTTTTTATATCTCTTGCCCTGTATGAGCTCTCTAAACTCTCTATATCTCTGTCTCAGATGAGCTCTAAAACTCTTTATATCTCTGCCTCAGATGAGCTCTAAAACTTTTATATCTCTGCCTCAGATGATCTCTAAAACTCTCTATATCTCTCCCTCAGATGAGCTCTAAAACTCTTTATATCTCTGCCTCAGATGAGCTCTAAAACTCTTTATATCTCTGCCCCCAGATGAGCCTCTTAAACTCTCATATCTCTGCCTCAGATGAGCTCTCTCTCTAAACTCTCTATATTCTGCCTCAGATGATTCTAAAAACTCTTTTATATCTCTGCCTCAGATGAGCTCTAAAACTTTTATATTCCTGCCTCAGATGAGCTCTAAAACTTCTTATATCTTCTGCCTCAGATGAGCCTCTAAAACTTCCATATCTCTGCCTCAGATGAGCTCTAAAACTCTCCATATCTCTGCCTCAGATGAGCTCTAAAACTCTTTATATCTCTGCCTCAGATGAGCTCTAAAACTCTTTATATCTCTGCCTCTGATGAGCTCTAAAAATCCCTTTATATCTCTGCCTTCAGATGAGCTCTAAAACCTTTATATTCTGCCTTCAGATGAGCTCTAAACTCTATATCTCTGCCTCAGATGATCTCTAAAACTCTCTATATCTCTGCCTCAGATGAGCTCTAAAACTCTCTATATCTCTGCCTCAGATGAGCTCTAAAACCTTTATATTCCTGCCTTGATGAGCTCTCTAAAACTCTTATATCTTCTGCTCAGATGAGCTCTGAAAACTCTTTATATCTCTGCCTCAGATGAGCTTCTAAAACTCTTATACCCTGCCTCAGATGAGCTTCTAAAAACTCTCCATATTCCTGCCCCCAGATGAGCTCTAAAACTTTTATATCTCTCTGTCTCAGATGAGCTTCTAAAACTCTCCATAATCTCTGCCTCAGATGAGCTCTAAAACTCCTCTATATCTCTGCCTCAGATGAGAGCTCTAAAAAACTCTTTTATATTCCCTCCTCAGATGAGCCTCTAAAAACTCTCTATATCTCTGCCTCAGATGAGCTCTAAAACTCTCTATATCTCTCCCTCAGATGAGCTCTAAAACTCTTTATATCTCTCCCTCAGATGAGCTCTCTAAAAACTTTTTATATCTCTGCCTCAGATGAGCTTCCAAAACTCCTTTTTATATTCCTGCCCCCAGATGAGCTCTAAACTCTCTCTATATCTCTGCCTCAGATGAGCCTGAACTCTCCATATCTCTGCCTCAGGATGAGCCTCTAAAAACCTTTATATCTCTGCCTCAGATGAGCTCTAAACTCTCTATATCTCTCTGCCTCAGATGAGCTTCCCAAAAACCTTTTATATCTCTGCCTCAGATGAGCTCTAAAACTCCATATCTCTGCCTCAGATGGCTTCAAAACTCTTTTTATATCTCTGCCTCAGATGAGCTCTAAAACTCTTTATATCTCTGCCTCAGATGAGCTCTAAAACTCTTTATATCTCTGCCTCAGATGAGCTCTAAAACGCTCTATATCTCTGCCTCAGATGAGCTCTAAAACTCTCTATATCTCTGCCTCAGATGATCTCTAAAACTCTCTATATCTCTCCCTCAGATGAGCTCTAAAACTCTTTATATCTCTGCCTCAGATGAGCTCTCTTAAAACTTTATATTCTGCCTCAGATGAGCCTCTAAAACTCTCTCTATATTCTCCCTCAGATGAGCTCTAAAACTCTCCATATCTCTGCCTCAGATGAGCTCTAAAACTCTCCATATCTCTCCCTCAGATGAGCTCTAAAACTCTCTATATCTCCTCAGATGATTCTAAACTCTTTATATCTCTCCTCAGATGAGCCTCTAAAACCTCCATATCTCTGCCTCAGATGAGCCTCTAAACTCTCCATATCTCCCTCAGATGTAGAGCTCTAAAACCTCTATATCTCCTCAGATGATCTCTAAACTCTTTATATCTCGCCCTCAGATGAGCCTTAAAACTCTCTATATTCCTGCCTCAGATGAGCTCTAAAACCTCTATATCTCTTGCCCTCAGATGAGCTCTAAAAGCCCCATATCTCTGCCTCAGATGAGCTCTAAAACTCTCTATATCTCTGCCTTCAGATGAGCTTCAAAACTCTCTATGTTCTCAGCTCAGATGAGCTCTAAAACCTCTTATATCTCTGCCTCAGAGCTCTCTAAAACTCTCTATATCTCTGCCCTTCAGATGAGCTCTCTAAAAACTTTATATTCCTGCCTCAGATGAGCTCTAAACCTTTATATCTCTGCCCAGATGAGCTTCCAAAAACTCTCTATATCTCTGCTCCAGATGAGCTCTAAAACTCTCTATATCTCTGCCTCCCAGATGAGCTCTAAATCCTTTTTATATCTCTGCCCCCCAGATGAGCTTCTTAAACCTTATATTCTGCTCAGATGAGCTCTAAAACTCTCTATATCTCTGCCTCAGATGAGCCCCCTCTAAACCTTTTATATCTCTGCCTCTGATGAGCTCTAAAACTCCTCTATATCTCTGCCTCAGATGAGCCTCTAAACTCTTATATCTCTGCCCCTCAGATGGAGTTTCAAAAACCTTTTTTTATATCTCTGCCTCAGATGAGGCCTCTAAAACTCTCTATATCTCTCCTCAGATGGCTTCAAAACTCTCTATATCTCTCTCCCTCAGATGTAGCTCTAAAAACTCTCTATATCTCTGCCTCAGACGAGCTTCCCAAAACTCTATATCTCTGTTATTCTTATGAGCTCTAAAACTCTTTTATATCTCTCCTCTCGAGCTCTAAAACCTCTAGGCTCTCCCTCAGATGAGCTCTAAAACCTCTTTATATCTCTCTCCCTCAGATGAGCTCTAAAACTCTTATATCTCTGCCCCAGATGAGCCTCTAAACCTTTTTTTATATTCTGCCCCCAGATGAGCCTCTAAAACTCCATATCTCTGCCTCAGATGAGCTCTAAAACTCTTATATTCTCTGCCCCAGATGAGCCCCCTAAAACCTTTATATCTCTTTTGCCCCAGATGAGCCTCTAAAACTCTCCCATATCTCTGCCTCAGATGAGCTCTAAAAAACTCTCTATATTCCTTGCCTCAGATGAGCTCTAAACTCTTTTATATCTCTCAGTGGATTAAAGGAGGGGAGTCGTGTGGATTAAAGGAGGGGAGTCGTGTGGGTTAAAGGAGGGGAGTCGTGTGGGTTAAAGGAGGGGAGTCGTGTGGGTTAAAGGAGGGGAGTCGTGTGGATTAAAGGAGGGGAGTCGTGGTGAGGACCTCCACAAAGCAGGTATTACGTGGGTTATTTCTCTGTGGTTGTCGGCTGGACGTTTCTGGTTGGTGGACGGTTTTCAGTCCAGCAGTGACACTGAGAGGTTTAAACAGTCCAGCAGCACTGGTTCAGAGCTTCCTGTCACAAGGCTGTCTCCTGACCACCCCCAGGACATGGTTGTCCCGTCACAATGCACTCCGTTTCCAGTGTTGGAGTGGATGAATGACTCTGGGTGGAAGTGAATTGTACCCTATTGTCCGATTTCATCTGACGTGTCCACATCGCGATGGACACAGAATTACTAAAAAATTACAGAATGATGTTTGTTTTTGCCTTTTTGCTCCTAGTGACCAGCTCTGACTCTTAGCCACGCCCATGTCCTCTTCGCCTGTGACCACTGCCCAGCTCCTGGTGCAGTAACATGGCCAAACACTGACCTGTACAATCCTTTACGCAACCTGATGGATGACCTTCAGGAGCTCCAGGTTCAGGTGGCCTGATCAGCCGAGTTACTGCTACACAGTAACGTACAGCTTTAAACATGGCCTAGACGTGCTGGAATTCAGCCCAGCCCACCTGCTGCCATGGTTACCAGTGCATTCATTTATTCCGTCGTTACAGGTATTTGACACTTTTCGAAACAATGCCTCACTTCCTGAAAAGCACAGGAACCTAAACCCTCACCTTCTGGAAGCTCACTCCACCACACCTCCACACTCTGCTCTGGATAACTGTTGGTACCTGCCTGAACCTGGTTCTAACTCAGGTGGACTTCCGTCCAGTAAAAGCACAGCATCAGTGAGCCCAGGGCATCCTCACGTCCATCAAGATGATGTGTGAAGTGATGCCCACCATCTCTGAGGATGGGCGTGGAGGGGGTGTGTCTGGGAGTGGAACAGGAGGCACGACCGAGGGTGGAGGACTGGAGTGTGTGATGGTCAGCATGTTAGCGGAGCGAGAGCGACTGCTGGACAGCTTGAGGGACACCCAGGAGACCCTGAGCACTGCCCAACTCCGCCTAAGAGAACTCAGCCATGAGAAGGAGTCGCTGCAGAGACAACTCTCCATAGCCCTGCCTCAGGTGATCTCTAAAACTCTCCATATCTCTCCCTCAGATGAGCTCTAAAACTCTTTATATCTCTGCCTCAGATGAGCTCTAAAACTCTCTATATCTCTGCCTCAGATGAGCTCTAAAACTCTTTATATCTCTGCCTCAGATGAGCTCTAAAACTCTTTATATCTCTGCCTCAGATGAGCTCTAAAACTCTCTATATCTCCAGTGCTGATTAGTGGGGTATAAGCATTCCTCACCTAATAATAATAATAATAATAATAATAATAATAATAATGTTTATAAGATAATGACTGTGTGTGTGTGTGTGTGTGTGTGTGTGTGTGTGTGTGTTTTGCAGGAGTTTGCTGTGCTGACTAAGGAGTTGAATACGTGTCGTGAGCAGTTGTTAGAGAGAGAGGAGGAAATTGCTGAGCTGAAAGCCGAGCGGAATAACACACGCGTAAGACACACACATGCACACACACACACACACACACACACATGCACACACACACACACACATGCACACACACACAGTCAGTCTGTAGTAGGGCATTCTGGGGACTTGGAACACCCTCACCTACACCTGGACACACCTGGATGATTTGCTCAGTGTAGTTGTGACCAGTTAGTTTGTAGAAGGTCATTCCGCAGCTGTGGTCACTACGCCTGGGTTTCACCAGCTTTGACTAGCCTTTCTCTAGTGGGCGGAGCTTATGTAAGTGTTGAGTGTAAATATAATGAGGCCAGACTGTGATGTAACAGTTTGGGGGTTATGTCCGGGTTCTGCACTCTGATCAGATAAAGACTCTGTGTGTGTCCTAACTTTTTCACATGACAAACGACTGAATACGACTGATTTTGAAACATCGTTTGTTAATTGTATGACGTAAGTGCACGACGGCTGTGCTTCACTCCTTTTGGAACAGCGCACACAAAAGCTGAGTGCTACGTCTGCCCTCTAGTGGACAAACTGTTACACGTGCAGATGCGTGGATGTGTTTTTCCCGCAGTTGTATAAATATTGTAGTTATGTTTTTAGTAATTCACACTAATTCATTTCTAATGCTGTTATTTTGCTGTTGTTTGTATTATTGTAATGACAATATTCAAAGTTACGTAAGAAATCAAACCCTAACAGTCTGATTAGAAATAGAGAGGGAGGGACTCCGAGAAAACGGGAGTGCTGGTCCTGGTCCGGGTGAATTGTAGTCCTGCCCTGGTGTTTGAATATGTTACGTAGGAGGAGGTAGGAGACTGGTAGGGGATTGAACCCTGAACCTGAACCGAGCCTTGAGTTTGAGAGCCTTAAAACCCAACTGAGAGTGATGCTGAACATCGGGTTCGGTCCAAACCCGACTCGGAGCATGTGCTCAGTGCCTCTACACCCCTATACCCACACACTGACAGCGACACCTCTGCTGTGTCTTTGAAGACCACCACAGTGATCAGTGTGCCATTTGTTCTCAATCATGCCCACAAATGCCCCCTGGTGGTCACAGCCCTGAGCTTCAGCTGAGCTTCCCCCAAGTGCCTGTGGGAAACAGCCTTGACTGTAAACTATCCCGCACCTACACACTCCTCTAACAGAGGAGCCAAACTAACTGTGTGTGTGTGTGTGTGTGTGTGTGTAGCTGCTGCTGGAGCACCTGGAGTGTTTGGTATCTCGTCATGAGCGTTCTCTGAGGATGACGGTGGTGAAGAGACAGGCCCAGGCCCAGAGTGGAGTCTCCAGTGAGGTGGAGGTTTTGAAGGCCCTCAAATCACTATTTGAACACCACAAAGCTCTGGATGAGAAGGTAAAAACACATACACACACACACACACACACACACACACACACACACACACGAGTTTTCATTTATATCAAAGTTAGTGTATTACAACATGGTTCTGTGTGTGCGGTTTAGTGTGTGTTCCGTGTGCGGTTTAGCGTGTGTTTAGTGCGGTTTAGCGTGTGTTGAGTGTCCGATTTAGCGTGCGGTTTTGTGTGTGTTGAATGTGCGGTTTAGCATGTGTTCAGTGTGTGGTTTAGCATGCGGTTTTGTGTGTGTTGAATGAATGTGCGGTTTTGTGTGTGTTGAATGAATGTGCGGTTTAGCGTGTGTTGAGTGTGCGGTTTAGCGTGTGTTGAGTGTGCGGTTTAGCGTGTGTTCATTGTGCGGTTGAGTGTGTATCGTGTGTTGAGAGTGCGGTTTAGCGTGTGTTGAGAGTGCGGTTTAGCGTGTGTTGAGAGTGCAGTTTAGGGTATGTTGAGTGTGCGGTTTAGCGTGTGTTCGGTGTGCGGTTTAGCGTGTGTTTGGTGTGCGGTTTAGTGTGTGTTCGGTGTGCGGTTTAACGTGTGTTCAGTGTGCGGTTTAGCGTGTGTTGAATGTGCGGTTTTGCGTGTGTTCAGTGTGCGGTTTAAAGTGTGTTGAATGTGCGGTTTAACGTGTGTTCAGTGTGCGGTTTAGCGTGTGTTGAATGTGCGGTTTTGCGTGTGTTGAATGTGCGGTTTTGCGTGTGTTCAGTGTGCGGTTTAGCGTGTGTTGAATGTGCGGTTTTGCGTGTGTTCAGTGTGCGGTTTAAAGTCTGTTCAGTGTGCGGTGTTGTGTAGTGTAATGTATTTTGGGTCTGTGTGCCTGTTGAACCTCCTGCTGGTACAGTGAGCAGCTCACACAGTCCAATACACAGAGCATGCTGTGCTGCATATGCCGACACACACACACAGACACACACACACACACACACACACAGCCCAGACTGGAGCAGTGTTATCTGCAGCTGTTGTGAACAGGTGACGGGTAGATTAAGGAGGTCAGACGGAGGTGTTAATTCAGGTGTAGGAGGTAAACGCAAAAGCTTTAGAACCAAACGCACTGGAGGGAACGTGTTCCTTCCATCCAGATATTAAAATGATTGTTTCAATCAATGGAAGTGTGTGTGTGTGTGTGTGTGTGTGTGTGTGTGTCTGTGTGTAGGTGCGGGAGCGTCTACGTGTGGCCTTGGAGAGAGTGGCAGTGTTGGAGGATCAACTAGCAGCATCTGCTCAAGAGGTACACACACACACACACACACACACACACACACACACACACTTCCATGTACACACACATACTCTCTGTCTTTCTTTCACACAGACACACTCACACAATTTCTCGCACACATACACAGACTCTCTCTCTCCCACCCACACACACACACACACACACACTCTGTGTCTCTTTCACACACACACGCACACTCTCGCACTCACACAATTTCTCACACACACATACACAGACTCTCTCTCTCTAATGAATTAATATTCATTATGAATCTTCTTGCCCTCTCCAGCGACTGTCTAACGGCGCCGCCCTGCAGGACGATGGAGAGAGAGAGAGGCAGAGGGCTGAACTTGCTCAGCTGAAGGAGAGACTTGCCATCATGTGCCGCCAGGTGGGCCAATCAGAGATCCTGATTACACACACCGATCCCCCAGCAGAGTGTGTTCAGTAAACTCTAATAGACTTCAGAATGTGTTTTCGGTTACTGTGTCACTGTTATCTAGAACGTGGATGAAGTACAGAACGGTTGTGTTACAGTGTGTGAGTGTAAACTGTAGAAGAGTGAAAACGGGGTGTTGAGATGGTGGTAGGTGGTGTGTGTGGTTCATTTCCTTGCTGAGCACCACACTGAACCTGATAGTGTACCTTTAAGACTGTTATATGTAAATGATCTCTGCTCTGATTGGCTGCTCTGTGTTGTGCCTCAATTACTCCTTCGAGGGTCATTTATTCATTACGCACAGAGTTATGAGGAATGAGGCACAACACGGGGCAGCCGTTCATATATGTACTCCTTATGTAGGATGAGTGGTGGGTGGTAATCTGACTGACTACTGCTGTTTGTTGGTGTTTGTTGGTGATTGTTGGTGTTTATTGATGATTATTGGTGTTTATTGGTGATTGTTGGTATTTGTTGATGATTGTTGGTAATTGTTGGTGATTGTTGATGATTATTGGTGTTTGTTGGTGATTATTGGTGTTTATTGGTGATTGTTGGTGTTTGTTGGTGACTGTTGGTGTTCATTGGTGATTATTGGTGTTTGTTGGTGTTTGTTGGTGATTATTGGTGTTTGTTGGTGATTATTGGTGATTGTTGGTTTTTGTTGGTGATTATTGGATTTTGTTGGTGATTATTGGTGTTTGTTGGTGATTATTGGTGATTGTTGGTGTTTGTTGGTGATTATTGGTGTTTATTGGTGTTTGTTGGAGATTATTGGAGTTTTATTGGTGTTTATTAGTGATTATTGGTGTTTATTGATGATTATTGGTGATTGTTGGTGTTTATTGGTGTCTGTTGGTGATTGTTGGTGTTTGTTGGTGATTGTTGGTGGTTGTTGGTGATTGTTGGTGATTATTGGTATTTGTTGGTGATCATTGGTGTTTGTTGGTGATTGTTGGCGATTATTGGTGTTTGTTGGTGATTATTGGTGATTATTTGTGTTTATTGGTGATTGTTGGTGTTTGTTGGAGATTATTGGAGTTTTATTGGTGTTTATTAGTGATTATTGGTGTTTATTGGTGTTTGTTTGTGATTGTTGGTGTTTGTTGGTGATTGTTGATGTTTGTTGGTGATTATTGGTGTTTGTTGGTGATTGTTGGCGATTATTGGTGTTTGTTGGTGATTATTGATGTTTTATTGGTGATTATTGGTGTTTGTTGGCGATTATTGGTGATTGTTGGTGATTGTTGGTGATTATTGGAGTTTGTTGGTGATTATTGGTGATTGTTGGTGTTTGTTGGTGATTAATTGGTGTTTATTGGTGATTGTTTGTGATTATTGGTATTTGTTGGTGATTATTGGTGTTTGTTGGTGATTGTTGGTGATTATTGGTGTTTATTGGTGTTGTTGGTGATTATTGGTGTTGTTGGTGTTTGTTGGTGTTTGTTGGTGTTTGTTGGTGTTTGTTGGTGTTTATTTGGTGATCATTGGTGATTATTGGTGTTTGTTGGTGTTTATTGATGATTATTGGTGTTTATTGGTGATTATTGGTGTTTATTGGTGTTTATTGGTGTTTATTGGTGATTGTTGGTGTTTGTTGGTGTTTATTTGGTGATCATTGGTGATTGTTGGTGTTTGTTGGTGTTTATTGATGATTATTGGTGTTTATTGGTGTTTATTGGTGATTATTGTTTTTTTTTGGTGATTGTTGGTGATTGTTGGTGTTTGTTGGTGTTTATTTGGTGTTTATTTGGTGATCATTGGTGATTATTGGTGTTTGTTGGTGTTTATTGGTGATTGTTGGTGTTTGTTGGTGTTTATTAGTTTGTTGGTGTTTATTGATTAGGTCGGGGAGATCGAGGAGCAGTTGGCCACTGCAAGAAGGGAACTGATCAAATCTGAAGAAGCCAATCAGAAGCTCCAAAGGGAAGTGAAAGAGGTCAGCTAACCAATCAGCATTCAGCCTCAGTATTGATACAAGGACTACTTAGTACTTATGCCTCTCTCTCCCCCCTGTCTCTCTCTCTCTCTCTCCCCTGTCTCTCTCTCTCTCTCTCTCTCTCTCTCTCTCTCTCCCTGTC
>CM067507.1:38452145-38469177 GCA_034509495.1 Acestrorhynchus altus
AGTGCAGCTGATCAGATTGGACTGATGTGGTCAGATGTTCTGGTTTTAGTCAGACACTGGCTGCAGCATTTTGAACTGAAGTCTATTTAGGTTCCTGCTTGAACAGCCTGACGGCAGTGCACTGGAACGATCTAATATTAATCACCATAGGAGGGGGGTGGGGGGTTCCTCCCGAGGTTCCTCCTTCAGGGGGGTTTATGTTTTTATGCTTTGTTCATGTGTTCATCACCTTCTTATTTTTGATTTCTTTAAAGCTGCTCTGTCATCAGTTGTAAAAAGCACTGTACAAATAAATTTTTATACAAATAAAATTTTATACAAATAAATTTTGATTGACTAACCACAGTCTCATCATAGTGTGATGAATGATCAGTAAGTAATCAAGACTCTGACTGATCAGAGAGAGGGGGCGGGGCTGATGATCAACCTGCATACAGACTCTGACTGATCAGAGAGAGGGGGCGGGGCTGATGATCAACCTGCATACAGACTCTGACTGATCAGAGAGAGGGGGCGGGGCTGATGCTCAATGTTATCAAAATGATTGGATTTTCAGTGTAAAATAGATACAGTATAGTTTTATTCCTTATAATAAAAGAATTGTGGATGTAAGTATGTTTTTGATCTGAACATTCAAATATTTTAATTCTGTTAATATTTATATCTTGAAAACAAATTAAAGTAGACTAGGATCTCCTGAAAATAACAGTGTCTGCTATGTGTGACTGTCTCCTATAAATACTTTTCTAAATTGTGTGGTTAATAAAAGTCAAACTGCAACAAAACTAGCTTATAGTTCTAAAAGTTCACCATCCAGTTTTTAAACTGATATTAAAAATGAAAAAACAATAAAAAAAAATAAAGACGTTCACTTTTCATTAGGAAAATATTTTAATGTGTAGGAACACAGTGTTGGACAACACTAAAGTACACATAAGTAATTCAGTAGTCAAACACTCCGTAACCGTATGTCCCTACTTTAAACGTGTATGTTTCTTTATATCATTGTACTTTCACTTGATTATATTTAACAATAAAAGACGACTATTTACTCTCTTCTGAAACAAAGTGTTAAGAGTTCATCAGGAACTGCTTACTGTCTCATCATCATACGCAGAACTCCACACACTGTCTGAATGCCTTTTCGTGGTAATGGGATGGAAAGTGTGTGTACAGGGTATTTCTGTTTGTAGTCATTCGTCTGTCTGTCCCTCAGGACTTCATGTTGTTCATGTAGGAGGGTAAGTGGGAAGACATCGCTACACTGTAGCCAGTGATATGAATAAACATTCACATCATGTGAATCTGCCTGTTGTTCTTTACATTGTATCTGAAGCTCATGATGTGGGTTTATGTCTGTTTGACTGTGTGGAGATCCACAACTGTCCACACGGGGTCACTAGAACCCTAAGAACCACTGACCAAATTTTGAACAACACCTGTCACCTGGAGTTTGGGGAGTTCTGTTCATTTCTGTTTCTTACTCTTCAGTTAACTGTGTTTGAAGATGGCCACCAACACATACACTGCTATATTTGGTCTTTTCTGTTCTGTACTGATGCTGCTGCTGGAACCTCAGTTTCCCTGATGGAACCCTCCCAAGGGATCAATAAAGTTCTATCCTATAAAATGTGCTAGTTTTTTATTGGATCTTCTTTACTCATCTTATGGTTCTGCTCTTGGACTGAACTTGTAGGACGGGCTGATCTGGTCATGTGGGCAGTTGTTCTAAATGTTCTCCCCTTGTAAATGATGTTCTGGACAGTGGAACGGCTGATTTCTAATTGTTCTTTATAAATCCCTTCTCAGACTCATCTGCATCTACAACCGTCTTTCTGAAGACCTCAGAGAGCTCTTTGGATCTGATCATGATGATCCCACTCACTTCAACAATCAAGAGCAAACCAAACTAATGTCTGAGGTTTAAATAAGACAGTCTCCTCCAAAGTCCTCTAATGATGATTAGCAGCTGATTCTAAGTTTAGGCATTTTAGGAAGTTATAAATGTGGGCGTGTCCTAACCTCACAAGAGAATTACATTTCATTTTGTTATATCACCTCCATCTCAGAATAGTTACTGAAGATCAGATGTCTGTATGTTTAAATAGGTTAAAGTAAAAGTTTATGGAGGGTCCTGATTCTTCTGCCTTTGATCAGGACATTGTAGAATGTTTCAACAGTGTTTCAACTAAAACAGAAAAGGGTCTTACTTTCATACATGTGTTTTTATCCTTCTGATCTTCTGTCTCCTGTTTGTCATCTTTGTTTTCTTTGTCTTCGTCTTCTTCCTGTATTCCCAGCATGAGAGTAAAGAAGGTCAAGATTAGGATTCGGGTTAGGTTTTATAGTTGATTCCAACAAACACAAAATACACACAGTTCTTTTCAAAAGTCCATGGGCTTATTAAACAGTCTGGGGTTCAGAATGGTCCTTAAAGGAAATTGGTTAATCCAGGAAGTCTACATAGGTCCTCTGGATCTAACAGTCCTTCTCCAGCCAGAGGACACAGATAAATATAACAATAAAATCTCTTTCTAAATAATAATAATAATAATAATAATAATAATAATAATAATAATAATAATACATTTTATTTCAGAGGTGCCTTTCTGGCACTCAAGAACACTGTACAAAAGAGTAAAATAGACAATAAAATTACAAAATAAGAAAAGAAACAAATAAGATAAATGATAAGAAATTAAAATAACAGAGAATAAAAATAACAGGTGTTTTGAGAGCAGATTTAAAGTTTGGACGTGAATTTATGTTGCTTATGTAAATGCCAGGAAGTGACCGGAGAGCTTGCGTAGATCAGCTCGCTCCCATCTTTACTATCATCTTTAATCTTTCTCTGTCACTGAGCACAGTCCCAATGTCCTTCAAGAGACCCGTGATTGTCCCTGTTCTATCACCCCTTCTGTACTCCTTGTACACCCATGACTGAGTGAGCACTTCAAGATCCAACATCATTGTCAAGTTTGCTGACGACGTGGTCGAGGTGGGCCTGATCTCCGACAACAACAAGAAGGCCTAGCCAGAGGAGATTGTACGCCTGGGAACCTGGTGCCTGGGCAACAATCTCCTGCTCATTGTCAGCAAAACCAAGGAGCTGATAGTGGACTGCAGCAGGAGACAGACAAGGAGCTACCAACCAGTATGACTCAATGGTGCAGAAGTAGAGAGAGTAGAAAACTTCCAATACCTTGGAGTCAACATCTCGCAAGACCTGACATGGTCCTGCCATGCCAACATCCTGGAAAAGAAAGCCCAACAGCATCTCTACTTCCTCAGACACCTTAGGGACTTCAGAGTGCCCTCCAAGGTACTCCGGAACTTCTACTCCTGCACTATTGAGAGCATCCTCACGAGGAACTCCGTGGCCTGGTTCAGAAACAGCACCAAACGGGACAGACAGACCGTGCAGAGTGGTGCGCTCTGTCGAGTGCATCATGAGGACAACACTCCCAAATCTGCAGACTATAACAAGTGGTGCTGATGAAAAGCCATGAAGATCGTGAAGGACCTCAGTCATCCTAACAATGGGCTTTTCGCTTTGCTGCCATCGGGAAAGCAGTTCCACTCACTGAGAGCCACCACAGAAAGGATGAGACTGAGCTTCTTCCCTCAGACTATTCGAACTCTGAACCACATCCAACTTCATTTTTAGCCCAAAATCCCTCTCATCCCATATTGATTGACTCTCATCGTCACCAATGGACTCACTTATTATTAAACAATCACTGTGTAGATAACATAACATAACATAACATAACATAAAATAACATAAAATAACATAAAATAACATAAAATAACATAACATGACATAACATAACACCTTGCACTTTATATACCTCTAAGTGTTCCTACACAAACTGGAAACACACCTACTTCCACTAACTTATTTCCTTCCTCAGAGTCACTTATTCTCAGAGTTTAGTTATTTAGTTAGTTATTATTTATTTATTTATTTATTTATTTTAATTTTTTTTTCTACCCATTGCACATATTTATGCTGTTATTCTGTTTATTGTCTCCCTACCTTCTCCCTTCCCCCTATTGATCTGTGAATGCATTTCACTGCATGTTGTACTGTGTATAACTTTGTACGTGACTAATAAATCGAACCTTGAACCTTAAATAAAAGAGCAAAAATGAAGCTCTGATCATGCATTTGATCATTATCATTTTTATCATTAGCATTAGAAAAGTGAGAAAAAGAAAGTGTACTAGAAACAGTTTCCACCCTCACCAAAGGGTTAATCAGCAGAGAGCACTTGTGCCTATAGGTGGTCTCATCAAACAAACAAACAAACAAACAAACAAACAAACAACAACAAAAAACCCTATAGTGATAACCAGTTGATTACATACCCCACCACTCACTGATCACTTGAGATATTGTTCCCCATGGATGATGTCAACCTGACTAGGATAACTGATGAAAAAAAATTTGATAACTAACTGGATTGAGAAGCTTGATTATTTTCTCTGATTTTCCCTTTTTCAGCTAGTTTAGCAGAAAACCCAGAACCACCTCAAGACAAATGGCGAGACCTCACCTAGAATAAATCATCTTCGTTGAACTCCTCCATCTTATGATGCCAGTAGCAGTAGAAGACCTGTTTGTTCAGAGCTTTCTCCACATTCTCCTGTACTTGATGAATGAGGTCCTGCTGCCTCTGAATGACTTCATAGGCTGCTTGCTCGGGGTCAGGAGCCTGACTCAAAAGCTTCCTTCCTAAGGCCACCTCAGCTGGAGTGAAACCAGTGCTTTCCTGCCAGGTAGTGTTAATAGTGAAAATCGGCCAGCCACTGGTTCCACCAATGGTGTTTGTCCTATACGTAGGAGGCAATCATGGTCTTGAAGGTCCTGTTAATCTGGTCAGTCAGATACATATGTGGATGGTAGGCCATGGTGAGTTTTTGAACCACTCCCCACTGCTGGGCTCCTAGATTAGACACCAGATAGGCAGGTATACCCCACTGAGTGAACACATAATTGATCAAGATGCGGACAGTCTGGGGGATGCATGGTTTATACTTTCGACAAGTCTCACAACTTCAACAGTATGTACCATACAGCCTTCCAAATGGAGGTCTAGTATGCCATCTCCAACAGCTGTAAAGCATATGTGATTTGCATTCACCTTTGCGTTTTCAGTCTCTTCTTGGAGCGGCTTGAGGGTAACATCTGCCTCTTGCTCCCTGGTGAGTTCTACCCAGTAAACTGGCAAATCCTCCACCATGGACACAGCTACTTGGTGGGTGGCCACACTGCTCTCCGCCTGCATGGGGTGGATGCCTGAGAGAGTATCTAGCATGATGTTGTATTTCCCTTTACGGTACTTTACAGACAAATTGAAGACTTGCAGTCATATGTCCCACCAGGTCAACTTTGAAGATGGTTTAGGGTGGTTAAATACCCACGAGTGCAGCATGGTCTATGATTACCCGGAAGTGGCATCCCTCAAGGTACACCTTTCATTTCTCAACACGTGCTCACTCTCTATTTCTCTCTCTCTCTCTATCTCTCTCTCTCTATCTCTCTCTCTATCTCTCTCTCTCTCTCTCTCTCTCTCTCTCTCTCTCTCTCTGGTGTAGAATTGTTCTTTTCTGAATCTTGATTCTGAATCTTGACACATAAGCAACATGCTCTTGCTCACTGACTTCTTGGGAGAGATTCCCATTTTGATGGCGTCTGTCTGAAAATGGAAAGGGTTACTGAAGTCTGGGGAAATGATACCTGTTTGATGTCCTTGAAAACTCTTGAACATTCCTCAGTCCATGTCCAGGTGGCATTCTTTCTTTTCAGAGCATTGAGCTCTTTCAGCAAAACGTGGAATATATCAGTGGTAAACCCTGCCAAGTGCTATTTTGGTGTTCAATCGCCGAACTTTGTGCTTCCATCCCTCTTGGGAACCAGCACCACAGGAGTGGCCCATGGGGTCAATTTATGCCATTGCTAAGCATGTTTTCTATTTCCCCTTAGATTAACTGCTGTTTCTCTACAGACACTTGTTAGGTCTTTTGATGGACAGGGATTTCATCAATAGTAATGACATGGTGGATAACTTTCATTGTCCATCCCAGATTGGCAGAGCACACTGATGGCCACTGGTGTAAGAAGACATAAACTGTCATTTATGATGATTTGAAGCATTAGCTTAGAAGCAACTAGAATCTCTAACTGTTACTATGCCTCAGTATCAGGGGGCATCCTCACTGGCTTGGAAAAGCAGAGGTGCATGCTGGCTGTGGGTACCTGTGCACTGTTGAGGTTGTTGGCTATGTAAACTCAGGCTGTAAAACATCCAGGAAGAGAATAAGTGCCATTCTGGAAGTCAATGCTGAGGCAAAAAAGTGAAGGAAATCTAGACCAGCAATGAGTTGAAATGCCAAATCTCCTTGACTCATGATGTAAAATGGGTGGTACATGCGGCATGTATGCAACTGACAATCTAGATCCACCAGACCTTTGGCAGATTGGGCCTGGCCTTTAGCAAGGAGAAAATGCTGCTCTCCACATGGTCTCCTTCTTCCTTCTCAGGGTCTCCCATAGAGACTCCTGCATCACAGAATAGGCACTGCCAGTATCCACCATGGCAGTGACCTCCTGACTCCTTATGAGTAGTTGCAGTGTGAGTATCCCACTTGGAGATGGAACAGGCTGGACGACACTGGTGTGAGTAGGATTCTGGGCTGAACCTTTAAGCCAGGCCTTGGAGCCCTGGTGTCTGTTCCCTGCAGCATCCTGTTGGACTTGTTTCCAGTAATTCTTTGCAGTGAAGAGGTCCCTCTCCACTAGTGTTCTGACCCTCACCAGTTCATCTACTGTCTTAACTGTCCCTCTCAGTTGGCTTACCAACTGGGGATTATAGTTCCTCGGAATAGCTTGGAGCAAATCCCTCTCAGATATGTCCTCTCTCCATTTGAGGCATAATACCTGGTACTGAAAAGCAAAGTCTCTGATGCTCTCAAGAGGCCCTTGTCTTTAGTCTGTCAGCCAACATTCAGCCTCAGCTTTATAGTCCTTAGATAAGAATGAGTAAAGAAAGGCTGTTTTAAACTCTGCCCAGGTCTTGATAGAGTTCTTCTCTGCCTTCCACCAGTCTTTAGCTGTCCCTAAAGGAACAGAGGTGATCGCAGCCAATACCTCCATGTTGTTCAGGGGACAGACAGCAAGAAACTCCTCACACTTGTCTATAAATGAAAAGGGGTCTTGTTCTTTGCTGATGTCTCCATACCCGGGGAAGTCTATGACATCAATGACGTCAATGACGTGGTTGTTCTGTACCAGTTCATCAATGTTAGGATGCCACTGAGGCAGGTACATAGCTTGTTTATCTCAGCTTAAAGGACTGAGATCTTCCCCTCCATAAGTTGAAATGTCTCAGCTAAGTCCAACTGACTTCTGTCCTCCACTGGTGGAGGTGGAGGGGGTAGCGGGCAGTCTGCTACTTCCGCTTGACTATCCGAACTCCCTTCTTCCTCATTGGACACCATATACAGGTTGCTTAAGGTATCAATAATTTCACAGACTCCGTCTTTATGGGTGACAAATGGAACATCTGTGAACTCCATGCAACAAAGCTACAATAAAATCATGAAGGGAGTTACCATCAGATCTGCATAAGTGTGACTAGATCTTGTGTGACAGAGGTAGTTGAGGAAGTAGTTAAGTGACCAATAGAAGTCAAGACACCAAAGTAGCTGAACTTTTTTTCTAAACATTAAAACATAAAAACACAATGATCCCTGGTACAAACCCAAACACTCAACAAATCCACCAAACACCAAACACAACAAAACAAGCAATCAAACCACAAACATCTACAGTTCTTTTCAAAAGTCCACAGACTAAGTACATTTAGAATATACTTAAAGGAAAATGACTTGCTCTCACACTGGACTATTAGTCCAGAAAATGAGTATGTTGTCCAGGTAGGTCCTCTGGAATCGAGGTAACATTCAGAAGAATATAAATATAAAGAAGATAAATTCCCAACATGTGTTTTTATCTTATTATCATTTTAGCATCAGCAGGTTATAAACATACATGGGTTCACAGCACCTTACTGTAGCTCCCAGAAGAAAGAGAAAGAGAAAGTACAGTGAGCTATAAACAGAGTCCCGAGAGGACAGGGGGAGAAAGACCCCTCAAAACTACACACTGGTAACTAGACTAGAGTTAGATTTTAAAGTAGAATTAAAATTAGACTTAAAATTAAGTGTTAGAGTTATGCTCATGGATTTAGAGTTGATTTGAGAATTAAGTCAGGGTTATGATTATATGTATAGCTAGATTAAAGGCTTGGGTTGGTTAAAATTAGAGTTAGGTTTTAGAGTTGGTTTAAGATTAGAGTTAAAATTAGGTTTTAGGGACGATTTAAGATTAGAGTTGGGGAAAGGTTTTAGGGTTTAGTTAAGAATAGAGTTAGGGTTAGATTTTAGGGATCATTTAAGATTAAAGTTAGAGTAAGGATTTAGGGTTAAGATTAGAGTTACGGTAAGGTTTTAGGGTTGATTTAAGATTAGAGTTAGGGTTAGGTTTTAGAATTAAGATTAGAGTTAGGGTAAGCTTTTAGGTACGATTTAAGATTAGAGTAAGGTTTAGATTTTAGGGTGATGATTAGAGTTAGGTGTAGGTTTCAGGGTTGAGTTAAGATTAGAGTTAGGGTTAGGTTTTAGGGTTAAGATTAGAGTTAGGGAAAGTTTTTAGATATGATTTAAAATTAGAGTTAGGGTAAGGTTTTAGAGATGATTTAAGATTAGAGTTAGGGTTAGGTTTTAGGGTTAAGATTAGAGTTAGGGTAAGGTTTTAGGGATGATTTAAGATTAGTTAGGCTTAGATTTTAGGAATGATTTAAGATTAGAGTTAGGGTTAGTTAGGGTTTTTGGAGTTAAGATTAGATTTAGGGTAAGGTTTTAGGGTTAAGACTAGAGTTACGGTTAGGTTTAAGAGTTGAGTTAAGATTAGAGTTAGGGGTAGGTTTTAGGGTTAAGATTAGAGTTAGGGAAAGATTTTAAGGATGATAGAAAATTAGAGTTAGGGGTAGGTTTTAGGGATGATTTAAGATTAGAGTTAGGTTTAGGTTTTAGGATTAAGATTAGAGTTAGGGTAAGATTTTAGGGATGATATAAGATTAGAGTGAGGATTAGGTTTTAGGCTTATGGTTAGAGTTAGGGTAAGGTTTTAGGGATGATTTAAGATTAGAATTAGGGTTAGGTTTTAGGGATGATTTAAGATTAGAGTTACGGTAAGATTTTAAGGATGATTTAAGATTAGAATTAGGGTTAGGTTTTAGGGATGATTTAAGATTAGGATTACGGTATGTTTTTATGGATGATTTAAGATTAGAGTTAGGGTTAGGTTTTTTGGAATGATTTAAGATTAGAGTAAGGGTTGGGTTTTAGGGATGATTTAAGATTAGAGTTAGAGTTAGGTTTTAGGAATGAGTTAAGATTAGAGTTAGGGTAAGGTTTTATGGATGATTTAAGATTAGAGTTAGGTTAAGGTTTTAGGAATGATTTAAGATTAGAGTTAGGATAAGGTTTTAGGAATGATTTAAGATTAGAGTTAGGATAAGGTTTTAGGAATGATTTAAGATTAGAGTTAGAGTTAGGTTTTAGGGATGAGTTAAGATGTCTTGGTCTGGCCTCTGTTTTATGTATGGGCTTGTGTGTGCCTGGACATCTTGAGGTCTTAACCCTGTGGAGAGGAACTAAGCTAGCTGGTTGAAAGTTAAAAAATGGGACTGATGTTCAACATAAATATCATGTATTACTTACAGATGTGTTGCTTTTCACAATGTCATTATCCACAGCAGAAGATACCTGTGTCTGATACAGGAAGATACCTTGTGTCTGATACAGGAATCCTTTTAAGTTGAAAACTCAAATGATAAAGAGTCTGAAGTAGGAAACTATTTCACCTCAAAGAATCAAGAACAATAATAATAATTGTAATTATAATAATAACAACAACAACAACAACAACAATAATAATACTACTACTACTACTACTAATAATAATAATAATAATAATAATAATAATACTGCATTTTATTTATTAAGCGCCTTTCTGGACACTCAAGGATGCTTTACAAAATACAATACAAATAATCAACAAACACCGGAGGGCAGCAGCAGTCATTCGAACACAGCGTTCACTCAACTGGAAAGAATGAATTAGAAAAACATGAGGTGAGGAAGGAAGAAAAAAAACACACTCAGACTTTGTTCCAGGAGAAGCATAGTTTTGGTAGGTAAAAAAACCATCCAAGCACTTAAGCACACATAATTCAACGTAGACATAGTGATAAGCTGGGAAGGCCTGAGGGCCTCCTACAGAAAGTGCCCTGCCCAGAAGCCAACGCTGAAGTCCAGCAGTCGCCATGGAGACAACGTAACACGAGACAACATAACACAGCTCAGCAAACTCCTGAAGACAGCCTTCAGCAGCCAGACAGAGTCTACAATCAACAGGTGGTAGGGGGAGGTGAGGGGTGCATACCAGAACATTGTCCTCCGGGGGAGATTTCCAGCATGTGCCAGGAACAGAGCTGATAGGGGAGCCGAATAGCTGATAACAAGAATATTTTGGCTGGGAGAGAGTAGTGTCCATTTTGCAGCTACTCTTCTCCTGGTCTACTATTGTCTCCCAAATGATCTATATTCCTTTGCAAAGCTGACAGTTTCTCAAGATGTTCTCCAAGGTGTGATATAAAGTCACAGTCTCAGTCCCAATAGCCCTGCCCAGAGTATCAATCATCTCAGGCAGCTTAAAGGGGCTTTTGACAGCTGCCTGCACTTCTCTAATTTGACGATATGTCAGTGCAGTGCTTATCATGAATCCAATTGTAAATATCCTCGACTGACAGCGTTGCCAGGCACATGACCCTTCACCTCTCCCAGGAGTCCATCGTGTGTCCGGCCGCAAATGTCCTGTCAGGACACTCAGGTTCCCCTGAACCCCGACTTCTCATCGAGAAGATGGTGTCAATTGCATTGAGAGATCAGTTGATCAAATCCATACTTTAGGATCAGAAGAACAGCATTGAGCGAGTCTCCCAAGTGAGATAGTAGCAGACAAGACTGAAGAGCTAAGCAGGAGAGATAAGGAAAGTGCGACCGCCCTCACCAAGAGCCAGAAGAGAAATCGGACTCTGATTGGTTTTCTTGATGCAGTTGTGAAAACACCAGTTGCACTTGGATGCAGACCTATACAACTGTACCAAGACCGTTTAGAGGAGGTGGTCTTGGTTCAGTGGCAAATGATCTCTGGAGCGATTAGAGACCTGAACGGCTCTGCCGGTGTAGGTGGTAACCGCCAACAATGCAAAACTGATCAAAAGGAACCCCCCTCCCCTCGACAATCCAAAAGGGACCCCAATCCTCCAAACCCCTGCCAGACAACAGTCCAAAAGGGAACCACAATGTCCAGAGTGGTCAATCTGAAACCAATCAAAAGGGGCAGGTGTGTAAAAACGACAGGGCTGCATTAAGTTGCCAATCAGACGGAGCTGAGTAATCAGCAGAGAGAACGATCTGACAGGGAGCGTCACTGCTGCAGGTGAGGTACAACTGCCTGAAACAGTCTAGAATTTAGAAAACAAACATTCCTAATAAAAGTTTAGTAAATGAGATTTGATACATTTAGTTTTTTAAACTCATGAATTAACATTTTGTTTTATTTTGGGTGGCACGGTGGCATTAGTTTGTCCCTGTGTCCGAGCCGATTTCCTCCTGCCTCTGCGTGGGGTGGGTAAATTGGACATGCTAAATTTCCCCTGTGTGTGTGTGCGTGAAGATGATACCCTGCGACGGACTGCTGCCCTGTTCACGGGATGTTGCTGCCCTGCTCCTGATGATTCCAGGTGATCCTGTACAGGACAAAGTACATAAGATACTGATGGTTTATTTTAGCAGCATTGAAAAGGTGCTGGAGTGTGTTTACGTACCAGTTCATCATAGTGTTTCTTAGGATTTGGAAGGAACTCGGCCTCTGCAGAAGAAACCTTAGTAGAGACACATGAAGACAATTCAAACATTCACATATTTCATTTAACTCCCCTTTAGAACTCTGTGGAATATTTCTGTAGTTTGACTTTTATTCCCCAACAATTAGAAAAGCTGAAATTTTAAACTGAAAATGCCAAAATTTTAATTTGAGTTATTTGTAATCATTAGATTGACAAAGCTATTTATAATAAGTTCTTCAAAATACTTGACAGTGATCCAAATAAAATCAAAAACTTCCTGAATCTCCTTTATTATTTTTGATATTTATGTTTGTGTCAGTATTATCCCTTCTCAGGACTTTTATTCTGAAATTTGAACAATGTGTGAGCAAAGACAGAGAGCAAATAGCCCCTCCCTTCTCATTTTCCTCTAGAACCCAATATCTGGATCAGTCATATCAGCCCCGCCCCCTCTCTCTGATCAGTCAGAGTCTGTATGTAGGTTGATTATTAGCCCCGCCCCCTCTCTGATCAGTCAGAGTCTGTATGTAGGTTGATCATCAGCCCCGCCCCCTCTCTCTGATCAGTCAGAGTCTGTATGTAGGTTGATCATTAGCCCCGCCCCCTCTCTCTGATCAGTTAGAGTCTGTAGGTAGGTTGATCATTAGCCCCGCCCCCTCTCTGATCAGTCAGAGTCTGTATGCAGGTTGATCATTAGCCCCACCCCCTCTCTCTGATCAGTAAGAGTCTGTATGCAGGTTGATCGTGTTCACGTGGACAGAGCAGTAAACATGCACTGGAAGATGCTTTGTTTTTTAAACTGGGATTTAATTCAGTTGGAAACCAGTGAGTTTGATCTGTTTTCTGAGCTGAATTACTGACTGATAATTCATCACACTATGATCAGATCATCACTCAAATGATAAAGAGTCTGAAGTAGGAAAGTGTCTCACCTCTGCACTGGGGTTTCCATCATATGCTTTTGAGCTCTCAATATAGGTCTCTCCCTAAACACAAAGAAGTGAGAACCCTTTATATTTTCACATTTTGTGGTGTCTCCAACAACAACCTCTACTGATGCACATTAAAGCCAAAGAAATTAAGAATATAAATAAATATTGAGAATTATGTTTTCATACTTATTTTAAAGATAAAGTTTCAACCTTTGGGCTGGGGAATAAATGGAACTTCTAAGGAAGTCCTTTCTCACATTGTCTAATGTTAATGTTCCTGAGTCCACCATCAGGAGAACCCTGAAGAACAATGGTGAGCATGTCAAGGCCGTGAGGAGAAGCTGCTGCTCTCCATAAAGAACATTGCTGCCCGTCAGCAGGACATCCATCTGTGAGCTGAATCTCAGAGATTGTGGGTCATGCAGAAAGACAATGACCTTGAGTTCACAAACTGTTTATGTTCTGGAACGAGCCAGTCAGAGTCCTGATCTTAATCCAGTAGAGATGTTGTGATGCTGCTGGGTGTAGTGGGGATTAGCTGCCCTCTAACCCGTCCATCACTGCATGCCTGTCCCACAGTGCAACAGTGAAGCTGGGGTAGGGACAGCTGAAACTAGTGGGGTGCAGTTAGTCTTTAAAATGAAGTGTATGGAGGTTCTCACAGCGTGTTTTACTGGCTTTGTGGAAATAGGTCCTCTTTACATCCTCTAGAAAATCTGAGCTTGTGTGTATGTCGTGAGCGCAGATGTTATTTCACAGCTGTTTTTTAAGTAAGATGTGAAGAACATAATGTGGCACGCTGCAGTATGTCTCAGAGCAGTTTAATCACATTTTGGAATTTGTATTGAATAAATCCTCAAACTGATTGTAGATGTAAGTAGAAATAGTCTAATAGGTTCTAATGGATTTTCTTACAGGTTTGGTAGATGGGAAGTCCTCTTTGTCACAGTTGTCCCAGTCTAGAAGGATGGGTGGATTATGTAAAGCCATCAGACATCCTGTTTTGTAGCAATCCTCAGCCAGTCTACGCAAAACATCTGGATTTTTCTGCAATTTGTAATAAAAGGACTTTTCGTATTTCTAAAGAAGTGGACATGATGACGTAAGCTTAAACCTGAAGGCACACAACACTCAAACTAAGCATGAAGATATCAGATTAGAGAAACTATGTTTGATAAATCATTCTGAGTTTGTTTAAAGCTCATATTAAAGAGGACGATGAGCATTCACACCATTAGATATGTAATGGTTTAACTGGTTAAACATTAAATAAGCTCACAACCAGCAGTAGGGTTACTGTTCCTACTGCTGAAAAAAAGGAAGAGTTTCAATTTGCCTCTGCGATTAATAAAGATGAAGATCCATTTCAGAGCAGTTTGCTCGCTGATAGATTATAAAACCAGAAATCCAGAATCTCAAAATATCAGACAATACTTACCTCATTTCTGAGCTGCATGTCTTTATGAAATATTGCTTTTTGCAGGTTCTGGATGGCCAAATCAAAGTACTGTGAGGGCTTTAAAAACAAAGAAATGAAGGTGAGTTAAATTCTCCTTAACATTTAGAGCCAATTTTACAGGATATGTTCATAGTTTGACGTATTTCATTTACAAATAAATAGAAAATCATTCATAGGAGAGTCACATGTGCCAGATATTCTTATTTTCAAGAGATCAAAGACTAATTTGACTTTTCATTTATAAAATTGTTAAAATGTTCATATTTGTCTAAATTGCACTATTTATATATATTGTATATTGTAAAATAGTCTCTATATTATATATTCTTTATATTTATATAGTGTTTCTGTACTAAATTATCTCGTTCTACCTTTCTGTACTGTACTTATGTTGTGGCTGGAACCTTAATTTCCCTGAGGGAACCTTCCCATGGGATCAATAAATTTCTATCATATCCTAAATTTGACAATGTTTTGATAAAAATATATTTCTTTGCTGTTGGAATTAGATTTAGGGTTAGTGTTGGGATTAAGATTAGTGTTAGTGTTAGTGTTGAGATTAGATTTAGGGTTAGTGTTAGAATTAGGTTTAGTGTTAGTGTTGGGATTAGATTTAGGGTTAGTGTTAGTGTTGAGATTAGATTTAGGGTTAGTGTTAGTGTTGGGATTAGGATGTGTTAGTGTTAGAATTAGGGTTAGTGTTAGTGTTGGGGTTAGGATCAGGGTTAGTGTTGGAGTTAGATTTAGTCCTAGGGTGAGAATTAGGTATAGTGCTAGTGTTGGGATTATGATTAGTATTAGTGTTAGATATTGGGTTAGTGTTAGGGTTAGGATTATGTTTAGTGTTGGGATTAGATTTAGTCCTAGATTTAGAATTAGGTTTAGTGCTAGTGTTGGGATTAGGATTAGTGTTAGTGTTGGAATTAGGGTTAGTGTTACTGTTGGGATTAGGGATAGTGTTAGTGTTGGGATTAGATTTTTTGATAGTGTTGGGAAGAGGGTTAGTGTTGAGATTAGGGTTTAGATAAGGGTTAGTGTTAGTGTTAGTGTTAGAGTTAGGGTTAGTGTTGAGATTAGATTTAGTGGTAGTGTTAGAATTAGGTTTAGTGATAGTGTTGGGATTAGGTTTATTGTTAGTGTTGGGATTAGTGTTAGTGTTGGGATTAGTGTTAGTGTTGGGATTAGTGTTAATGTTGGGATTAGAGTTAGTGTTGGGGTTAGTGTTATTGTTGGGATTAGTATTGGGGTCAGGGTTATTGTTGGGATTAGTGTTGGGGTTAGTGTTAATGTTGGGGTTAGTGTTAGTGTTGGGATTAGTGTTAATGTTGGGATTAGAGTTAGTGTTGGGGTTAGTGTTATTGTTGGGATTAGTATTGGGGTCAGGGTTAGGGTTTGGAATAGTGTTAGGGTTAGTGTTGTGATTAGGGTTAGTGTTGGGGTTAGTGTTATTGTTGGGATTAGTGTTGGGGTTAGTGTTAGTGTTGGGGTTAGTGTTATTGTTGGGATTAGTGTTGGGGTTAGTGTTGGGGTTAGTGTTAGTGTTGGGATCAGTGTTAGGGTCAGGATTAGGGTTTGGAATAGTGTTAGGGTTAGTGTTGTGATTAGTGTTAGTGTTGGGATTAGTGTTAGTGTTGGGATTAGTGTTAATGTTGGGATTAGAGTTAGTGTTGGGGTTAGTGTTATTGTTGGGATTAGTGTTGGGGTTAGTGTTAGTGTTGGGATCAGTGTTGGGGTCAGGATTAGGGGTAAGTGGGATTATATTCTCTGTTCATTGAGGGATTAGGGTTAGCGTTAGTGTTGGGATTAGGGTTAGTGTTGGGTTTAGTGTTATTGTTGGGATTAGTGTTGGGTTTAGTGTTATTGTTGGGATTAGTGTTGGGGTCAGGATTAGGGTTTGGAATAGTGTTAGGGTTAGTGTTGTGATTAGGGTTAGTGTTGGGGTTAGTGTTTTTTTTGGGATTAGTGTTGGGATCAGTGTTGGGGTCAGGATTAGGGTTTGGAATAGTGTTAGGGTTAGTGTTGTGATTAGGTTTTGTTGTTGGGATTAGTGTTGGGGTTAGTGTTAGTGTTGGGTTTAGTGTTATTGTTGGGATTAGTGTTGGGGTTAGTGTTAGTGTTGGGATCAGTGTTGGGGTCAGGATTAGGGTTAAGTGGGATTATATTCTCTGTTCATTGAGGAAATTCCCATCGTCTGTAGATTTTATTACAGAAATGTGATCATTAAGCTCCGCCCTTAAATGAACTGCAGAATAACCCTGGATGATGACGTGTCTCTGTATCTGATAACAGATCAGTGAAAAGGACTGAATGTGGAATGTTTACCAGGTGATGAAAATACAGTAACATACCTTGGTGTTGTTGGTGACATCGTCTTGTTTGAGCTGTGAAAGATCCTGCATGTACTTTCGAACGTTTCTAACGTTTTCTTCTGCCACTCTAAAAACACCCTTGTGGAAAAATATTGAAATATGTTTAATAAAGATAGAAAAAATGTCAATTTAGAAGCTGTATTTTTCTAAAAGATTGAAAATATTCTAAACAATTCAGAATAATGTTCATAAGATCAGTCCAATAGAATAAATGTTCCTCACAACCTTCAAAAGGAAAATGTATCTATAGGTGCACATAACATCTAATAAACACTTAAAGTGATGTTGACA
>CM067507.1:38469677-38474677 GCA_034509495.1 Acestrorhynchus altus
ACACACACACACACACACACACACACACACACACACACACACACACAGTTGTGGCATTTGGGAAGAAAATCCCACAGTCTCCACAGCTCGGCAAAACTCATAAATAAAGCGGACTGGGCGCCACCTCAACCCTACAGCGTCTGTGTGTGAGTGAGAGTGAGAGAGAGTGTGTGTGTGTGTGTGTGTGTGTGTGTGAGAGAGAGAGAGAGAGAGAGAGAGAGTGAGTGAGAGAGAGAGAGAGTGAGTGAGTGAGTGAGTGAGTGAGTGAGTGAGTGAGTGAGTGAGTGAGAGAGAGAGAGAGAGAGAGAGAGTAAGTGTGTATGTGTTTTAGTAAATAAGTAAAAGTAAACTGAACATTCTGACGCAAATCTCTGACTGAACCCAACATACACACACACACACACACACACACATGCAGTTTCATTCACAGAGATGGTCGGAGCAGCTTTAGAAGGACAACTGTGCATAACTCTCCAACATTCCACACACACACACTCACACACAGAGACACACACACACATTTTTATTACAACACACCAGGGGGGAAACACAACCTCCGATGAGCGCACACACTCGGCATCCTTACCATGCAGCACGCACACACACCCACACACACACACACACACATTCATCAATGCCCACTATGAACAATATGAATCTTGCATTGTGTGTATGTAACAGAAAGAGAGAGAGAGAGAGAGAGAGAGAGAGAGAGAGAGAGAGAGAAAGTGAGAGAGAGAGAGAGAGAGAGAGTGCGAGAGAGTAAGAGAGACAGTAAGAGAGAGTGCGAGAGAGAGAGAGAGAGACAGAGAGAGACAGTAAGAGAGAGAGAGAGAGAGAAAGAGACAGTAAGAGAGAGAGAGAGAGTAAGAGAGAGTAAGAGAGACAGTAAGAGAGAGAGAGAGAGTAAGAGAGACAGTAAGAGAGAGAGTGCGAGAGAGAGAGAGACAGAGAGAGACAGTAAGAGAGAGAGAGAGAGAGAGAGAGAGAGAGAGAGAGAGAGAGAGAGAGTGTTAATATTAGTTGGTATTTTGGTAATCCAGTGGGCACCAGGCCACAGATAACTTCCCACCAATCTAACTATGTGGACATTCCATTTTAGTGGTCGTGTGTGTTGTCAGTGGTTTGTCAGCCTCTAGTGGTCAGTTTAGCGCAAAGCTCCACTATCTTAGTTCCTTATTATTTAGTGTGTGTGTGTGTGTGTGTGTGTGTGAAGTTCAATTGATTTTTCATGATTTTATTTTTCAATCCACTGTTTATAATAATCCAGTCCCACTGGCTGCAGAACAGCCCCAGAGCGCGATATTCCCACCATCATGCTTAACAGTTGGTATTGTGTTCTCGGAGTTGAACACCTCACCTTTACTCTTCCAAAATCTCAGTCTCATTAAAGCATGCAAAAAGATTTTTCGTTCTTTCTGAATGTTATATTCGGAGCTTCTCATTTCATTGTGATGTAAAGCTGGTTTGGCAGTAGGTAGTGGTGCTGGTGCTCCGGCGCCGCTCGAGGGGCAGCCATGTTCAGGACTGGTTTTCTTTGCGTTCACACTGGGGGAGCACGAGCACGGCCCCGCCTCCATTTTATACACCAGGGAACAGATGTTAGCACTTAGCAATGTTGTTGCTACACCGAAGGACCTCCCCGGAGAAGGAGAACGCGCTCCATTGTCGAGCATCCTGCTCGGAAGAGACGCTATAAAGCTGTCCTCCCCTCGGTTATCATGGAGAATGTAAGATCACTCTCCAATAACACAGACACGTTAACAGCGCTGGCATGACACCAGCGGGAATACTGACAGCGGGAATACTGACAGCGGGAATACTGACAGTGCAGCCTGCTGTTGTTTACAGAGTCGTGGCTAATGGCAGTTTAGCCCCACCCATTCTGCCTACAGCAGTTTAGCCCCACCCATTCAGCCTACAGCAGTTTAGTAATATTTCATGTTTGTTTATTTTCTCCAGAGAGTCCTATTCTATTGGCAGTACTTCTCTACAGGCATTAGAAACAAGGTGTGTGTGCATTTGCACATCTGTGGCTGCGGGTTAAAGGAGGGGGGTGTCCAGTGTTTCAGGTTGTTGTGAGATGTTCTGTGGTGGTGTGTGAGGGGACTGGCAGTAAGGCTGATGGTGAGCGTACTCAGACTCGTGCTCTGACGGCACTCTGTGCTAAAATTAGTGCTCAGATTGAAAGGGCACATATTTACACTCCCGGTAGCGGCGCTGTCTGCAGGGGCTGTTTGTAAGCATATGAAGGGACGCATTCTTCAGCCATGGTACACAGCCTGCCAGTTCCCTCACACACACACACACACACACACACACACACACACACACACACACACACACACACACACACCTATTTTTGTTGGTGGAAATTGGCCAAAGGGTTTAAAATTAGGTTTGTGAACTGGAACAGAACCTGTTCCACATTGGTGGAAAAGAGCCCAGAGAGGAACAGCAGGAGCCCATCAGATCATCTTCATTCAGAGCAGAACGGTCAGTTCTCCTCAGTTACACAGTTCAACACTGCCCCCTCATGACCATCACTGAGAACCACCTGTGTGTGTGAGCATGAAGAACCACTGTGACAGGAGATCAGGAACCAAATCAAACTAACGAGACACTGATCTACGCTGATCTTTGATTGATCCAGTGTTGCATATCTGTGAGGGCAAAAGTATGTGAACTGTAAGTGACACTAACACCTAATTACTTCATCTCTTACTGACTCCAACTCGAGGAGAGCAGGGGCTGCTGACTCCTTACGATAAAAGGGTAGGAAGTGCAGGAAGTTGGGGCACGTGGACTCTGTGGAGGCATCCAGAAACTGCTACTCCTCTCCTACTCCTCCACCTTTCCTACTGCTGCTCTCCTACCCTTGAAAAGAGGATGGGGGCAGGAGGAAGGGAGAGAAATTAATACCCCTAATTCTGCCCAGCCAATCACAGACCTCGATTTTAGCACACACCTAATCCTGTCCAGCCAATACTGACCAGCCCAGCCAATCACAGCGCTGGCTTTCAGCACTCAACTAATACTGCCCAACCAATCACAGACCTCACCTTCAGCACACAGTTAGTACTACAAGCTGTACTTGAAGCTTGAAGGGCTCTTGGTACAGCTCGACTTTTGACCATTGCCAACATGTATGGAGGGGCTGGTCCGTTTTTGTCTTTGTAGGTCAGCAACAAGGTTCTGAATCTGATGTTCAGCTACAGGGAGCCAATGAAGGGACACAGCAGAGGAGTTACGTGACTGAGTTTAGGAACATTGAAGACGAGCCGCGCTGCTGCATTCTGGATGAGTTGCAATGGTCTGATGGTCTCATAGGAAGACCAGCCAATAGGGAGCTGCAGTTCTAGTTCAAGCACCTGAGCTCCTCTCTAGACAGAAAAGGTCAAATTCTCCTGATGTTATAAAGGAGAACATCTGCAGCATGAGCTGAGAACGATAACTGGTCATCCACTACTACACCAAGGCTCCGTGCTTCAGTAGATGGAGTGACCAGTGAGTTCTCAAGGGAAATGGTAAGGTCAGGATGAGGACCAGTGCTTCCAGGAATGAATAGATGTTCGGTCTTGCTGGGGTTTAGTTTGAGGTGATGGGCTGCCATCCATGATGAGACATCAGAGAGGCAAGCTGAGATCCGGGAGCGATAGCTGATTGTAGACAGATCGTTCAAGGATTTTTGAGAAGAAGGAGATCAGTGATACTGGTCTCTAATTAATAGTGTCCGTGTTCTGTAGAACTGGCCACTCTGGCAGCTTTGACAGTAGATGGAACATGACCTGATGAGCTGTTTATGATAAAAGTAATGAAAGGAAGAAGGTCAGGAGCAATAGTCTGGAATAGAGAGGAAGGAAGAGGGTCTAGAGGACAGGTGGTTGGATTGTTGGATGTGAGAAGGTGAAGGATGTCAGCTGTGGAAAGTGGAGAGAAAGAGGACAGAGATGTAGGAGGAGGAGAAGGGTGTCTGGTGGGAGGAGTAGAGGTGTGTAGCAAGAATCTTGACAAACTCTTCTGGGCTGGTTGGAACAGGGAGGTAGGAGGGTTTAGGAGAGAAGAGAAGACAGAAGAGCTTGGGTGGATCAGATGCCGATGCTTCCAGTCTCTCCTTGTAAAAGGATGATTTTGCTGCAGTTACTTCCACTGAGAATGTGGAAGCACTGAGATCTGAGTCCTGTCCTGTTTTTCTCCACTTTCTTCAGCCAGGCTCAGCTCTCTTTGGTTGTTGCGCAGAACCTCAGGGAAGGTCAGGAGGTTCTTGCAGGTCTTTGAGAGAGAGGACAGAGAAGGTTGACTGAAGAGAAGATGAAAGGAAAGTACTAATGGTGTATTATAAATCACTGCTGCTGTACTTCTGTCACTGTTAACATGCTCAGCTAACAGCACTGTTTTCTGTGCAAAGGTTTCAGGGGGTTGTTTTGGGGGGTGTCCTGTCTGTTCCAGGTGCCAAGATCATCCTCATGTCTAGACTGTACTGGACTCATTCCTGAGGATTGACCCTCTACCCCTCCAGGTGTACGCCCTCTGCACCCCGTGTTTTCTGGATTTTCTGCACCTCAGTAACTGGTGAGACTCCTTTCTCTTCTTTTGAATGATTAACCTGAACTTTATGGATCCCAAAAGATACAGAGACAAGTATCAAGTATCAAACTATATACAGTATCAAACTGTATATTTAGGGTCATTGTCTTTCTGCATGACCCACAGTCTCTGAGATTCAGCTCACAGATGGATGTCCTGGTACTTTCCTTTAACTGGTTGAATTCATTGTTCCATCACTGATGGTGAGCTGTCCTGGTCCAGATGCAGGAAAACAGGTCCAAACCATGATACTACCACCACCATGTTTCACAGAGAGGATACGGTTTTGTGCTGAACGCAGTGTTTTACTTTCTCCAAACATGACGCTTCTCCTTTAAACCAAAAACACCTGTTCTGGTCTCATCCGTCCACAGTACACTGTTCCATTCTTCTGGTTTGTCCATGTGATCTTT
>CM067507.1:38477177-38494057 GCA_034509495.1 Acestrorhynchus altus
ACTGAAACACTGCGTGTGTGTGTGTGTGTGTGTGTGTGTGTGTATCAGGTCCCAATAGCACACCTGATCCCCTATTACAGGCGGTCAGCAGGTAATGAGGACTCAGCTTACTCTTTACAATACCCTCCCACTGAATCATTAACTACCCCCTGCAGGAGCACTGGAGCAGCCCGCCGTCCTCCCATCCATCCTCTACACACCTTAGAGCAGACCGAAGCCTGCTGCACCCTGTCTGCCTACCATCTGTCTGTCTGTCTGTACAGTGATGTGTGTCACTCAGTGAGCAGCGCTCCAGCTTTATTTAGCCTCATTATTTTGTCCTTCGATGACCGTCGCAGTATCGTTGGAGGTGGGCTACTCTTCGTCCCCCCTCTGCTGTGATAATTCAGAAAGACAGTAATGATGAATGTACTGATGATATTGGCTTCACTCACAAATTTACGCCTCAGTTTTTGTTTACCGCTACGGGAGCTCCTGCCCTCAGAGCGAATGGACTCATAGTCTGACACCCCCAGCTGGTCGTCCACAGAAGCACTCTTCCTTAGATAGGCTGCCCGGCGGCGGAGGTGTGAGAAAGGAGACTGAGAGCGGGGACGGGACTCCATCCCGCTAAGCCCCGCCTGCTGTGGCTCCACCTCTTTGTCATCCTCCAATCGCCATGCATCACCTGCAAAACAGAAATAAGCATGTGTTATTGTGGTGACAGAATACTCACACATATACACACACAGCGCTCACCAGGCTCAGAAACACCCTGGCATTGACCTGTCCTCACGAATCCACCTCACGTAAACACCGGTGTTCACCTGTCCATGTGTAAACACCGGTGTACAACTTTCCTTACATACACACCGGCATTCACCTGTTTTCATTTATACACACTCCCTGACTGCCAGGCTCCTGAGTGACGGTGTCATTTTTATTGTTGTTACTTACTGTGTCTGACACATTCCCACTGTGTGTGCGTGTGTGTGTGCATGTGTGTGTGAGTGCGTGTGTGTGTGTGTGTGCACGTGCACGTGCGTTGTGATCAAAGGAAAGAACTGGTGCTTCACTCAAACTCCACTGGTGGTGACAGCAGTTGCTTAGCAACTAGTGTGAGAGAGAGACCGGAGACTTTTATTTAGGACCAAAAAAAATCTTCAGACAGATTTAAAACAGAACCACCAGTCAGACACACACTCTGATTCACAGAGAAAGAGAGAGAAACTGAAACTCTCACGGGTAAAACAAATTTCACACATTGTTGATTACAGCTTTGGTTGTTAGGTTGTCTGATTTTAAACTGTATAGCAGAGTCCAGTAGTCAGTATTAAGATCCAGTAACGATTAGTTACTGAAACTGTAGAAACACAGTCAGTAGCCAGTATTAAGATCAGTAACAGTATGAATTCCACAAACTGTATCAGAAACACAGTCCAGTAGCCGGTATTAAGATCAGCAGCAATTATGGTTACTGAAACTGTATCAGAAACACAGTCCATTCGGTAGCTAAAGATCAACGGTGTAGTTGCGAAACTGTATCAGAAACACAGTCGGTATTGGTAACAAAGATCAGCCCAGTGTAGTTTACTGAAACTGTCAGAAACATACAGTCCGATGGCAGTATTAAGATCAGCAACAATTGTGATTGCACACAGAGCTGTATCAGAAACGATCGGTAACGCTATTAAGATCAGCCTTCAGTGTAGTTTACAACGAGCTGCTATCAGAAACACAGTCCGGTAGCGCTGTAGGATCGGCAGCCGGTGTAGTTGCGCAGGCTGTATGTCCCAAACGCAATCCGGTATGGTATTATAGATCAGCAGCGAGGTGTAGTTGCTGAAACTGTCGAGCGCACAGTCCGGTAGCCGGTATTAAAGATCAGCAGCAGTGATTACTGAAACTGTATCAGAAACGAGTCCGGTGGCCGGTTTTAAGATCAGCAACGGTGTAGTTACTGAAACTGTATCAGAGAAACACAGTCCGGTGGCGGTTTTAAAGATCAATCGCACCAGATGCAATTCACACAGAGCTGTATCAGAAACGCACAGTCAGTGCTTGATGTGCAAGATCAGCAGCAGTGTAGATTACAAGAGCATATCAGAAACGCACAGTCCGGTAGCGGTATTAAAGATCAGCGGTATAGTTTACAGAACCATATCAAAGAAACGATCCGGTGCGGTAACAGATCCGGCAGTGAATTACAGAAACCATGCTCAAACGCTACAGTCCGGTAGCGGTGTTAAAGTCAGTAACAGTGTAGTTTACTGAGGCCTCCGAGGCTTGCAGTCGGTAGCGTGCTTAAGATCGTAACGGTGTAGTTGCTGAAACTGTATCAGAAACACAGTCGGTGGCCCGGTGGCCAGATCAGTAACAGTGTGGTGCTGAAACGCCCATCGAAACACTTACCAGTCCGGTAGCCGATGTAAGATCAGTAACGGTGTAATTGCACAAACTGTATCAGAAACACAGTCGAGTGGCACTAGCCCAAAAGATCAGCAGCGGTGCCAGTTACAGAGCTGTCAAACACAGTCGATGGCGATGTTGGGTCAGCCAGTGCCAGTTACTGAGGCACCTTATCAGAAACGATCCGGTGGCGGTGTTAGATCCCGAAACAGTGCCAGTTTACTGACCTTATAGAGAAGCACAGTCAGTGGCGGTATTAAAGATCAAGTGCGTGACTGAAACTGTATCCGGCTTACAGTCCGGTATGGCGGTAAAGATCAGCAGCAGTGTAGTTACTGAGCACAACGCGAAACACAGTCCGGTGGCGGTGTTAAGATCAGCATGATGTGGTTACTGAAACTGTATGAAACACAGTCGGTGGCGGTGTTAAGATCAGCGGTGTAGTTACAGAGCTGTGAGAAACACAGTCCGGTGGCGGTGTGGAGTCGGCAGCGGTGTAGTTGCTGAAACTGTATCATAAACGTACAGTCCGGTAGCCAGTATTAGAGATCAGTAGCAGTGAATTTACTGAAGCTTATCAAAACACTTACACAGTCCGATGGCGATTATTAAGATCAGCAGTGTAGTTACAGAGCTGCTCAGAAACACGATCCGGTGGCGGTATTAAGATCAGTAACGGTGATTACTGACTGTATCAAACGCAGTCAGTGGCGGTGTTAAGATCGGTAACGGTGCTTAGTTACTGAGCTATCAGAAACACGGTCGGTAACGGTGTTAAAATCAGTAACAGTGTAGTTGCTGGAAACTGTATCAGAAACACAGTCCGGTGGCGGTATTAAAGATCAGTAACAGTGGTTACAGAGCTGTATAGAAACACAGTCCGGTAGCCGGTATTAGAGATCAACCAACAGTGTAGATTACAGAACTGTGCGAAACGCAGTCCGGTGGCGGTAGTAAAGATCAGCAACGGTGTAGTTACCAGAACTGTAGAAACACCAGTCAGGTGGCGGTATTAAGATGCGGCAACGGTGAATTACACAGGCACAGCAGCAAACTTCTGATCCGGTAGCGGTATTAAGATACGACGGTGTAGTTATGAAACTGTATGAAACACAGTCCGGTGGCGGTGTTAAGATCGGCAACAGTGCTGTTACTGAAACTATGTGAAGCTTGCAGTCGGTAGCGATGTTAAAGATGTCGGTAAAAATTACCCAGATTACTGAAACTGTATGAGAAACGCAGTCCGGTAGCGGTATTAAAGTCGGTAACAGTGTAGGTGCTGAAACTGCTTATCAGAAACACAGTCCGGTAGCGGTATTAAAGATGGTAACAATTATGATTACTGAAACTGTCAGAAACACAGTCCGGTGGCGGTATTAAAGATGCGGTAACAGTGTAATTTACTGAAACTGTATCAAACACTGATCCGGTAGCGGTATTAAGATCGGTAACAGTGTGAATTACTGAAACTGTCAAACACAGTCCGGTGGCGGTGTTAAAGATCAGTAACAGTGTAGTTACAGGCACCTTATCAGAAACACAGTCCGGTGGCGGTATTAAAGATCGGTAACGAGTGTAGTTTACTGAGCTGTATGAAACGCAGTCCGGTAGCGGTATTAGGAGAGTCAGTAACCAGTGTAATTTGCACAGAGCTGTATCAGAAACGCAGTCCGGTAGCGTATTAAAGATCAGTAACAGTGTAGTTGCTGAAACCTTATCAAACACAGTCAGTGGCGGTGACAAAGATCGACGCGGTGTAGTTCTTTCAGAACTGTATCAGAAATACAGTCGGTGAGCGGTGTTAAAGATGCGGCGGCAGTGTGGTTACTGAAACATCGAAACACAGTCCGATGGCGGTATTAAAGATGCGGCAGCAGTGTGGTGCCTGAGCACAATATCAAACACGATCCGGTGGCGGTGGCCAAGATGCGGCAGCGGTGTAGTTGCACAGAGCACATATCAGAAGCACAGTCCGGTAGCGGTATTAAGTCGCTGGCAGTGTAGTTACTGAAACTGTATCAGAGAGCACAGTCAGTGGCCGGTGTTAAAGATCGAGCAGCAGTGTAAGTTGCTGAGCTGTCAGAAACACAGTCGGTGGCCGGTGGCCAAGATCAGTAACGGTGCTGGTTACAGAGCTGTATCAAACACAGTCCGGTGGCGCTGCCAGATCAGCGGCCAGTGTAGTTTGTGAAACTGTATCAAACCCCTGATCCGACAGCGCTGTAGATCAGCAGCAGTATAGTTTACAAACCTGTATCAGAAACCTTACAGTCCGGTGGCAGTGTTGAGATCAGTAACAGTGTAGTTGCACAGATCGTATCAAGAAACATGATCCAAAGTGGCGGTATTAAAGATGTAGTGTAGTTACTGAAACTGCTCAAACACAGTCGGTGGCGCTATTAAGATCAGCAGCAGTGTAGTTACTGAAACTGTATCAGAAACGCCTGATCCGGTGGCAGTGTTAAAGATCAGTAACAGTGTAGTTTACTGAAACTGTATCAAACACAGTCGAAGTAGCCGGTATTAAAAGATAGTAACAGTAGTTACTGAAACTTTGTATCAAACACAGTCGATGGCGCTAACAAGATCAGCAACGGTATGATTTTCAGAACTATCAGAGCACAGTCGGTAGCGGTATTAAAGATCAGTGTAGTTGCTGAGCTATCCAGAGCACGGTCGGTGGCGGTGGTAAACATCAGAAACAGTGTAGTTACTGAAACTGTATCAAACACAGTCGGTGGCCATTGGTAAAGATCAGCGGTGTAGTTACTGAACTGTATCACAGAGCACAGTCCGGTGGCGGTATTGAGATCAGCGGCGGTGTAGTTACTGAAACTGTAGAAACACAGTCCGGTGGCGGTATTAAAGATCCCAGCAGTGTAATTACCGAAGCTGTATCAGAAACCACAGTCGATGGCGGTATTAAAGATCAGCAGCAGAATTACTGAAACTGTATCAAACACTTACAGTCGATAGCGGTATTAAAGATCAGTAACAGTGATTGCACCAAACTGTATCATAAACACGATCCGGTGGCGTGTAAAGATCATGGTGTAGTTGCAAGAGCTACCAGTATGTCAGAAACACGCAGTCCGGTGGCACGGTGTTAAGATCAGTAGCAATTAGCGATTACTGAAACTGTATCAGAAACACAGTCGGTGGCAAGTGTTAAAGATCAGTAACAGTGCTCAGTTCACTGAGCCTGTATCAGAAACACAGTCCGGTGGCAGTGTAAAGATCAGCGGTGTAGTTGCTGAAACTGTATCAGAAACGCAGTCCGGTAGCCAGCGGTAAAGATCTGGCGGTGTAGTTTGCAGAGCTGTACTCCGAAACACAGTCGGTGGCGGTGTTAAAGATCAGCAGTGTAGTTACTGAGCTGTATCAAGCAGTCCGGTGCTTACGGTGGCTTATTAGAAACAGTGTGGTTACACAGAGCTGTGCCGAAACACAGTCCGGTGGCGGTGGCCAAAGATCAGCCAGTGTAGTTACTGAAACATATCGAAACACAGTCAAGTGGCAGTGTTAAAGATCAACAGCAGTGTAGTTACTGAGAACTGTATGAAACCTGATCCGGTAGCCGGTATTAAAGATCAACGAGTGTGATTACTGAACTGTATCAGAAACGCAGTCCGGTAGCGGTATTAAGATCAGCAGCAATTATGGGTGCTGAAACTGTATCATAAACGCAGTCCGGTAGCGGTAGTAAAGATCTGGCAATTATGAATTTACTGAGCACAGTATCAAAAACACGATCCGGTAGCCAGTATTAAGATCAGCAGTGTGGTTACTGAAACTGTCAGAAACCAGTCTGATGGCGGTGGTAAAGGTCAACAACGGTGTGAATTTGCTGAGCACCTTAACCAGAAACGCGGTCCGGTGGCGGTGTTAAAGATCAGTAACGGTGTAGTTGCAGAACTGTCATCAGAAAACACAGTCGGTGGCAGTCATTAAGATCAGTAACGGTGTGATTACTGAAACTGCTATCGAAACATACGATCCGGTAGCGGTAAGATCAGTAACAGTGTAGTTACACAGAGCTGTATGAAACATACAGTCAAATTAGCGGTGGCCAAAGATCAGCAACGGTGTAGTTGCACAGAGCACAACATGAAGCAGTCGGTAGCGGTATTAAAGATCAGCAACGGTGCCAGATTTACTGGAAACTGTAGTAGAAACACACCAGTCCGATGGCGGTGTGAATGCGGCAACAGTGCTTAGTTACTGAAACTGTATGAAACATATACAGTCGATGGCAGAAATTGTTAAAGATGATGACAGTGTAGTTACGAGCTGTATCAAACACAGTCCGGTGGCGGTATTAAAGATCGGTAACAATTAATTACTGAAACCTTATCGAACACAGTCCATTGGCGGTGTGAGATCGGTAACGGTGTAGTTGCTGAGAACTGTACTTCGGAAACACAGTCGATGGCAGTGTAAGATCAGTAGCAGTGTAGTTACTGAAACTGTATAAACACAGTCAAGTGGCGGTATTAAAGATCCAGTAACAGTGTAAGATTACTGGGGAAACTGTATCATAAACACGATCCGGTGGCGGTGTAAAGATCAGCAGTGTAGTGCACAGAAACATATAGAGAGAGCACAGTCCGGTGGCCAGCATTAAAGATCAGCAGTGTGGTGCTGAAACTGTATCAAACACCAGTCAGTAGCGGTATTAAAGATCAGCAGTGTAGTTACTGAAACTGTATCAGAAATACCAGTCCGGTGGCGGTGTGTATCAGAAACGAATTATGGTGCGACTGTGCGAAACACAGTCCGGTGGCGGTATTAGAGATCAGCAGTGTAGTTACTGAAACTGTATCAGAAACACAGTCCGGTAGCCGGTATTAAAGATCAGCAGCAGTGTAATTACTGAAACTGTATCAGAAACACAGTCCGGTAGCCGGTATTAAAGATCAGCAGTGTAGTTACTGAAACTGTATCAGAAAACACAGTCGGTGGCAGTATTAAGATCAGCAGCAGTGAATTTGAAACTGTATCAGAAACTACAATCCGGTAGCGGTATTAAAGATCAGCAGTGTAGTTACAGAGCATATCAGAAACACGATCCGGTGGCCAGTATTAAAGATCAGCAGTGTGAATTTACTGAAACTGTATCAGAAACACAGTGCGGTGGCCGGTGGTAAGATCAGTAACCAGTGTAATTGCAGAGCTGTATCGAAACACGGTCGATGGCCGGTATTAAGATCAGTAACGAAGGTGTAGTTACTGAAACTGTATCAAACACCGGTCAGTAGCGGTGGCCAAGATCAGTAACGGTGTAGTTACTGAGCTGTATCAAACACAGTCCGGTAGCGGTATTGAGATCGGTAACGGTGTAGTTGCTACAGAGCGTATCAGAAACACAGTCGGTGGCAGTGTTAAGATCAGTAACAGTGTGAGTTACTGAAACCTGTATAAGAAACACAGTCCGGTATTGGCGGTGTTAAAGATCAGCAGCAGTGTAGTTACAGAGCTCGCAGAAGCACACGATCCGGTGGCGGTGGTAAGATCAGCAGCCGGGTGCTGATTTGCTGAAGCTGTAGCAGAAACGCTGATCCGGTAGCGGTATTGAATCGACAACGGTCGTAGTTACTATGACTGTTGCCAGAAACACAGTCGGTGGCGGTGGCCAAAAGATCGGTAACAGTCAGTTACTGGGGCTGTATCAGAAACACAGTCCGGTAGCGGTGTGAATCGGTAACCAGTGCCAGTTTACTGAAACTGTATCGAACTGGTCCGATGGCCGGTATTAAAGATCGTGCCAGTCGTAGTTACAAACTGTATCAGAAACACAGTCCGGTAGCCGGTATTAAAGATCAGCAGTGTAGTTACTGACACTGTATCGGAAACAGTCCGGTAGCCGGTATTAAAGATCAGCAGTGTAGTTACTGAAACTGTATCAGAAACACAGTCCGGTGGCGGTGTGGATCAGTAACGGATGTGGTTACTGAAACTGTATCAGAAACGCAGTCCGGTAGCCAGTATTAAAGATCGGTAACGGTGTAGTTGCTGAGGCACTTATCAGGACACAGTCGGTGGCGGTATTAAGATCCAGTAACGGTGCGAATTGCAGAGCTGTTATCAGAAACCTGATCGGTGGCGGTATTAAAGATCAGTAACAGTGTAGTTACTGAAACTGTTATCAGAAACACACAGTCCAGTGGCGATTATTAAAGATCGGCATGGTGTAGTTGCTGAGCTGTCAAGCACAGTCCGACTAGCCAATGTTAAAGATCAGCGATGTAGTTGCACAGAAACTGCATATCAGAAACACAGTCAGTAGCATTAAAGTCAATGCGGTGCCAATTACTGAAACTGTATCAAGCACGATCCGGTAGCGGTATTGAGATCGGCTAACAGTGCTTAATTTGCTGAAACTGGCATCAAGAAACACGAGTCGGTAGCCGCTAGTAAGTCCCAGCAGCAGTGTGAATTGCTGAAACTATCAAACACAGGAAGTCAGTGGCGGTATTAAAGATCAGCAACAGTGTAGTTACTGAACATCAGAAACACGATCCGTGGCGGTATTAAGATCAACAGCAGATGTAGTTACTGAAACTGTATCAAACACAGTCCAGTGGCCGGTATTAAAGATCCCAGCGGCAATTATGAACAGAGCTGTATCAGAAACGCCTGATCCAGTGGCGATTATTGAGATCAGCAGCAGTGTAGTTTACTGAAACTGTATCAAACACAGTCGGTGGCCCGGTATTAATCAGCAGCAGTGTAGTTACTGAAACTGTATCAGAAACACAGTCCGGTAGCCGGTATTAAACATCAGAAACAGTGTAGTTACTGAAACTGTCTGAGAAACACAGTCCTGTAGCCGGTATTAAAGATCAGCGGTATGGTGCTGACTATTATCAAAACATAGTCGGTAGCGGTGGTAAAAAATTCAGCGGTGTAGTTTACTGAACTGTATCAGAAACACGGATCCAGGTAGCGGTATTAAAGATGCGAAGCAGCAGTGTAGTTACTGAAAACTGTGTCAGAAACGCTACAGTCCGGTAGCGGTAGTAAGATCAGCAGTGTAGTTACTGAGCACCTTGTCGAAGCACAGTCCGGTAGCCGTTATTAAAGATCCCAGTAACAGTGTAGTTTACTGAAACTGTATCATAAACACAGTCGGTAGCCAGTGTAAAGTCAGCAGTGTAGTTACACAAACTCCTATCAAACACAGTCAGGCGAGTGTTAAGATGTGCAGTGTGAATTCCTGAGCTATCAAAACACAGTCGGTAGCGGTATTAAGATCAGTAACAGTAATAGTTTACTGAAACTGTATCAAACACAGTCCGGTGGCCGGTATTGAATCAGTAACGGTATTAGTTACTGAAACTGTATCAGAAACACAGTCAGTGGCGGTATTAAAGATCAATGCTGTGTAATTGAAACTGTATCAGAAACACAGTCCGGTAGCCCACGGTGTTAAAAGATCCCAGTAACAGTGTAGTTGCTGAAACTGTATCAGAAACGCCTTGATCCAGTAGCCGGTATTAAAGATCAGTAACAGTGTGGGTTACTGAAACTGTATAGAAACACAGTCCAGTGGCGGTATTAAGATCAGCAGCGAACCAATTACTCAGAGCTGTACTTGAGAAACACAGTCCGGTGGCGGTATTAAAGATACGGCAACAGTGTAGTTCTGAAACCTTGAAACACAGTCCGGTAGCGGTATTAAACATGCGGCAACGAGTGTAGTTGCTGAAACTGCGGCAGGAAGACACAGTCGGTAGCGATGTTAAGATGGTAGCTTGGTATGAATTACAGAAACTGTATGGGCTTTTGATCCGGTAGCCGGTATTAAAGATGGTAACAGTGTGATTACTGAAACTGTATCAAACACCAGTCCGATGGCAGTATTAAGATCAGCAACAGTGTAGTTGCTGAACTGTATCAGAAACACAGTCCGGTGGCGGTGGTAAAATCCCAGCGGTGTAGTTACGCAGAACTGTATCAAACATACGATCCGGTGGCGGTATTGAATCCAGCAGCAGTGTAGTTACTGAAACTTATCAAGAAACACAGTCCGGTGGCGGTGGTAAAGATCAACGGCAGTGTAGTTACTGAAACTGTATCATAAACACAGTCGATGGCGGTATTAAAGATCAGCGGTGTAGTTACTGGGCACAACTATCAAGAAACACAGTCGGTGGCAGTGTTAAGATCAGTGCCAGTGCCAGTTGCTGAAACTGCTTATCAAACACAGTCCGGTGGCCGGTGGCAAGATCAGTAACGGTGCCAGTTACTGAGAGCTGTATCAAACACGGTCGGTAGCAGTGGCCCAAGATCAGTAAGTGCCAGTTTACTGAAACTGTATCAGAAACACAGTCCGGTATTAAAGATCGGTAACAGTGTAGTTACTGAAACTGTATCCGAAACACAGTCCGGTAGCCGGTGGTAAAGATCAAAGTAACAGTGTAGTTTACTGAAACTGCTTATCAGAAACACAGTCATTGGCGGAATTAAAGATCAGTAACAGTGTAGTTACCTGGGGAACTGTATAGAAACACGATCCAGTTGCGATGTCAAGATCAGCAACAGTGTAGTTACTGAGCTGTAAGAAACACAGTCCGGTGGCGGTATTGAAACGTATATCGACGAGCAGTGAATTACTGAAACTGTATGAGAAAAAGCTGCAGTCCGGTAGCCGGTATTAAAGATCGGCAGCAGGTGGTTACTGAAACTGTACTGAAACCCACAGTCGATAGCCGGTGTGAGAATCGTGCTGGTGTAGTTACCAGAACTGTATGAAGCAAACCGCAGTCGATGGCGGTAAGATCGGTAACAGTGTAGTTACTGAAGCTATCGCCAAACACAGTCCGATGTGGTATTGGAATGGTAACAGTGTGGTGCACAGAGCTATCAAACACAGTCCGATGGCGGTATTAAGATCATTAACAGTGTAGTTACTGAAACTGTATCAGAAACACAGTCCGGTAGCCCGACATTAAGATCAGTAACGGTGTAGTTACTGAAACTAATATCGAAACGCAGTCCGGTAGCGGTATTAGAATCCCAGTAACAGTGTAGTTGCTGAAACTGTATATCAAACACAGTCCGGTGGCCGGTGTTAAGATCGGTAACAATGTAGTTACTGAAACTGTATCAAACACGGTCATTGGCGGTATTAAGATCAGTAACAGTGGTGCACAAACTGTATCAAACACGATCCGGTGGCGGTATTAAAGATACGGCAGCAGTGCCAGATTGCTGAAACATCAGAAAAACAGTCCGGTAGCGGTATTAAAGATCAGCGGTGTAGTTGCACAGGCTGTATCAGAAACACGATCCGGTGGCCCGGTATTAAAAGATCAGCGAGTGTGAATTTACAAGAGCTGTATCAGAAACACAGTCCGGTAGCGGTGTAAGATCCAGCGGTGCTCAGTTGCTGGCTTTGTATGACTTACAGTCCGGTAGCCGGTATTAAAGATCAACAGCAGTGTAGTTACTGAAACTGTATCAGAAACACAGTCCGGTAGCCGGTATTAAAGATCAGCCAACAGTGCTGATTACTGAAACTGTATCAGAACACGGTCCGGTGGCGGTATTAAAGATCAGCTAGTGTAGTGCACAGAGAACTGTATCAGAAACACAGTCCGGTGGCGGTAGTGCAAAGATCAGCCAGTGTAGTTGCACAGAACTGTATCGAAACGCAGTCCGGTAGCGGTATTAAGATCAGTAACAGTGTAGTTACTGAAACTGTATCAAACACAGTCCGGTGGCGATGTTAAGATCAGTAACAGTGCCAGTTACTGAAACTGTATCAAACACAGTCAGTGGCGGTGTTAAAGATCAGTAACGGTGTAGTTGCAGGCTAACCTCAAACACGATCCGGTAGCGGTATTAAGATCAGTAACGGTGTGATTTACTGTAGAGCTGTATGAAACGCAGTCCGGTGGCGGTATTAAACATGCGACGGCAGTGCCGGTTACTGAGCTGTCAGAAACACAGTCCGGTAGCGGTATTAAGATGCATTAACAGTGCCAGACGACACCTTGTCAAACGCACAGTCCGGTAGCATTGGCCAAAGATCGGTAACAGTGTAGTTACTGAAACTGTATCAGAAACACAGTCCGGTGGCATTGGTAAGATGCGGTAACGGTGTGGTGCAGGCCTTATCAGAAACGCCTTGCCTGATCCGGTGGCGGTGTTAAAGATCAGTAACAATTATGAGTTACAGAGCTGTATCAGAAACACAGTCCGATGGCGGTGGCAAGATCAGTAACAGTGTGGTGCACAGAGCTGTATCAGAAACACAGTCGGTGGCCGGTCATTGAAGATCCAGTAACAGTGTAGTTACTGAGAACTGTATGAAACAGTCGGTAGCGATGTGAGATCAGTAACGGTGTAGATTACTGAAGCTATATCAGAAACACAGTCCATTAGCGGTGTAGAGATCAGCAGTGTAGTTACTGAAGCCTTATCAAACACAGTCCGGTGGCAGTGGCCCAAGATCAGCAACGGCCAGTGTAGTTTGCTGAAACTGCTGTCAGAAACACAGTCCGGTAGCGGTGGCTAAAGATCAGCAACAATTGCCAGTTGCTGAAACTGTATGAAACGCAGTCCGGTGGCGGTGTAAAGATGCGGCGGCGGTGTGATTACTCAGAGCTGTATCAAACTTACAGTCCGGTAGCGGTATTAAAGATGCGGTAACAGTGTAGTTGCTGAGCTATCATCAGAAACACAGTCGGTAGCGGTATTAAGATGCCAGTAACGTGTAATTACTGAAACTATATCAAGCTTACCAGTCCGATAGCGGTATTAAAGATCGGTAACAGTGTAGTTACTGAAACTGTATCGAAACATACAGTCGATGGCAGTCGTAAAGATCAGTAACCAGACAGCAGTTGCACGAAACTGTATCAAACACAGTCCGGTAGCGGTAAAGATCAGTAACAAGTGTAGTTACTGAGCTGTATCAAACACAGTCCATTGTAGTATTAAAGATCAGCGGTCCAGTTACTGAGCTTTGTATCAGAGCGCACGATCCGGTAGCGGTATTAGATCATTAACCAGTGTGATTGCTGAGCTATCGGCTTACGGTCGGTGGCGGTGTTAAGATCAATGTGCGCGGTGTAGTTGCTGAAGCATCAGAAACACAGTCCGGTGGCGGTATTAAGATGCGGCAGCAGCGGTGCTGATTTACGCAGAGCACATCGAAACGCAGATCCGGTAGCGATGTTAAAGATCAGTAGTGTAGTTGCAAACATATCAGAAACATACAGTCCGGTGGCGGTGTTAAAGATCAATGGCGTGGTCGCCAGTTGCTGAGGCAATATCTGAAACACAGTCCGGTGGCAGTGTTAAGATCAGTAACGGTGATTACGCAGAGCTGTATCAAGCACAGTCCGGTGGCGGTATTTAAAAGATCAAGTAACAGTGTGATTTACTGAAACTGTATCAGAAACACAGTCGGTAGCGGTATTGGGAGTCGGCTGGTGTGATTGCACAGAGAGCTGTATCAGAAACACGATCCGGTGGCGGTGTAAAGATGCGACGCCGGTGTAGTTGCACAGGCTGTATCAGAAACACGATCCGGTGGCATTTATTGAATCGGTAACGGTATGATTACTGAAACTGTCGAAACTGCAGTCCGGTGGCCGGTATTAAAATCGGTAACAGTGTAGTTACCTGAGAGCTGTCAAACACAGTCCGGTAGCCGGTAGTGCAAAGATGCGGTAACAGTGGTTGCGAAGCTGTATCGAAACACAGTCAGTGGCGGTATTAGATCATTAACAGTGTAGATTTACAGAGCTGTATCAAACACAGTCGGTGGCGGTGTGGATCAGTAACAGTGTAGTTGCACAGGGCATATCAGAAACGCAGTCCCGTTGCTTGGTATTAAAGATCGAGCAACAGTTAGATTACTGAAACTGTATCAGAAACACGGTCGGTAGCCAGTGTAAAGATCAGCAGTGAATTGCACAGAGCTGCTTAGTCAGGAAAAACTACAGTCCGGTAGCGGTATTAAGATCAGTAGCAATTGTGAATTTACTGAAGACTGTATCAGAAACGCAGTCCGATGGCGGTGGCCCAAAGATCAGTAACAGTGTAGTTGCTGAAACTGTATCAGAAACGCACAGTCCATTGGCGGTATTAAGATGCGGCAGCAGTGTAGATTTACTGAGCTGTATCAGAAACACAGTCCGGTAGCGGTAAAGATCGGCAGTGTAGTTACTGAAACTATGTCAAACACGATCCGGTGGCGGTATTAAAGATCATTAACGGTGCCGATTACTGAAACTGTATCAGAAACACAGTCCGGTAGCGGTGGTAAAGATCGGTAACAGTGTATGATTGCTGAAACTGTATCGAAACGCCGCAGTCCGGTGGCGGTGACCAAGATCAGCAACGGTGCCAGTTGCCTGAAACTGTATCAGACACGGTCCATTTGGCGGTGACAAGATCGGTAACAGTTGTAGTTGCTGAAACTGCCTTATCAGAAACACGAGTCAGTGCGGTGTTAAAGATCACAGTGTAGTTACTGAAACTGTATCAGAAACACAGTCCGGTAGCCGGTATTAAAGATCAGTAACAGTGTAGTTACTGAAACTGTATCAGAAACACAGTCCGGTAGCCGGTATTAAAGCAGTGTAGTTAAGGGATTCATGGTAAACTGGGATTTATGTTGAACTTGGATTGATAAACTCAAACCTGATTGTCTCCCATTGGTTGAAAAAGTCTAATTTCTCCTTCAGATGATCTTCTGATCCTGAAGGTTCATACTGTTCCCCTCACAGATCTGGAACACTGGATCATTTTCCTTCATAAATAACTGATCAGTGTGATGTTTCTGTCTGATTAGTTTGATTTGGTTCCTGATCTACGTTTAGGACGTGTGTGAAAATCTGATGAAGCTCTAGCTCATATTTATGCAGAACTCTAATATGAAGAGGTTCTACACGTTCACGCTGTAGTGTATTTAAAACACCCACACGTTAATATAACGGATCTAACAAACGAACCTTCTGTGTTTTGGTCAATAAATAAGTCAAACCAGTCAGAAGCAGAAGAGGGGTACATAAGCTTCTGTGTCACAACACTGATGTCAGGTGCTGATGTACCTGCAGGGGGTAGCGTGGGGGCGATGAGGTGGGTGGGACTGGAGGGCAGGCAAGGACAGGGTGGGCTCCCACCGGTCATCTGAGAGCGCTGCTGCATGCGGCCCACAGTGGGGGACTGGGGGATGCTGGGCAATGTTCTGGACTTGGCCAGCAGGGGTCTCTGCAGCCGTCGCTCCAACGACCTTCAGGAAATCAATCAACAAAGACATTGTCAGTGCAAGAGTAATTAGTTACAGTAACCTGAGGAGAGGACGGGGACGAGTGTGCCGTCCAATCAAAAAGTTAGTTCCTGAAGCAGCAGTTTCACTAACAACCTGACACACAGACGGTCTGTCTCACTTACATTCGTAATCTTTGGCATTTAAAGTAATAAAACTGGAACAGCTGAAGCAAAATGAGGAGATATGACACCAGGACAAACTCAGCAATCATCTATTAACAGCACTGATGCAAAGATGCCCATGGTCACTCTGGAGGAGCTGCAGGGATCCACAGCTCAGGTGGGACAGTCTGTCTACAGGACAACTATGTTCTCCACAAAGCAGGTCTTTATGGAAGAAAGTCATTTTTGAAAGAAGTCCTGTTTGCAGTTTGACAAGTCATGTAGGGACAGCAAACATGTGGAAGAAAGTTCTCTGTTCAGCACATCACCCTGAACACACTGTGAAACATGGTGGTGGCAGCATCTTACTGTGGGGATGCTGTTTTTTCGGCAGGCACAGGGAAGCTGGTCAGGGGAAGGTGGGATGGATGGGAAGATGGGTGGAGCCAAACCTTATGGACCTGGAGAAAAAACCTGTTAGAGGCTGTAAAACATTTGAGATGAGGGCGGAGCTTCAGCTTCCAGCAGGACAACGACCCTGAACATACAGCCAGAGATACAGTGGACTGGTTTAGACCAAAGCATCTTCATGTGTTAGAATGACCCAGTCAGAGTCCAGACCTCAATCCCAGTCAGAACCTGTGACAGGACTGCTGTTCACAGACGAGTAGTAATGAAGTAAAGTGTCTCTCACACACACACACACACACACACACACACACACACACACACACACACACACACACACACAGTCTGAATTGGGGCTGGTCATGGTCAGCACTGTTGCTAGGAGACTTAAAAATGGGGATAAGGAGGGGATTTCTGCACTTCAGCAACAAAGTGAGAAAATTCCACTAGTCAGCAATAAACTCTGTGTGTGTGTGTGTGTGTGTGTGTGTGTGTGTGTGTGTGTGTGTGTGTGTGTGTGTGAGATCTGTAGGTAGGTATTAATCACTCAGACAGCGTCCACTGCAAAACCAATACAGCTGAACATTAAGCAGATTAAAAACAGAGAGAGAGAGAGAGAGAGAGAGAGAGAGACTCACTTCTTCTGTCGGAACTGGAGGAGAGAGTGTTGAGGTGGAACTGGAGGAGAGAGTGTT
>CM067507.1:38494557-38518791 GCA_034509495.1 Acestrorhynchus altus
TGTGTGTGTGTGTGTGTGTGTGTGTGTGTGTGTGTGTGTGTGTGTGTATGAATGTGTTTGTGTGTATATGAGTGTGTGTCTATGTGTATATATGTAGGAGTGTATGTGTTTGTGTGTATATGAGTGTGTGTCTGTATGTGTATATGTGTAGGAGTGTGTGTGTGTGTATGTATTTGTGTATGAGTGTGTTTGTGTGTAGGAGTGTGTGTGAGTGTATGTATTTGTGTATGAGTGTGTATGTGTATGAATGTGTTTGTGTGTATATGAGTGTGTGTCTGTATGTGTATATGTGTAGGAGTGTGTATGAGTGTATTTGTGTGTGTGTGTGTATGTATGTGTTTGTGTGTATATGAGTGTGTGTCTGTATGTGTATATGTGTAGGAGTGTATGTGTTTGTGTGTATATGAGTGTGTCTGTATGTGTATATGTGTAGGAGTGTGTGTGAGTGTATGAATTTGTGTATGAGTGTGTATGTGTATGAATGTGTTTGTGTGTATATGAGTGTGTGTCTGTATGTGTATATGTGTAGGAGTGTGTGTGTGTGTGTGTATGTGTTTGTGTGTATATGAGTGTGTGTGTATGTGTATATGTGTAGGAGTGTGTGTGTATGTATGTTTGTGTGTATATGTGAGTGTGTTTCTGTATGTGTATCTGTGTAGGAGTGTGTATATGAGTGTATTTGTGTGTGTGTGTGTATGTGTTTGTGTGTATATGAGTGTGTGTCTATGTGTATATGTGTAGGAGTGTGTGTGTATGTTTGTGTGTATATGTGAGTGTGTTTCTGTATGTGTATCTGTGTAGGAGTGTGTGTGAATGTATGTATTTGTGTATGAGTGTGTATGTGTATGAATGTGTTTGTGTGTATATGAGTGTGTGTCTGTATGTGTATATGTGTAGGAGTGTGTGTGTGTGTGTGTATGTGTTTGTGTGTATATGAGTGTGTGTGTATGTGTATATGTGTAGGAGTGTGTGTGAGTGTATGTATTTGTGTATGAGTGTGTGTGTGTGTGTGTGTGCGCGCGCACATGCAGATGTGGAAGCAACTTTTTGGGAGGTTGCATCAGCAGCGCATGGCTCCATGGAAACACTGACACGTGGCCCTTTAACTCTACAGATCAGACAGATCCACCCCCTCATTTACCCAGAATAGAGCCCCTCAGAATGAATGGTTACTGACACTGCAGACTGTTACTGACACTGCAGACCGTTACTGACAATGCAGACTGTTATTACAGACTGACACTGCAGACCGTTACTGACACTGCAGACTGTTATTGCAGACTGACACTGCAGACCGTTACTGACACTGCAGACCGTTACTGACACTGCAGACTGTTACTGACACTGCAGACTGTTATTACAGACTGACACTGCAGACCGTTACTGACACTGCAGACCGTTACTGACACTGCAGACCGTTACTGACATTGCAGACTGTTATTGCAGACTGACACTGCAGACCGTTACTGACACTGCAGACCGTTATTGACACTGCACTGTTATTACAGACTGACACTGCAGACCGTTACTGACAGTGCAGACTGTTATTACAGACTGACACTGCAGACCGTTACTGACACTGCAGACCGTTACTGACACTGCAGACCGTTACTGACACTGCACTGTTATTACAGACTGACACTGCAGACCTTTACTGACACTGCAGACGGTTATTACAGACTGACACTGCAGACGGTTATTACAGACTGACACTGCAGACCGTTACTGACACTGCAGACTGACACTGCAGACTGTTATTACAGACTGACACTGCAGACCACTACTGACACTGCAGACTGTTATTAGACTGACACTGCAGACCGTTACTGACACTGCAGACTGTTACTACAGACTGACACTGCAGACCGTTACTGACACCGCAGACTGTTATTACAGACTGACACTGCAGACCACTACTGACACTGCAGACTGTTATTAGACTGACACTGCAGACCGTTACTGACACTGCAGACCGTTACTGACACTGCAGACCGTTACTGACACTGCAGACCGTTACTGACACTGCAGACTGTTACTGACACTGCAGACCGTTACTGACACTGCACTGTTATTACAGACTGACACTGCAGACCGTTACTGACACTGCAGACTGTTATTACAGACTGACACTGCAGACCATTACTGACACTGCAGACGGTTATTACCGACTGACACTGCAGACCGTTACTGACACTGCAGACTGTTACTACAGACTGACACTGCAGACCGTTACTGACACCGCAGACTGTTATTACAGACTGACACTGCAGACCACTACTGACACTGCAGACTGTTATTAGACTGACACTGCAGACCGTTACTGACACTGCAGACTGTTACTACAGACTGACACTGCAGACTGTTACTGACACTGCAGACCGTTACTGACACTGCAGACTGTTACTACAGACTGACACTGCAGACTGTTATTACAAACTGACACTGCAGACCGTTACTGACACTGCAGACTGTTACTACAGACTGACACTGCAGACTGTTATTACAGACTGACACTGCAGACCGTTACTGACACTGCAAGGTTCGGGAAGGTTCCCTCAGGGAAATTAAGGACAGAATGTTGCTGACACTGAGATGCAAACTGTTTCTGAAACTGCAGATTGATACTGTACTCTGTTTCTGAAACTGCAGACTGACACTGTAGACTGTTACTGACACTGCAGACAGACTAGACTGTTACTGCAGATTACTGATAATTACTATAATTACTGATAGTTACTGAACTGTTTGACACTGCAGACTTACACTCTAGATTGTTATTGGAGAGTTACTGACACTGCACTGTAGACTGTTACTGATTCTGTAGTGTTATTGTAGACTGTTACTGATTCTGTAGTGTTATTATAGACTGTTACTGATTCTGTAGTGTTACTGTAGACTGTTACTGATTCTGTAGTGTTACTGTAGATTGTTGCTGATTCTGTAGTGTTACTGTAGATTGTTGCTGATTCTGTAGTGTTATTGTAGACTGTTATTGATTCTGTTGTTATTGTAGACTGTTGCTGATTCTGTAGTGTTACTGATTCTGTAGTGTTATTGTAGACTTGCTGATTCTGTAGTGTTATTGTTGACTGTTATTGATTCTGTTGTTATTGTAGACTGTTATTGATTCTGTTGTTATTGTAGACTGTTGCTGATTCTGTAGTGTTACTGATTCTGTAGTTTTATTGTAGACTTGCTGATTCTGTAGTGTTATCGTAGACTGTTATTGAACTGTTGCATCCTCATCATCAGTATGACCTATATCTCTCTCACACACCTGTATGATAGTGTAGTTCATGTGATGAAACAGTAACAGTGTATCAGGATTTACTGTAAACCAATCTCTTCACACCTGTAATACTACTGTTTACTGCACACACACACACACACACACATTGCACAGCAGCTCATTTACAGCACACTTTAACATGGAAATAGCAGCTTCACCCCTTTATGCCCTAACAGCTGCCATTTCAGGGGGTCATACATGTCTTCTGTTACTGTGTCCAAATAATCCAGCTTTGGATTCATCTGTCCAAAGCACATTGTTCCAGAAGTCCTGCTCTTTGTCTAGATGTTCTCTGGAGAACTTTGTTCTGGTGTTTCCTCCTTAAACTCCTTCATGAAGATCAAACCCGTTTGGTCTCTTTCTTAGGGTAGAAGCTGCACCTGGGGTTTGGGGGCGGGGCGAGGAGACTGCGCATGCGCAGCGGTCAGTGCGCGCGGGAGAGATAAAAGCTTGTGTCGATATTTTTACACGAGCATTGATCAATATCAGAACCAGCGTTGGTATCGATATTTCCATCGATACGCCCACCTCTAGTTACAGTGTAACACTGGATCAAAGGGGCGCAGCTGCAGGACCTCGTATCTCCGGCGCGTGAAGAGCAGCACTCAGGTGAGGAGCTCCACTTCTGTTCTGCCGGGTTCTGACCAGCTCTGTTGGGTTCTGCCGGGCAGGACACGCCTGCGTGCTGCATGTCTCCGCTCGCTGTGCTGCCTCGTGTTTGCAGCTGTCACGGCTTTATCCGCGTCCCGCCCAAATCTGCACCCTTTTAGGACCCCGAGCAGTTCGCCTGCAGGAGCAAAAGACTTAAAATAAAAGAATACGAATATACGAAATTTATAACTAATATAACACACAAACCATACAATCAAATATTATTAAATATGTTCTTAAACTAAATCTGAATAAATGGCAAATAATCTTCCACTGGGTTCATTTGAAAGGATTAACGACCCTTATCGATTAAGGACCCTTAGCATGTTAGCCTAGCACATGTGAGAGTGGAGCTCACCTGGCGGTCCGGGTGTCACAGGAAGCGTTTAATAAAAGAAATGAAGGCTGAATGAAGTGTGTGTCGAATGTCGCTGCTGTTGTTTATGTCCGTGCTTGAAAGTTCATTAAAGACCGACTGATCGAGCTGCACTTCCGGTAAGAGCGCCGGAAGCTGGGGTGCAGGATGTGTCGGGGCGCAGCACGGTCTGATATGAGCGCACTGGAATAATCTGTTAATGGCGGAATCACGTGGATAAACACAGCGCGACTGTACTGTATGACTGTAGTGCATGACTGTAGTGTGTCACTGCAGTGTATGGTTGTATTGTATATCTGTAGTGTATAACTAGTGTCACTGCATTGTATGACTGCACTGTACAACTGTAGTGCATGACTAGTGTTTTACTAGTGTATGACTGTACTGTATGACTAGTGTATGATTGTACTGTATAACTAGTGTATGACTGTAGTGTAGAACTGTTCTATTTAACTGTACAGTATGACTAATATATGACTGTAGTGTACGCCTGTACTGTATAACTGTAGTGTGTGGCTGTACTGTATAACTGGACTACTGTTCTATATAACTGTACTGCATGACTACTGTAGTATATTACTGTACTGCGTGACTGTACTGTACTATATAACTGTATTGTATGGCTGTGCTATATAAGTAGTGTATGACTGTACTATATTGTTTGACTGTACAGTACTGTATGGCTGTGCTGTAAGGCTGTGCTATATAACCAGTGTGTGACTGTACTGCATAACTGTAATGTACTATGTCACTGTTTGTGGTATCTTTTATTCTTCCACTCTCTGGTCACTTCATTAGAAATGTCTACTCCCTTCTTTCCAGATGAGCTGTGAGAAGCCGCCGTTGCCAGGAGACGAATTGGGGGCGGAGCAGGAAGAAGATCCCATAGCAGTGTCAGATGCCCCAGTTGAGCCAGTGCGTGATGGGTGGGACAGTAAAGTGGAGTATTTTCTGGCTCAAGTGGGCTTCAGTGTGGGACTGGGCAACGTGTGGAGGTTCCCCTACCTCTGCCATCAGAATGGAGGAGGTGAGTGTGCAGCAGGAGTGTGCTGCAGGGTTTCCACCAAACTGGGGTACTTTTGGACATTTTCCAGTGGGGTATGGACTTAGGGGGCAGTACATCACAGCACAGAGCTGGCAGGAGCACATTAGTTACCCAGACGAGTTTTTTCCAGTATGTTCTGTCGGTGTTGCGGTACTGTAGTCTTACTGTAGCGCCCCCCGCAGGAGCGTTTCTGCTGCTGTACATTGTGCTGATGGTGGTGGTGGGGGTGCCGCTGTTTTTCCTGGAGCTGGCGGCAGGTCAGAGCATTCGGCAAGGCAGCATCGGAGTGTGGAGACACATCTCACCCAAACTCGTGGGGATCGGATACTCCAGCTGTGTGGTGAGCACATCACTCTCTCTCACTTTTTCACTCTCTCACTTTATTGTCCTGGTACTTCTTAAATTAATGTACTTTTTTGTGCATAATATCTTATTTTTTATCCAGATTATAATTACATTTCTCTCTCTCTCTCTCTCTGTCTCTCTCTCTCTCTCTCTCTCTCTGTTCTCTCTCTCTGTTCTCTCTCTCTTCTGTTCTGTTCTCTCTCTCTCTTTCTGTCTGTCTCTCTCTCTTTCTGTCTGTCTCTCTCTCTCTCTCTCTCTCTCTCTCTCTCTCTCTCTCTCTCTCTCAGGTGTGTTTCTTCGTGGCTCTGTATTATAATGTAATCATTGGCTGGAGCATTTTTTATTTATTTAACTCTTTCCAAAGTCCGTTGCCGTGGGAGAAATGTCCAAAACAGGGGAACGCCACAGGTTTGTTCACGTTCAACTGCTGAGTGGGTGGGGCTAAAGGGCTGTAGGCTGAGTGGGTGGGGCTAAAGTGCTGTAGGCTAAGTTTGTGTGTTTGTGTGTGTGTGTGTCTGTCCTCTCCCCCCAGTGGCTGAGTGTGCTTCGAGTTCCCCCACCTCGTACTTCTGGTATCGCCGGGCTCTAGACATCACCGACTCCATCAATGAAACGGGGCAGTTTAACTGGGTCATCACCGGCTGCCTCGCTGCCGCCTGGCTCATCGTCTGCCTCGCCATCTACAAAGGCATCAAGTCCTCTGGCAAGGTCCGCAGCCGTGCTGACCGCTGATCAGCTGATCACGGTCTGCTGCTTCTGTCGTGCGGCTGTAGTGATTATTCAGTGTAGTGTCTGAGTGGTGTTAGTTAAAGCTGATGTTTGATGACTGTATCTATTACAGGTGATAATATTCATAATCGTATTGATCAGAAGTGAGTTGGTTTGTTTGTGGATGTATTGATTATAGTGACGTGTGAACTGTGTGTGTATTGATTGGTTCAGTGATTTGAATGGATGATTGTTGATTGATTACAGGTGATGTATTTCTCCTCGGTGTTTCCGTACGTGGTGCTGCTGTGTTTTCTGGTTCGAGGCCTGATGCTGGATGGAGCCTCGGAGGGCATCACCTACATGTTTTACCCCAAGGTAACACACACACACACACACACACACACACACCCCTGCTCTGTACAGTAATGTTACTGTGTAGTAAACCTGTGCTCTTACACTCGGAGCTCGGAGTTAAATTTTGAATTGTCTCTTTGTGTCTCGGACAGGTGGAGATCTGGGCTGATGTTCAGGTGTGGCGTCAGGCTGCGACGCAGGTGTTTTTTGCTCTGGGTCTGGGGTTCGGCTCGGTGATTGCGTATTCCTCCTACAACCCACGCAACAACAACTGCCACCGCGATGCCATCACCGTGTCAACCATCAACTTCCTCACCTCTGTCCTTGCCTCTCTGGTGGTGTTCGCTGTGCTGGGCTTCAGAGCCAAACTTTTTGCCAAGGAGTGTGTCACACGGTCCGTACACACTCTCTGTCACTCCCTCACACATAAACCAAGAATTGTCAGACTTTTTGACTGTTCATTGATCTGACTGTTGTAGTAATCTGATGTGTGTGTGTTGCAGTAATCTGAAATTGGTGTCTGATGCTGCCCCATTCCATCTTGGTCACATCAACATGACGGAGGTGGAGTCTGTGTCCTTGGAGACGTATGCAGAGTGGTACAAACTTCAAGGTCAAAATCTGACCATCCCTGGTCACAACATCACATCCTGTAGTCTGGAGGACGAGATGAAAAAGGTAGACATTTCTGACAGTGTTTTCTCTGTTTCAGGGTGTCGAGGGTACGGTTGTATTGAGAATTTCTGACAGTGTTTTCTCTGTTTCAGGGTGTCGAGGGTACGGGCTTGGCCTTCATTGTGTTCACCGAGGCAATGACTCTGTTTCCAGCTTCCCCGTTTTGGTCGGCCCTGTTCTTCCTCATGCTGCTGAACCTCGGGCTGTCCACCATGTTCGGCACCATGGCAGGAATCCTCACCCCCCTCACTGACACCTTCAAAACACTTCGTAAACACAAACTGTGCTTTACAGGTGTGTATATACACTGACAATATTGTGTGGCCGTGTTAGAGACTGCAGGCAGTGCAGCTGTCTACAGGAGAACATATTCCGACTCTTGTGCTCGTTGTTCACTTTGTGTCGTTGTCTTTTTTTCCAATTGAATAAGAGGGTCTTTCTGGTACAGTGTAGATGATTTTTCAGCAGCACGTGTAGATTTGTGTTGATTATTCTGTTCCTCATGGCAGATCCTCTCCATCCACATACGATTGGATAAAGTTTGCTCCTCCTATTTGTCTCCATTAGTCCCTCATCTGTCACCTGTGTCCCTGTCACTGCTGCTGAGATCCATATAGTGATATTATCAACACCATGTTTAACAGTATTTCACATAGTGCACAGGGGAATGTGTCTTCTGCATTTAACCCATCCACATACACACACTAGGGGGCAGTGAGCACACGTGCCTGGCGCGCTGGGCAGCTCCATCAGTTAAGTGTCCTTCAGTCACGTCCTGCCAGTTCAGGGAATCAAACCAGCAACCTTCCAGTCTCTAACCACCAGACCACGTCCCTGTGTTACCCCTGTGTTAGGCCAGCGGTGTTAATGTTTCGGCTGATTGGGGTATGCATATTGACGTACTGATCTCTGTTTGTCTGTCTGTAGTGTGTAGCTGTGTGGTGGGCTTTGTGATTGGTCTGTTGTTCACACAGCGCTGCGGGAATTATTTCGTGGTGATGTTTGATGATTATTCGGCCACGCTGCCGCTCATCATCGTCGTCGTTTTCCAGACATTCAGCATCGCCTGGGTCTACGGTGCAGACAGGTACCCTGCGAGTCGCACACGAACTCTGATTTAACCAACTGCTGGTTAGTATTGAAGTTAACTGTGTGTGTGTGTGTGTGTGTGTTCTCAGGTTCCTGGTGGACATCAGTCAGATGCTGGGCCGGCAGGTGTGTGTGCTGTATAAGTACCTGTGGAAGTACGTGTGTCTGTTGGCGATGCTGGGGCTGCTGAGTGCCAGCTTACTCAACATGTGCGTCAGCAGACCTAAATACACAGCCTGGAACAGAGAGAAGGTACACACACACACACACACACACACACACACCTTTCTGAAACACCTACCGTGAGCGTCCCCTCATTGGCCACTTTATCAGAAACACCCGCTTTATTTAATTCTAACCCAAAGTGCTTCCTAAGTACTAGATATTTGCTTCCAATCAAAGGTGATCATAGAGAACCCATCAGACCCACCTGTGTCCCAAACATCACACCTGCAGCTGGAGGATCATTCACACTTCTGTCCAGTAACAGTGTGTGAAGCTACCTCCACCATGTTTGGAAGCTGTCCATTAGTGTGTCCACCTGAGCGTCAGGTGGAGGAGCTTCATCAGCAGCACGTTTGAAGCTGTTCATGATGGAGGCTCGTCCTCAGTGTAAGTTTGATCTGTTTCAAGATGGTGGTTTATCACGTCAACAGCGGGAGATTCAGATAATACACACCTCGTCCGTTTGTCCTCGGGGAAATGTGGAGGGATATCTGTCGGATTGTTGGAAAAACTGGACAGTGTTGCTATGGGAACTCGAGATCTGACCAAAGGCACGTTGTACTGGAACCAGTTGATTATAGAAAACCCAGTGTTACAGTTTACACTCAGCCAAAACACGTTCGTAAAGTGTGTGTGTTCGTTCCCCAGGCAGTTGAGGAGGAACTGGAGTATCCTGATTGGGCGCTGGCTGTCCTCTCGTCTCTCATTGTCCTGGCCGTGCTGCCAGTCCCTCTGGGATATGCCCACTCAGTCCTACAGCAGCGCACCAGCCAGTCAGCACTGGACACTGAGGCAAGATACGCCCCCTGCAGCACCACAGACACAGACTCCGCCCCCAATGGCACACCATTGACTGAAGAGAGTTACAGACTCCTCCCAGTGGGTCAGGGAGCAGAGGAGGGTGAGGAGTGTACAGGAGTGTAAACACGGGACTGAACGGAAACAGGAACGTTACTGAAGACTGTTATTACATACCCCCCTCCCTCCAACACAGACACACACACACACACACTCTCACTCTCACTCTGTTTCGGACAGTGTAAATGAAGGGACCATGTTCACTGCTGTGCAGTGAAAGACCAGCATGCCGTCTCCAGCTGAAACTTTATACTGAGTGTAGAGCAGCTCTGGACGGCTCCGGCGCTGTCAGCCCGTTTGGACCGTGTGCTCATCTTGACCCGGACGTGGTGTGTGTGTGTGTGTGTGTGTGTGTGTGTGTGTGTGTGTGTGTGTGTGTGTGTGTTGATATGCACGTTAATGTTTAACTGTTCTCTGAAACTCCTCCCTCAGGGATCGACTCCACCCTGTCAATTCAGCCTTGTTACAGACCCGTTACCGCACCGTGCCAGCCTTGTTACAGACCCGTTACCGCACCGTGCCAGCCTTGTTACAGACCCGTTACCGCACCGTTCCAGCCTTGTTACAGACCCGTTACCGCACCGTGCCAGCCTTGTTACAGACCCGTTACTGCCCCGTTCCAGCATAAACTGATGGTGCTCTACCTGTTCTCAGTGTCAGGTGTAGGGGTTAATAGGCTGCCTGTCTCTGTGAGAATGAACTCTTTGTGTCAAACCCAAAGAAGCTGCTGACCAACCAGCTGCTGCCATTAAACATCTGTCCTCTCTCGGCCGTATGGACTGGGCCCTCCTCGTCTGCTTTGAGGTCTGTGAAACCTCTCGTCTCAGTCTGACTCGCTGCTAACAGGAGGTCTGATCATTCCAGTGGGATCAGCCTGTACTCAGACCTCACGCTGTTTCCGTTCACAGAGTGAACCTTTGTTTCCCATGTGGTCTCAGCCGGTTGGAGACGGTTCTGACGTCTGTAAAGAGCATGGGCTGCTGGATGTTAAACGGCAGGATCTGCAGACCCAAGTTCTCAGACTGGGAACACCTACACCAGCTGTTACCTACACTGTTTACAGACATTCTGAAAGGGTTCTCCGGTTAAAGGCTCATTTTATTCTTCCAGGGAACATTTCTACAGCCGTGAATACGGCCGTGTTCAGACTGCCAGCCCAGTCCGATCTCCAGCATTTCTCGATTGTATTGAAATAATTGGAACCACATTTGGAGGTGGTTTGACATCCGATTACAGTCTGACTGGACATGCGTGTCTCATTCAGGACGCTCTGGACACTCCTGTCAGATTTGAGTCTGTTTCACCTGCAATGTAACAAACAGTGACCACGTCAAATCCAGACTGAGATTCAGGGATGGATATGTAGTTACCACCTCATTCTCCGTTACTATAGCAACACGTTTCAACAGGACACGTGAATCCGATCTGATCACTTCCAAATAACTGTGTGACCAGTCATCCGAACAGCCTAACTGCTCGCTCGCTTCTTTGCGGTACCTCTGAAGACTGGTGCACTTTCTGATATCCTGGTTCTAAAAACCCGATGGACCTCGGACAGAACCCAGAGATCTGGATCCACTCCAGGACGTTTTAGCTTCACATGTTTAAGTGCCGTTTATTGATCAGTGGTTTACATGACTTTTCTAAATATCTGATGTAGATTTTATGTTTTTATTTGTTTAGAAGGTTCACAGTCAACTGTAAAATCATATCGGTACCAACAGAACCTTGGTTCCAGTGACAGAAACTGCAGAACATTCCATCCCAAAGCTCCCTCTGCACCAGCTGCTGCCCACACTGTGCTAATGGCGCCCCCTGCTGGAGAATCCTCAGTCTGATAAAGAGGAGTCAAATCAACCAGAGGACCGATTAGAACCCGGTTCTTTATGTTTACTTCTAATTATTCTAATGTTGGCTCCACAAGGCTGTTATTATTACTGTCATTGTGTCCAGTCTCCCTGACCCAGAATCGGTTGGATGTGGCTCTTTAACAAGCTGTTATAAAGGTTCTGTTTAGCACCTAAAGGTTCTATGTTGTAGAACATAGTTAGATGTGGTTTCACTCTGGGTTGGAGCATACAGAGGGGGTTATTTATTCTGCGTGGGAGAATCTGATCTGGTAGTTTGTCTCTAAATGGAGTTGAAACAAGTGTGGACTGGACATTCTCTCCTCTGTAGAGCTTATTCTGGAGCGGTCTGATTGGCCGTCGTGTTTATAGGTGAGTGGTCTGATTGGCTGTCGTGTTTATAGGTGAGTGGTCTGATTGGCCGTCGTGTTTATAGGTGAGCGGTCTGATTGGCCGTCGTGTTTGTAGGTGAGCGGTCTGATTGGCCGCTGTGTTTTTAGCCGAGCAGTCTGATTGGCCACTGTGTTTTTAGTCGATCGCTCTGATTGGCCGTCGTGTTTATAGGTGAGCGGTCTGATTGTCTTAGAGGAGTTTCTGGACCGTATTTGAGTCCAGTTCAGTTTCTTTTTGGACCAGTATTCGTCTGTCTAGTTCCAGTAGATTTCCCTTTCCCAGTATGATCTAATGATTCCTGCTGGACTGTTAAACAGTGAGCGCTGAGGGTAGACTCTGCTTTTCCACACATTGAATGAATTCTTTTGTATAGGGGTGTGTGTGTGTGTGTGTGTGTGTGTGTGTGTGTGTGTGTGTGTGAGAGAGATAGAGGGAGCGAGATGGGCGGAGAGTGACAGGAACAATCTTAATGTTTTAACAGTTTTTTGATGTTTTTTTATTTAAATTTTAAATAAAAGGTGAGAAATATCTGACGGTGTAAAGTGTGATTCATCAGGTGACTTACTCCAACATAGACCAGTTAGCCACAACATTATGACCACCTCTTGTTTCTACATTCACTGTCCATTTAATCACAAGCAGCAGTGCTGCTGGAGTGTTTAAACCTTCAGTGTCTCTGCTGGACCGAGAACAGTCCACCAACCAGGAATGTCCAGCCGACAGCATCCTGTGGGCAGCGTCCTGTGAGCACTGATGAAGGACTAGAGGACGACCAACACAAACTGTGCAGAAACAGATGAGCTTCTGTCTCTGACTTTACATCTACAAGGTGGAGACACTCGGTAGGAGTGTCTAATAGAGTGGACAGTGAGTGGACACTGTGTTTAAACACTCCAGCAGCACTGCTGTGTCTGATCCACTCGTACCAGCAACACACACTAACACACCACCACCACGTCAGTGTGACTGCAGTGCTGAGAATGACCCACCACCCACATCATATCTGCTCTGCACAACACTGCAGTAATGGGGTCTCCAGCATTACCACCCCGGGGAACGTAACTTCCTCTACAGTTACACAGCTGCTGCACGACTACACGCTGACTGTGCGAGAACTGTTTGACTGTACACATGAAAGCTGTTCACAGTTACTTCCCATCTGAATGATGTACATTTAAAATCTTAAAATCAGAGTCAAAATAATCTTAGTTTAGTATAATAGTTTATTAAAATATATTTTAGTATAATGTAGTACTGTGTAATATAGCTTAGTATAGTTAACTACATTATAGTTTAGTATTGTTTTGTTTAGTATACAGCTCAAGTGCAATAACAATAATAATGTGCAATACCGCCTCCTACTGGACTCTTTTTCTACTTTTTCTCAGGCACTATATTGTACATTGTAATATAATCTCTGTATTATATATTCTTTATATTTATATAGTGTTTCTTTACTAAAAATTTCGATCTACCTTTCTGTACTGTACTTATGCTGTGGCTGGAACCTTAATTTCCCTAAAGGAACCCTCCCAAGGGATCAATAAAGTTCTATCCTATAGTGTAGTACAGTATTATAAAGTGTATAATATAGTTTAGTACAGTGTCTTATAGTATAATATAGTATAGTTTAGTATAGTGTTGTGTAGTTTAAAATAATATAGATTAGTATAGTATAGTGTAGATTAGTGTAGTTTAGTATAATATAGTATAGTGTAGGTTAGAGTAATTTAGCATAATATAGTGTAATACAGTGTAATTTAGTATAATTTAGTGTAGTATAGTATAGTGTAATATAGTATAGCGTAGTACAGTATCATATAGTATAGTGTATAATATAGTTTAGTACAGTGTCTTATAGTATAATGTAGCATAGTATAGTTTAGTATAGTGTTGTATAGTTTAATATAATATAGTATAGATTAGTATAGTATAGTGTAGATTAGTGTAGTTTAGTGTAATATAGTATAGTGTAGTTTAGTATAATATAGTATAGTGTAGGATAGAGTAATTTAGCATAATATAGTATAATACAGTGTAATTTAGTGTATAGTATAGTTTAGTATTATATAGTATAGTGTATTTTAGTATATTATAGTGTAGTTTAGTATAATATAGTGTAGTTTAGTATAATATAGAATACTATAGTGTAGTATCATATAGTATAGTGTAGTAATATGATATAGTGCAGTGTGATTTATTATAGTATAATATGGCGTTATTTAGTACAATATAGTGTAGTTTAGTATAATATAGTGTAGTTTAGTATAGTGTTGTGTAGTTTAATATAATATAGTATAGATTAATGTAGTGTATTATAATATAGTTTAGTTTAGTGTAGTTTAGTATAATATAGTGTAGTATAATATAGTATAGTGTAAATTAGTATAATATAGTATTGTGTAGTTTAGTATAATATAGTATAGTGTAATTTTGTATAATATAGTATAGTGTAGTTTAGTATAATATAGTATAGTGTAGGTTAGAGTAATTTAGCATAATATAGTATAATACAGTGTAATTTAGTATAATTTAGTGTATAGTATAATTTAGTATAATATAGTATAGTATAGTGTAATTTAGTATAATATAGTATAGTGTAGATTAATATAGTGTAGATTAGTATAGTGTAGATTAGTATATTATAATATTGTATAGTGTAGTTTAGTATAGTATAGTATAGTGTAGTTTAATGTAGTTCAGTATAATATAGTTTTGTACAGTGTAGTTTAGTATAATATAGTATAGTGTAATTTATTATAAGATAGTGTAGTGCAGTTTAGTATATTATGGTATAGTATAGTGTAGTAATTTAATATAGAGTAGTTTAGTGTAATTTATTATAGTTGAATACGGTGTAATTTAGTATAGTATAGTGTAGTTTAGTATAATATAGTATAGTGTAAATTAGTATACTATAGTATTGTGTAGTTTAGTATAGTATAGTATAGTATAGTGTTGTTTAGTATAATATAGTGTAGTTTCATATAATATAGTATAGTGTAGTTTCATATGATATAGTGTAGTTTAGTATAGTATTGTATAGTGTACTGTGGTATAATATCGTATAGCATAGTGTAGTTTAATATAACATATTTTAGTATGATATAGTATAGTTTAATTCAGTACAATATTCTATAGTATACATTACAATAATATGGTATATTATAGTGTGGTTTAGTATAGTACAGTTTAGTATAATATAGTATAGTATAATATACTATAGTATAGTGTAATTTGGTATAATATAGTATAGTGTAGTTTAGTATAATATTGTGTTTTATAGTGTAGTTTAGTGTAATATAGTATACTGTATTATAGTATAGATTAGTATAGTATTGTATAATATAGTGTAGGTTAGAATAATATGGTATAGTGTAGTGTGGCTTAGTATAGTATAATATAGTATAGTGTAGTTTAGTATAATTATAGTATAGTATAATATACTATAGTATACTGTAATTTGATATAATATAGTGTAGTTTAGTATAATTTAGTGTAATATAGTATAGTGTATTATAGTATAGATTAGTATAATATTGTATAGTATAGTTTAGATTAGAATAATATGGTATAGTATAGTGTGGCTTAGTATAATATTGTACAGTATAGAAGTGTAGTTCAGTATTTTATAGCATAGCGTAGTATAGTGTAATATAGTATAGTTTTGTATAGTGTAGTGTAATATTGTAAAGCATAGTGTAGTTTAATATAACATAGTATAGTGTAGTTTAGTATGATATAGTATGGTCAGTATAATATACTATATTAGTTCAGTATAATATACTATAGTATACATTAGAATAATATGGTATAGTATAGTGTGGTTTAGTATAGTACAGTGTAGTGTGGTATAGTATAGTTTAGTATAATATAGTGTAGTATAGATTATAATAATATGGTATAGTATAGTGTGGTTTAGTATTTTGTAGTGTGGTTTAGTACAGTGTAGTTTAGTATAGTGTAGTATAGTATATTATAGTGTAGTATGGTATTGTTCAGCATAATATAGTATAGTGTAGATTAGAATAATAAGGTATAGTGTAGTATATTGTAGTATAGTATAGTTTAGTATAATATAATATAGTACAGTGTAGTTTAGTATAGTGTAGTATAGTTTAGTGTAATGTAGTATAGTATAAATTAGAATAATAGGGTATAATATGGTGTGGTTTAGTATAGTACAGTGTAGTTAAGTATAGTGTAGTATAGTATTGTTTAGTATATTACAGTATAGATTAGAATAATATGGTATAGTATAGTGTGGTATATTATAGTGTAGTGAAGTACAGTGTAGTTTAGTATAGTGTAGTATATTATAGTTTAGTATAATATGTATAGTATAGTATAGATTAAAATAATATGGTATAGTGTGGTTTAGTAGTGTAGTATAGTACAGTGTAGTTTAGTATAGTATTGTTTAGTGTAATATAGTAAAGTATAGAATAATATAATATAGTACAGTGTAGTATAGTATAGTGTAGTATAGTACAGTGTAGTTTAGTATACTATAGTGTAGTTTAGCATTGTATAGTATAGATTAGAATAATATGGTATAGTATAGTGTGGTTAAGTATAGTGTAGTATAGTTTAGTATTGTTTAGTATAATATAGTATAGAATAGGTTAAAATGATATGGTATAGTATAGTGTAGATAAATATAGTGTAGTTTAGTATAGTATTGTTTAGTATAATATAGTATAGATTTGAATAATATGGTACAGTATAGTGTAGTAGAGTACAGTGTAGTTTAATATAGTGTAGTATAGTACAGTGTAGTTTAATATAGTGTAGTATAGTATTGTTTAGTATAATATATAATAGATTAGAGTAATATGGTTTAGTATTGTGTTGTTTAGTATAGTGTATTATAGTACAGTGTAGTTTAGTATAGTGTAGTATAGTATTGTATTGTTTTGTATAATATAGTATATTATAGATTAGAATAATATGGTATAGTATAGTGTGGTTTAGTATAGTACAATGTAGTTTAGTATAGTGTAGTATAGTATTGTTTAGTGTAGTATAGTGTAGTTTAGTATAGTGTAGTTTACTATAGCATTGTATTGTTTAGTATAATATAGTATACTATAGATTAAAATAATATGGTATAGTATAGTGTGGTTTAGTATAGTGTAGTATAGTACAGTGTCGTTTAGTATGGTACAGTGTAGTATAGTACAGTGTAGTTTAGTATAGTTTAGTATAGCATTGTTTAGTATAAATAGTATATTATAGATTAGAGTAATATAGTATAGTGTAGTTTAGTATAGTGTAGTATAGTATAGTATAGAATTGTTTTGTATAATATAGTATAGTACAGTGTAGTTTAGTATAGTATAGTATTGTTTACTATAATATAGTATATTATAGATACAGAATAATATGGTATAGTATTGTGTGGTTTAGTATATTGTAGTGTGGTTTAGTATAGTGTAGTATAGTATAGTTTAGTATAAAATAGTATATTATAGATGAGAATAATATGCTACAGTATAGTGCGGTTTAGTATAGTGTAGTATAGTACAGTGTAGTTCAGTATAGTGTAGTATAGTATTGTTAAATATAACATATTATAGTGCAGTATAGTATAGTGTAGTTTGGTATAGTGTAATATAGTATTGTTTAGTATAATATAGTATATTATAGATTAGAATAATATGGTATAGTCTAGTGCAGTTTAGTATAGTGTAGTTTAGTGTAGTATAGTAATATTTAGTATAGTACAGTGTAATTAAGTATAGTGTAGTTTAGTATAGTGTAGTATAGTATTGTTTAGTATAATATAGTATATTATAGATTAGAATAATATGGTATAGTCTAGTGCGGTTTAGTATAGTGTAGTTTAGTATAGTGTAGTATAGTATTGTTTAGTATAGTACAGTGTAGTTCAGTATAGTGTAGTATAGTATTGTTTAGTATAATATAGTATATTATAGATTAGAATAATATGGTATAGTCTAGTGCGGTTTAGTATAGTGTAGTTTAGTGTAGTATAGTATTGTTTAGTATAGTACAGTGTAGTTCAGTATAGTGTAGTTTAGTATAGTGTAGTTTAGTATAGTGTAGTATACTAGTAGTTTACTATAGCATTGTATTGTTTAGTATAATATAATATATTATAGATTAGAATAATGTGGTGTAGTCTAGTGCGGTTTAGTATAGTGTAGTTTAGTATTGTGTAGTATAGTATTGTTTAGTATAGTAGAGTGTAGTTCAGTATAGTGTAGTATGGTATTGTTTAGTATAATATAGTATATTATAGATATAGAATAATATGGTATAGTATTGTGTGGTTTAGTATATTGTACTGTAGTTTAGTATAGTTTAGTATAGTACAGTGTAGTTTAGTAGAGTGTAGTTTAGTAAGGTGTTGTGTATTGTAATATTACGCAAATTGAGAATCAAATACGGCTCCAGTAAGGATCTGTTAGTGAATGTGTGTGAATGTGATGATGATGTGATAATAATATCAGAGTAAAGGATATGTTTATTAAACTGTAGAACTGAAAGAAGTTTCTAGGTCCCTGTCAGTTGTCTAGTCTGGATATGAGATGTGGTTGGTCATGGAGATCCAAGGGTGACCACTTTCCTCTACTGTGGTGTACATATAAGTGTGTGTGTTTTGTGTGTGTTTTGTGTGTGTTTTGTGTGTGTTTTGTGTGTGTGTGTGTGTGTGTGTGTGTGTGTGTGTGTGTGTGTGTGTGTGTGTGGTAATGGTCCTGGGACTCGGTTGCCGTGGTTGCGTGCTCCTCCCTGGAAAGAGGGGAATTGCAAACACACACAGAGACACTGGGAGACAGAACACACCTGAGCTACAGGTACAGCTTCACCCTGACCTGCAGCAGCAGATCCACAGCAGCTCTACTTCACACCCCAGCAATCATTCAGGGTGAGTTCTCTCAGACTCTCCGACCAGACCGTCAAACACGTCAGAGAACCGTACTAATGGGGGGAGCACAGAGGTGTAGTACAGTATGAATTACAGTACTGCACCCTGACTGTAATATACAGTATCGGTGTATACGTGATGAATTATTGTATGATTTACATGTTCATGCTGTGTTGAGGTGGGAGGATGTGTCTTCATGATTTTCAGAAATGTCAGTCTTTAAAGTGATCATAGTAGTGGCCGCTTTATTAGAAACACCCACAGTGACGTGTAGAATAAGAGACGGTACCTCTGTGTCGATGTACAGTTCAGTACGGTTTGTGACATTGTGACTCACTGTTATCTAGAACACGGAGCAGAACTACTTTAGTGTTTCTAATGGAGCTTTCTCTCTCAGGTATGTTTGTGACGACACTCCTCGGGGTGTGTGTGGCGCTGTGTGTGTGCCAGCATGCAGAATCCAATGGGGATACTGAGCACAGTCCGGACCAGCAGGACCACATCACACTGAAACAGACCTGTAAGAAATACACACACACGCACGCACACACACACACACACACACACACACACACACACACCACATACACAGTCACGTCGAGACTTATTCAGTCCTGAAAAGGTTGTGGTTCCACTTGCTCACTTCTCCTGAGCATCCAAACAGAGATCCTTCTCTTTCTGTAGCTGAATTTATCCACTTATTTACTCTCAGAACATCAACAGCATGTGACATCTGAACCTGTGTGTGTGTGTGTGTGTGTGTGTGTGTGTGTGTGTGTGTGTGTGAGACAGACACTTATATAAGTAAGGACAACAACAAGCTGGGAGTGTTCATTGCTGCTGCTGTGGGAACCATGACTCTGATGGGGGTGATCTACTGCATCTACAACCAGTTCTACACTAAACACCCCTACACCCACACACAGCTGCACGACTCGGGTAACCAGCCCTCAGCCTCGTTTCTCCAGGGCTAACTGGTGGGGTATAAACTTCCTTTACCTGTTACCTACCTCTCTGTCTCTGTCTCTCTCTCAGATGTGTCTCTGGATATGAGTGACGAGTCTCCTTCTGTGTTTGGTAGCTGTGGACGCCTGGGTGGATGGAAGGAGCGAGGGATGAGTTATGGTTCTCTCTCAGACACTCCCTCCATCATCACCCTACCACCCTCTCTCTCTCCTCCTCCTCTGGCGTCCCCCTTTCCCCCACCTCGGCCCTCCCGGCCGGTTCCCCTCAGAACCATCTCGGCGCAGGACCTGCAGCGGAGCTTCCTCTGAAGCCTCCTGATGAATCCAGTACACAGTTAATGTAGAGGCTTTCAGCGGTAGTGTCAGTAGAGACTGATCTGATTCTGTCTGATTATAGTCTCAGAGAATGTAATCAGACTGCAGGGGACAGTCGCACTGGGTTTGAGCACACCTGGTCTCACTGACTGTTACTGTTACTTAGCACCGTTTCATTTTGCTTTTGTACAATTTCAGACTGAAAAAACGAACTTAGTTCATTATTCGGCTCATAGACCCAGACTTCTCTAACCTCGCCCCAAAAACAGCAGCTCTGGGTTCTTCTAAGCAGCTGCCTAGCACTGAAAATGAACATGGGTGAGGCCCAATGCAGGAAAAGAAGATAACAATGTGTTTTCGGGTTCCTATTTCCACAGTTCCACATCTAATTAAGAAGTGTCTGCCAACAGGAACAGTGGAGATAAAGAGAAGGTTTGGAAGACCAAGAAGGTGCTCAGGATTACTATAACGACAGATCAGAACCCATGCATGACTGCAGAAGGCCTTCAGGAAGATTTATGAGACCCTGGAGTTGTGGTAAATTGTTCTAAGGTTTAGTGACATCTTCATAGAAGAGTCTTCAGAAGAAAACCTCTCCTGCTTCCTCACCACAACATTCAGCATCAGACGTTTGCAAAAGAACATCTAAACAAGCTTGATGAGGTTAAAACAGAACTCTTTGGCCACAGTGAGCAAAGATATATGTGGAGAAAAAAGGGCAGAATTTCTCTCCAGCTGTTAAGCATGGGGGTGGATCAATCCTGCCAGTGGCACATTTGACAGGTTAATGGATAATGATCCTAAAAACACCTCAAAATTCACAACAGACCTCACAGAGCCCTGATCTGAACATCACTGAGAAGCTGTGGATGGACCTCAGAAGAGCAGTGGAGGCAGGATGGCCCAGGAGTCTCACAGAGCTGAAGACCGTGAGGAACAGATGAACATCCCTCAAATAGGCACGTAGAAGCAGTGAATCCCACCATAGGGGGCGCTACTGAGTACTAACCATGCAGGAGCCCAAAGTGCTGCTTCAGGCCTTTTCCTTTTCATCTCTTTAACTTCACTGTTCTTCATTTGATCCTGCCTTACTCTTCACACTACGTCATTTTAATCAGGGGTGCCCAAACTTTTGCACAACACTGTATCTAATTAGTGCTGCATTTCCCTTGCACTGTTGAACACATTTACACAACTGTACAACGTTCATCTTTAATAGTGAACATACCCCTGCTGAAAGACAGCCTGGCCAGCTCAAACTGGTCAAGACTGGTTGACCAGTTTAACACTTGACCAGCATAGACTTAACCATCCTTTTCAGCAAGCTTGGTCAAGTTGGTCATGCTGACCAGAATGACCCTTCCGGTTCACCACCATGACCAGTATGACCAAGAAGGTTGACAAGCATGACTAAGCTTGTTCACCAGTGTGAACAGTCCAGTTCATCGTGCTGATAGACCAGTTTAACCAAACCATAAATATAAGAGCTAAACTGAACCTTGACCATTTAAGAGCAGTTGAGACCAGTAGAAGCTGGTGTTGAGCTGGATTGTTCAGCAGGGGGCTCCCATGCTGGGAAATGTAGTTCCTGCACAGTGGAATAAAGTGTGACTCTGGATCAGCTGAAGATGTTTGTGTTGCTCTTTTCATTTCTGTAGAAAGTGGTGCTCTCTTTCTGAAATCCCCTCAAACCTTTCCTAACTAACGAGCAGTCCATGGAAACTGCTCACCTTCCATTTCATTTAAACTGTCATTTTATATTCACTGGCTTCCTGCAGCTGAACCTCAGAGTCAGAACCCTGATGCTGGTCTGCAAAGCCAAATTGGACCAGATCCTCTGTACCTGATGGTAACGGTCAACACCCGATCTGAACCAAGAGCCCTTCCAGCATCAAGTACAGCTCGGCTTGACCCACCGTCCCTCAAGATACAGGAAGACAAGCATCCAGACTCTCTTCTGTTCTGGAACCAAAGTGGGGAAGAACTTCTCCAGGAGTCCCTCACAGACTGAAGATCATCTCGTTCTGAGCGTTTAACTCATTAAAGGATCATAATTCTCCTGAATCTGTGGGATAAAGTGTAATATGTATTAAGGTCCAATCTGACCTTTGGATTTGGATTCTAGTCTCTATAAACTAATTCATCTTAAATGATCATTACATGAAATCTACACACTTCAAAATGAGGGTTCTTCAGGGGTTCTTTAGTAAAAAAAATGTTCTTTATAGAACCATGAACACTCAAAGAACCCTTTGCATGAATAAAGTGTTCTTCTATTGTTATGATGTTGAACTGGTACCCACAGAAGAACCCCAGTTCCGTTTCTCATTCAAGCTGGTCCCTCATGGTGACTTATAGGCACATTTTGTCCTCCTCCATTTTTAGTTGTAGCCCAGACAAGCTGTGGTGTAAGTTGACATCTGAGTTCTCCCATTTTCTGTTTGACCATGGCAACATATATCTGGACAAGGACGTAGATTTAGCATGGACATTGAAGTGTCCCCACCAATCATTTGTTCTTCAGAGCAACCAGAAGCCTTTCCATCTCTGCCTCCCACAAGTTAAAGAGGACTTAATGACAACAGGTGGACTGAAGATGGGTCACAGTACTATCCTCTACCATGCTGTCATGCTTCGAGCCTCTTTGACCACGTCTTTCCTAGGGCACAAACAGGTGATCTAACCAGATCCCTGATCTGCCAGGACATGGTATCTTCTGGGCTGCTGAAAATGACTGGCCATGGAACCTCTCCTTCCAAAGTGTCACTAGAGACCTAAACACCAGGGAAGAACCTGAGCTTGGGCCATGTTTCACACAAACATGTATAACAATAACAAAGGGGCTTTCTACAACATTCTCAAACATTGCTGTGATGGTTTGCTTGCATTCAGCCACAGCACCATTAGTAAGATCAGGATGCTGGGTGGAGCGTTGTACTGTACTGACATCACCTCACCAGCAGATGGCAGTATATGCTGTTGCTCATTAAGAGGAATGGTGTGTGTGTGTGTGTGTGTGTGTGTGTGTGTGTGTGTGTGTGTGTGTGTGTGTGTGTGTGTGTGTGTGAGCGCTTTAAGCTGCATTAACGGGACCAGCACACACCAACACAGCACCCCCTCTGGCTGTCGGAAGTAGAGGATTATCCTCTGACCATGTGTGGACAGAGAGGAGTGGGTGGGGCTCTGTGCTCAGGGGTGTGGCTCTGGGACAGCAGGGGAGCAGGTTGGAGGGGTGAGTGGGTGGGGCTCTGTGCTCAGGGGTGTGGCTCTGGGACAGCAGGGGAGCAGGTTGGAGGGGTGAGTGGGTGAGGTTCTGTGCTCAGGGGTGTGGCTCTGGGACAGCAGGGGAGCAGGCTGGGTGGGTGAGTGGGTGGGGCTCTGTGCTCTGAAGGTGGTGCTCTGGGGCAGCAGGGGAGGAGGCTGGGTGGGTGAGGCTTTATGCTCTGAGGGTGGTGTTCAGGGGCACTGGGGAGCATGCTGGGTGGGTGAATGGGTGGTGCTTTGTGCTCTGAGGGTGGTGCTCTGGGGCAGCAGGGGAGCAGGCTGGAGAACTGAGTGGGTGGGGCTCTTTGCTCAGGGGTGTGGTTCTGGGACAGCAGGGGAGCAGGCTGGAGGGGTGAGTAGGTGGGGCTCTGTAATCTGAGGGTGGAGCAGGCTGGGTGGGTGAGTGGGTAGGTCTTTGTGCTCTGAGGGTGGTGCTATGGCAGGCTGGGTGGGTGAGTGAGTGGGGCTCTGTGCTCTGAGGGTGGTGCTCTGGGGCAGCAGGGGAGCAGGCTGAGAGAGTGAGTGGGTGGTGCTTTGTGCTCTGAGGGTGGTGCTCTGGGGCAACAGGGAAGCAGGCTGGGTGGGTGAGTGGGTGGGGCTTTGTGCTCTGAGGGTGGTGCTCTAGGGAAGCAGGCTGGGTGGGTGAGTGGGTGGGGCTTTGTGCTCTGGGGCAGCAGGGGACCAGGCTGGGTGGGTGGGTCTCTGTGCTCTGAGGGTGGTGCTCTGGCAGGCTGGGTGGGTGAGTGGGTGGGGCTCTGTGCTCTGAGGGTGGTGCTCTGGGGCAGCAGGGGAGTAGGCTGAGAGAGTGAGGCTTCAGGCAGAGAGGATGGAGGTGCGGCCGGATCGTGCAAAGGTAGAGGCGGCTAAAGTGCTCAAGAGACTGCATGGGTAAGACACACACACACACACACACACACACACACACACACACACACACACA
>CM067507.1:38527626-38547024 GCA_034509495.1 Acestrorhynchus altus
AGGGGTATAAAGTCCCCCAGCATTGAGGTGTGGAGCAGTGGACCTGTGTTCTCCCATACAATAGTTTTGAGATGACTTGGGGATGAGGTGTGGTGATGATCATTCAGCTTTTGTCACTGAATGCATTCAAATCCTCACAGCAATGTTCCAGAATCTAATAGAAGGTCTTCTCTGTGCAGAAGAGACAGTTACTCCAAGAACAACAGGAGAAACTTTTTAATGCCCTTCAGAAGTGAATTAGCAGGTGTCCCAATACTTTTGTCCTAATTGTGTATGCATGCTGAGTGTTTGAAGTAAACACTTATTCAGCTAAAAGAGAGTGTGTTCATCTGTGACTAAAGGAGAAAGAGGAAGTGTGTGTCTCCATGCAGAGGAGATCTGATATTTCATGGGTCTGATTGCAACAGTAGAAGCAGCTTCTAATAACAGGATGCAGAAATTAAAGGGGGATGTGGTTTAAAGCTTAAATGCTCTTCACTTCGCTGTGATCTACACCTTCTGTTCCACAGCTCGCTGGATTACAAGATCCCTAAACACGGACATGCTGTCATAAACACACAATACACCCATACATCACTCTATCATCATACATCACTCTATCATCATACATCACCTATCATCATACATCACTCTATCATCATACATCACCTATCATCATACCTCACTCTATCATACATCACCTATCATCATACCTCACTCTATCATACATCCCTCTGTCATACATCACGCTATCATCATACATCACTCTATCATCATACATCACTCTATCATCATACATCACTCTATCATCATACCTCACTATCATACATCACTCTATCACCATACCTCACTCTATCATCATATCTCACTCTCATACATCACTCTATCATCATATCTCACTATCATACATCACTCTATCATACATCACTCTATAATCATACATCACTCTATCATCATACCGCACTCTATCATACCGCACTCCATCATACACCCCTCTGTCATACATCACTCTATCATACATCACTCTATCATCATACATCACTCTATCATCATACATCACTTTATAATCATACATCACTCTATCATACATCACCTATCATCATACCTCACTCTATCATACATCACTCTATCATCATACATCACTCTATTATACATCCCTCTGTCATACATCACTCTATCATCATACTGCACTCTATCATCATACATCACCCTATCATCATACTGCTCTCTATCATCATACATCACTATCATACATCCCTCTATCAACATACATCACTCTATCATCATACATCCCTCTATCATACATCACTCTATCATCATACATCACCCTATCATCATACTGCACTCTATCATCATACATCACTCGATCATCATACCTCACTCTATCATCATACCTCAATATCATACATCACTCTATCATCATACCTCACTCTATCATCATCTCTCATTCTATCATCATACCTCACTCTAACATACCTCACTCTATCATACATCACTATCATCATACCTCACTCTATCATCATACCTCACTATCATACATCACTCTATCAACATACATCACTCTATCATCATACATCCCTCTATTATACATTACTCTATCATCATACATCGCTCTATCATCATACCTCACTATCATACATCACTCTATCAACATACATCACTCTATCATCATACATCCCTCTATCATACATTACTCTATCATCATACATCACTCTATCAACATACATCACTCTATCATCATACATCCCTCTATCATACATTACTCTATCATCATACCTCACTATATCATCATACCTCACTCTATCATCATACATCACTCGATCATCATCTCTCATTCTATCATCATACCTCACTCTAACATACCTCACTCTATCATACATCACTATCATCATACTTCACTCTATCATCATACGACCATCTATCATACATCACTCTATCATCATACATCACTCTATCATACATCATTCTATCATACATCACTCGATCATACATCACTCTATCATCATACCTCACTCTATCATACACCAATCTATCATCATACCTCACTCTATCATCATACACCCCTCTATCATACATCACTCTATCATCATACCTCACTCTATCATACATCACTCTATCATCATACCTCACTCTATCATCATACATCCCTCTATCATACATCACTCTACCACATTACCCCACTTTATTATACATCACTCTACCACATTACTCCACTTCATTATACATCACTCTATCATCATACCACACTTTATCATACCCCACTCTACCACAGTACCCCACTGTATTATTCATCACTCTATTATTGTACCTCACTATATCATACATCACTCTCTCATTATACCCCACTATATCATACATCACTCTCTCATTATACCTCACTCTACCATACCTCACTTTATCATACATCACTCTACCACATTACCCCACTCTGTTATATACCACTCTATAAGGATAGCTCACTCTATCAACATACCCCACTTTATCATACCTCACTCTAATACCAAACTTTACCCTATCAACATACTTCACTCTATAGTCATTCCTCACTATTTTTCTGCTAATATGTTGATTTATTTTTTATACAGAATGTCTAATAATTCATTGTTAATGTAATGTGTATTAATGTGTAATTCTGTAGTAACAACACACACTTTCTCCTTTGAGATAGATAGTAAAAGTCTATTTGATTTAAGTTAGTCGGCAGTCTAGCATTAACAGCTGCGGACAGACCGGCTAAACCGACCATCTGCGAGCTGCTTTGAAACATCACTGAGGTTCAACTGTGTCTGTGTCCTGAATTAAAGCTAACACAGAAACACTAAAACAGCCTGTCTTATAAACTCCATCGATATCCAGACTTCATATTTAATGATAAATGTATCACCTCAAATCTAAAGTTTACTCAATATTAGATCACTCAGTTCAAAGGCCGTCACTGAGAATGAAATCATAAATGATCAGAAGATCAATGATCTGAGCCTCAATGGAACCTGACCTGATGAACAGCTGGCACTAAATGAAGCCACACCTGAAGGTTATACTTATGTGCACAACAGAGGAGGCGGAGTCTGTATAATCTACCAAAATATTCTAGAAATTAATCAGAGACACTGTAACACCTTCACTTCCTCTGAACGTCTGTCTGTTAACATCATTAATCCAGACACACACAAGAACATACTGTCATTAATGAATCTATACAGACCTGCAGGACCGACTCAGACGTATCAGTCTGATACAGTAATAACTGAATATTCACTCTGAGAAGGTAGACGATCCTCTAAAAAAGACCTCCATCCTAGACTCTGGAGGTTTTATCCAGAACGTACCCGAAACATTACTGTAATCACACTCTGGATCTGGTTCTGTCGCTGGGTGTTGACTTAGATACCTTAAATACTCTTCAAACCACAGCAATTTCAGATCATTATTGAATTTCCTTTGAGCTACAGCTTCACCAAAATGTAAGTACGTCCTCATTACTGCATGAAGCGTTTAATAAGATCAACTACAGCCCAACAAATGACTGAACACCTCCCTGATTTATTAACACCAGATTATTATCCAACAGATCCAGAGGAGTTAGATAATTTAACCAACTGTTTACATAATAACCTCAGATCAACATTGGACAATGTAGCTCCACTTAAATATAAAAAATTAAGACAGAAGAAAATCACCCCATGGTACAACGATCAGACACGTACCTTAAAACAGTCAAACGAAGGCTAGAACCGAAATGACGTTCCACTAAACTGGAATTGTTCCACTCGTCTTAAAGAACAGACTAATCGACTATAGAAGGGCTCTCATTAGAGCTCGCTCAGATTATTTATCCACAGAACAAAAACAATCCCAGAGTACTTTTCACTGCAATCTCAAAACTTACTAAAAATCAGGCAGGTACACCACCGACGATTCCATCAAATTTCACCACTAATATATTTATGGACTTTTTCAATCATAAAATAGAAAATATTAGACAGAAAATTCAACCCGTCATATTAAATCCAGACAGTTTGTCTTCTGCTGTGGCTGATAGAGAACAAACTATAGATACAGAAGAAAAGCTGGAACCCTTTCACCCACGTCCACAATCTAATGTTCCACCGTCAGAATTAAAGAACATGATTTACTCCTCAAATTCTGCTCCTGATCTTTAGATTCAATCCCATCAAACCTGCTTCAAGAAGAGCTGCTCTAATCAAACCTCTCTTAGCAACAGGAAACTCTGCTCTTAGTTTCGGTCACAAACCTAAAGTAGCAGTTATTAAACCACTGATCAAGAAAGCAGAGATGGATCAGAGTGTAATTACTGTTTAATTACACACCTATTTCTAATTTTAGAAAAAGCTGTGGCCCAACAATTTCCTATCATCTCAACAACTTCCACTATTACGCAGATGATACTCAACTGTATATTTCAGACAAACCCATCAAATCTTGGATGTTGCGTAACGTCCTCCTTCTAAATCGTAACAAAACAGAGCTCCTCCTTCTGAGTCTTAAAATTGGAAGAAGAAAATGATCAGACTTGCTAAATCGGGCTGATTCCTGGCTCAGTAACAAAAAATCTATACTATCAGCACAGCACTGTCTTCCGGTGAAATTCCATTTTGATTATAAAATTCTTTAATTACATTCTTTACTTACGAAAGGTACATCTCTATACCTTTCCTGAGTTAACGATGACCCACCGGCCTGAGCTGATTAGGTCCTAACCTCAAGCTCTTCTGCCCCATCTGAGAAGGAACCCAAGCTCCCCTGATACATCTTTACATTGTCTTTCCATCTTCTGGTTACTGGACCTGGACTAGTGTCCCACCCTGCCCTGGACCAACTGCTCACCCACCATCACCAACTGTAGAAATGTACTGTTACTATTCTGTCCACCAGAGAACTAACATTACTTCAGTCCCCGAGTATTAGGACAGAGGTGTGGGGGTCCAGTGTCCCCTAACTGTGTATAAGTAGTTTATCCATAGGAGGATGGTCCTCCTCTTGTGATCCTGGTTCCTCCTGAGGTTTCTTCCTCCAGTTCTGAGGGAGAGTCTCCTGCGCTGGCGCCCTTTGGTTTGATCTAGACGATCTGTCTCTCATCCTTTGTTCATCTGCTCTTCAGCTTTTTATTTCTGTGAAGCTGCTCGGTGAGAACTTCAGTTCTGAATATCTACACAAACACATTCTGATTTGATCTGATTTATAATCAGTTACTCACTGATCTCAGTCTTAAATTATATATATGTACTCTGATCATTGCCATTGCATTTATGTCCTTAATAAGTATCATCCCCTTAGAACTATAAGGTTCTATCTACGTTCTAATCATTTCTGAGATATTGAGTCTTAAAGTCTTTGGCATATGGAAATAAACGTTCTGTTTTCCACATAAAGAGTATAAAATACAAACAACTTAAAAACATGATAAGAATCTGTAAAGAGCTCAGGTTATGTTCCCACACCAGTCGGTTGAGTGTGCTTCCCGGTGGTGGTANCCCTTGGTGGGGTCCATACACCAGTAGGTCCTGCCCTTTCCCTCCCCAACATCAGCATGTATGATCAGACTGTTGGTCTGTCCTGGGCTGCCTTTTATTGATAGCCAATATTCAGCACCGTCTTCTGAGTAGCGACACTTCCAGTTATTTAGGCCCTCCTCCAGGTAGAGCTTCAGAAGAACTCCTGCTCCTTTAGCAATGACTGTGTCTGTATGGTTGATCAAAGACAGTGATGCCTGGGGCAGCATATCTGGACATGGGGAAGAGACAGGGACACAGAGAGAGAAGGGTTTAACTCGGTTCTGAATTTTACTGAAGGACTATTATTGTTCATTGTTAAGATTGTGATGTCATACCCAGAACTCTGATGTCAGTAGCATTGCTCCTCTGACCTCCATGTTCACACTGGTACAGTCCTGAGTCTCCCAGTGTCAGTGCTGGGAAGTTCAGAGTAGCATTGTTGGATATCGATTTGTTGTTGATGAACCACTTTACCCCATTGTCAAGAACATTACTGCCCTCCCTACACCTCAGAGTGACCTCCTCAGACACGTACAGACGGTGGAACGGGTACCTTGGTAACATGGAAACTGGAGAAAAACAGGGTAGTCTCTCAGTGTTCTGCTGCTGATTGTCTGCAGTCACACAAACCTCTAATTTGACAATTAAAGTTAAAGTGAAGAGCATTTCTGGGATAGGAATTGTGTCTGGACTTAGCACGTCTCCAAACCGCCAACTGGGACAAGACAATTCATCCTCAAGAACCTGATTTGTAATGTGTCAAGAGATGATGTATATTTGAAAAAGTGTAAGAATAAAAATAAAAATCCTTTAAATTAAAATTGTTTTACTGAGACCTGTTGTGATGGTGTTTGTAATGAGACTGGTCTCGATAATGTTTGTAATGTAATGAGACTAGTATCAATGGTGTTTGTGATCAGACTGGTCTTTGGTGTTTGTACTCAGACTGGTCTTTGTGGTGTTTATGTCAGACTGGTCTCGGTAATTGTTTTGTAATCAGACTGGTCTTTGTAGTGTTTGTAATCCAGACTGTGGTCATGATGGTGGTTTGAACTCGAACTGGTCACCGATAATGTTTCAGCAATATGGCAGGGGCTGGTATCAATGGTGTTTGATCAGACTGGTCTTTTGTGGTGTTTATCAATCAGACTGGTCCGTCAGGTGTTTTGTAATCGGGCCAGTCTTTGTGGTGTTTATTACTCCAGACTGGTCTTTGTGGTGTTTGTAATCAGACTGGTCTTTGTGGCATTTTAATATCAGACTGGTCTTTGTGGTGTTTGTAATCAGACTGGTCTTTGTGGCGTTTGTAATCAGACTGGTCTTTGTGGTGTTTGTACTCAGACTGGTCTTTGTGGTGTTTGTAGTCAGACTGGTCTTTGTGGTGTTTGTAATCCAACTGCTCTCGATGGTGTTTGTTGTCAGACTGGTCTTTGTGGTGTTTTATTCGGGCCTTTGGTCTTTGTGGTGTTTGTACTCAGACTTGTCTTTGTGGTTTTTGTAATCAAACTGGTCTCGATGGTGTTTGTTGTCAGACTGGTCTTTGTGGTGTTTGAAATCAGACTGGTCTTTGTGGCGTTTGTAATCAGACTGGTCTTTGTGGCGTTGTAATCGGAACTGGTCTTTGTGGTGTTTTGTAGTCAGACTGAGATGTTTGTAATTGTTTGTAATCAGACTGGTTTTGATGGTGTTTGTAATGGGACTGGTCTTTGTGGTGTTTGTAATCAGACTGGTCTTTGTGGTGTTTGTAATCAGACTAGATAACTTTGTGGTGTTTTGTAATCAGACTGGTCTTTGTGAATTCAATTTTGTAATCAGCTAGTCTTTGTGAATTATTTTTATTAATCAGATAAATTGTTTCCAGTAAAGTTGTTTATAATCAGACTGGTCTTTGTGGTGTTTGTAATCAGACTGAAGATAACAGTAATTGTTGTAAATCAGACTGGTCTTTGTGGTCTGTTTGTAATCAGACTAGTCTTTAGTGGTGTTTGTAATCAGACTGGTCTTTGTAATTGTTTTTGTAATCAAACTGGTCTTTGTGGTGTTTGTTGTCAGACTGGTCTTTGTGGCGTTTGTACTCAGACTGGTCTTTGTGGCGTTTATTACTCAGGCTAATGGTCTTTATGGTGTTTAGCAATCAGACTTAGTCTTTGTGGTATTTTGTAATCAGACTGGTCTTTGTGGTGTTCTGTAATCAGACTGGTCTTTATTAATTGTTTGTAATCAGACTGGTCGATGGTGTTTGTAATCAGACTGGTCTTTGTAGTGTTTGTACTCGGACTGGTCTTTGTGGTGTTTGTACTCAGACTGGTCTTTGTGGTGTTTGTAATCAGACTGGTCTCGATGGTGTTTGTAATCAGACTGGTCTTTGTAGTGTTTGTACTCGGACTGGTCTTTGTGGTGTTTGTACTCAGACTGGTCTTTGTGGTGTTTGTAATCAGACTGGTCTTTGTGGTGTTTGTAGTCGGGCCTTTGGTCTTTGTGAGTGTGTTTATTACTCGGACTGGTCTTTGTGGTGTTTTGTACTCAGACTGGTCTTTTGTGGTGTTTTGTAATCAGACTGGTCTTTGTGGTGTTTGTAATGGACCCCAATTGTTTGTGGTGTTTGTAGTCAGACTGGTCTTTGTGGTGTTTGTAATCAAACTGGTCTCAATGGTGTTTGTTGTCAGACTGAATGCTTTGTAATTGAACGTACTCAGACTAGTCTTTGTGGTGTTTCAATAATCAGGCCAAGGTCTTTTAGTTGTTTCATAATCAGACTGGTCTTTGTGGTGTTTATTAGTCCAGACTGGTCTTTGTGGTATTGTAATCAGACTGGTCTTTGTGGTGTTTTGTAATCAGACTGGTCTTTGTGGTGTTTATGTCAGGCCTGGTCTCGATGGTGTTTTGTAATCAGACTGGTCTTTGTAGTGTTTATTACCTCCGGACTGGTCTTTGGTGTTTGTACTCAGACTAGATGCTGTGGTGTTTGTAATCAGACTGCGTCTTTGTGGTGTTTGTAATCAGACTGGTATCAAGAATGTTTTGTTCAGACTTCGAATCTTTGTGGTGTTAATCAGACTGGTCTTTGTGGCATTCTTAATCAGACTGGTATCAATGGTGTTTTATTATTCAGACTGGTCTTTGTATTTGTAATCAGACTGGTCTTTGTGGCGTTTTGTAATCAGACTGTGGTATCAGCCAGTGTTTGTATTCAGCTGGTCTTTGTGGTGTTTGTAATCCAGACTGCTCTCTATGGTGTTTGTAAACGGTCACCGATGGTGTTTGTAATCCAGGCTGAGTCTCGATAGATGTTTTGTAATGAGACTGGTCTTTAGGTATTTTGTAATAGAGACTGGTATCAATGATGTTTTGTAATAAGACTGGTATCGATGGTGTTTTGTAATCAGACTGGTCTTTGTGGTGTTTGTAATTAGACTGGTCTTTATGGTTTTTGTACTCAGACTGGTCGTGATGGTGTTTGTACTCAGACTGGTGTTGATGGTGTTTGTAATGAGACTGGTCTTTGTGGTGTTTGTAATCAGACTGGTATCAATGGTGTTTGTATTCAGACTGGTCTTTGTGGTGTTTGTAATCAGACTGGTCTCGATGGTGTTTGTAAACAGACTTGTCTTTGTATTATTTGTAGTCAGACTAGTCTTTTGTGGTGTTTGTGTACTGGGCCTTTGAAGTCTTTGTGGTGTTTTGTACTCAGACTGGTCTTTGGTGTTTTGTACTCAGGCTGGTCTTTGTGGTGTTTATTACTCAGACTGGTCTTTGGTGTTTGTAATCGGGCCTGATATCAATGGTGATTGTATTCCAGACTGGTCTTTGTGGTCATTTGAATTAGACTGAATTATGGAATAATTGTTTTGTAATGGAGCTAGTCTTTGTGGCGTTTGTAATCAGACTGGTATCAATGGTGTTTGTATTCGGACTGGTCTTTGTGGTGTTTGTAATCAGACTGGTCTCAATGGTGTTTGTAATCAGACTGGTATCAATGGTGTTGTAATCAGACTGGTCTTTGTGGTGTTTGTACTCAGGGCCTTTGGTCTTTGTGGTGTTTGTAATCGGAGCTTCGTCTTTGTGGTGTTTGTACTCAGACTGGTATCAAGGGTGTTTGTAATCAGACTGGTCTTTGTAGTGTTTGTAATCAGACTGGTCTTTGTGGTGTTTGTAATCAGACTGGTCTTTGTAGTGTTTGTATTCAGACTGGTCTTTGTGGTGTTTGTAATCAGACTGGTCTTTGTAGGCGTTTGTAATCAGACTGGTATCAATGGTGTTTGTATTCAGACTGGTCTTTGTGGTGTTTGTAATCAGACTGCTCTCTATGGTGTTTGTAAACAGACTGGTCTCGATAATTGTTTGTAATCAGACTGGTCTCGATGGTGTTTGTAATGAGACTGGTCTTTGTCGTGTTTGTAATGAGACTGGTATCAATGATGTTTGTAATGAGACTGGTATCGATGGTGTTTGTAATCAGACTGGTCTTTGTGAAATTGTTTTTGTAATTAGGCTGAGTCTTTATGACATGCCTCAGACTGAGTGCATTGATGAATTGAACACGTACTCAGACTGGGTGTTGATGGTGTTTGTATTCAGACTGGTCTTTGTGGTGTTTGTAATCAGACTGGTATCAATGGTGTTTGTATTCAGACTGGTCTTTGTGGTGTTTGTAATCAAACTGGTCTCGATGGTGTTTGTAAACAGACTTGTGCTCTTTTAATGGTATTTGTGAGTCAGACTGGTCTTTGTGGTGTTTGGCCTCGAACTGGTCTTTGTGGTGTTTGTACTCAGACTGGTCTTTGTGATTGTTACCATGCTCAACGGGCTTTAGTGCTGTGGTGTTTTGTAATCAGACTGATATCAATGGTTGTATTTAGACCTTCTGGTCTTTGTGATGTTTGAATTAGACTGGTGTCGATGGTGTTTGTAATCAGACTGGTCTTTGTGGCGTTTGTAATCAGACTGGTATCAATGGTGTTTGTATTCAGACTGGTCTCGATGGTGTTTGTAATCAGACTGGTCTCGATGGTTTTGTAATCAGACTAATATCAATGGTGTTTGTATTCCGACTGGTCTTTGTGGTGTTTGAATTAGACTGGTCTCGACGGTGTTTGTACTCAGACTGGTCTCGATGGTGTTTGTACTCAGACTGGTCTTTGTGGTTGTTTTGCACCCAGACTGGTTTTGATGGTGTTTGTAATGAGACTGGTATCAATGGTGAACAGCTCAGACTGGTCTTTGTGGTGTTGCAGACTGGTTTGATGGTGTTTGTAATGAGACTTGGTATGGAAGTGGTATTTTCAATCATATTAGTGTGATGGTGTTTGTACTCAGACTGAGTGTTGATGTTGTTTGTAATGAAAAGCCAGGTATCAATGGTGTTTGTGCCTAAGACTAGTCGCTGTGGTGTTTTATTATTCAGACTGTATCAGCTGGTGTTTGTATTCAGACTGGTCTTTGTGGTGTTTGTAGTCGGGCCCCAGGTCTTTGTGGTGTTTTGTATCAAAACTGGTCTCGATAGTGTTTTGTTGTCAGACTGGTCTTTGTGGTGTTGAAATCAGACTGGTCTTTGTAGGTTGTAATCAGACTGGTCTTTGTGGCGTTTTAATCAGACTGGTCTTTGTGGTGTTTGTAGTCAGACTGGTCTTTGTGGTGTTTGTAATCGGACTGGTGTTTGTGGTGTTTGTAATCAGACTGGTCTTTGTGGTGTTTGTAATCAGACTGGTCTTTGTGGTGTTTGTAATCAGACTGGTCTTTGTGGCGTTTGTAATCAGACTGGTCTTTGTGGTGTTTGTAATCAGACTGGTCTCGATGGTGTTTGTAATCAGACTAGTCTTTGTGAATTGGCTAATCGGACTGTGTTTTGTGGTGTTGTAATCAGATGGTCTTTATGGTGTTTGTAATCAGACTGGTCTTTGTGGTGTTTTGTAATCGGGCCTTCGTCTTTGTTGAAATTCTTTGTAATCAGACCCAATTCTTTTGTGGCGTTTGTAATCAGACTGGTCTTTGTAGTGTTTGTATCGAACTGGTCTTTGTGGTGTTTGTAGTCAGACCTTTGGTCTTTGTAATTTTATGAAGTAAACTGGTTTGGATAGTGTTTGTTGTCAGACTTCTGGTCTTTGTAGTGTTTTGTATTCAGACTGGTCTTTGTGGCGTTTGTAATCAGACTGGTCTTTGTGAATTTGTAATCATGACTGGTCTTTGTGCGTTTTGTAATAGACTGGTCTTTGTAATTGTTTGTAATCGAGCTGGTCTTTGTGGCGTTTGTAATCGAATGGTCTTTAATTGTTTGTAATCGGGCTGGTCTTTGTGGCGTTTGTAATCAGACTGATCTTTGTGTTTATGCTGAACTGTCTTTATTGGTGTTTTTAATAATCGGGCTGGTCTTTGTGGTGTTTGTAATCAGGCTGGTCTTTGGTGTTTGTACTCACACTGGAGTGCTGTGGTGGCTGTAGTCAGACTGGTCTTTGTGGTATTTTGTAATCAGACTGGTCTTTATGGCGTTTTGTAATCAGACTGGTCTTTGTAGCGTTTGTAATCCAGACTGGTCTTTGTGGTGTTTAGCTACTCAGACTGGTCTTTGTGTGTTTGGCAGTCAGGCTGGGTCTTTGTGGTGTTTTGTAATCAAACTGGTCAGCCTATTGTTTGTTGTCAGACTGGTCTTTGTGGTGTTTAAATCAGATACAGTCTTTGTGGGCGTTTGTAATCAGACTAGTCTTTGTAGTTGTAATCAGACTGGTCTTTGTGGTGTTTTGTAAAATCAGACTGGTGCTGTTGGTGTTTTATGTCGGACTGAATTGTTTTGTGGTGTTTGTATCAGACTTCAGATGCTGTGCGTTTGCTTAATCGGGCTGGTCTTTGTGGTGTTTTGTAATCAGGCTAGTGCTTTCTGGTGTTTTGTCATCAGACTGGTCTTTATGGTGTTTTTGTAATCAGACTGGTCTTTGTGGCGTTTGTAATCAGGCGCTGGTCTTTATGGTGTTTGTAATCAGACTAGATGCTGTGGTGTTTGTAATCAGGCTGGTCTTTGTGGTGTTCTGTATCTAGACTGGTCTTTGTGGTGTTTGTATTCGATGGTCTTTTATGGTGTTTTATGTCAGACTGGTCTTTGTGATTGTTTGTAGTCAGGTGGTCTTTGTAGTGTTTAATCAGACTGGTCTTTGTGGCGTTTGTAATCAGGCTGGTCTTTGTGGTGTTTGTAATCTGGAGCTGAATGCTGTGAATTGTTTGTAATCGGGCAGGTCTTTGTGGCGTTTGCCGACCAGACTGAATGGCACAGCCAGGTGTTTGTAATCAGACTGGTCTTGTAGTGTTTGTTTGGTTTCGCAGACTCTAATGATTATCTCCTTTTTATTTACTTTTAAATGATCTATGAAGAGAGAGAAACAGCCGTCAGACATCTCCACAATGCAGTAACAATAACCCTCCAGGGAAATAGCGCCCCCTAGTGTGGATCTGTGAAAACAGTGACTCTATATCTCAGTGCTGGCTGAGGAATGTTTGTAGTACTGACTGACCAATCAGAATGTAAATCCACTCTGGGGAAGCAGCAGGACAATCCAAGCCAGGACTCTGTCTGTATCTCACTCTGTTCAGTCTGGGTGTTACAGAGCCTCTTGCTCACATGCAGGATGGAATGTCGGGATTGGATCTTCATGATGATTATTCTCAGAGATGAAGAGTGTGTGTGACAATGTGTGTGTGTGTGTGTGTGTGTGTGTGTGTGTGTGTGTGTGTATCTGTGTGTGTGTGTGTATAGATTTACCATTAGGTTTCCCTTTTCCAAAGAAAGCCATAAACTAAAAACAAATAAGATTATTGCATCAGATTTTAAACACACACACACACACACACACTCTCTCTCTCACTCCTCTCTCTGTCACACACACACACACACACACACACGCACACACAGAAAACACACACATTCTCTCTCTCTCACACACACACACTACACACATTTCCTGCCATACCTACACACACACCTGGCTACACACACACACACACACACACACACACACACACACACACACACATCCCTCTCTCTCTCTCTTTCTCTCTCCTTCTCTCTCACACACACACACACACACACACACACTCTTTCTCTCTCTCTCTCTCACTCACACACACACACATTCTCTCTACACACACACACAAACACACACATATTCTCTCTACACACACACACACACACACACACACACACACACACACACACACACACACACACACACACACATCTCCAATAATAACCACATAACCTCAAGTGTTCTGTTGTTTTTATACAACAGTTTGGAAAATAAATAAACTGGGTGGTTTATTCTAATGTTATATAGAGTTAATTACAGGTAGACGCTCTCACTGACACTGACTTTTTGTTTATTTGGATTTATTCTAATGTTATATAGAGTTAATTACAGGTAGACGCTCTCACTGACACTGACTTTATGTTTATTTGGAGTTTGTTCTAATATTATATAGAGTTAATTGGTAGAGGCAGCTCTCCTTTGGTACTGACTTTATGTTTATTTGGGTTTATTCTAATGTTATATAGAGTTAATTACAGGTAGGCGCTCTCACTGACATGACTTTTATGTCTATTTGGTTTATTCTAATGTTATATAAAAGTTAATTACAGGTAGGCACTCTCACTATTTTGACTTTATGTCTATTTGGGTTTATTCTAATGTTATATAGACTTGAGCTACAGGTAGGCGCTCTCTCACTGTGCCAGCTTTATGTTTATTTGGGTTTATTCTAATGTATATGGAGCTTAGTGCAGGTAGGCGCTCTCTGACACTGACTTATGTTTATTTGGGTTTATTCTAATGTTATATAGATTTAGTGGAGTGGGCAACTCTCACACTGACACTGACTTTATGTTTATTTGGATTTATTCTAATGTTATATAGAGTTAATTACAGGTAGACGCTCTCACTGACACTGACTTTATGTTTATTTGGGTTTATTCTAATGTTATATAGAGGTTAATTACAGGGTAAGGGCAGCTCTCACTGGCTAGCTGACTTTATGTTTGTTGGGTTTATTCTAATGTTATATAGAGGAGTTTAATTACAGGTAGGCGCTCTCACTGACACTGACTTTTATGTTTATTTGGTTTTCTAATGTTATATAGGGAGTTAATTACAGGTGAGCAACCTCACTGACACTGACTTTATGTTCTGTTGGGTTTATTCTGTAATGTTATAGAGTTAGTACAGGTAAACGCTCTCACTGACACTGACTTTATGTACTATTTGGGTTTATTCTAATGTTATATATGGGCTTAATTACAGGTAGACCTCCTCACTGACACTGACTTTATGTTTATTTGGGTTTATTCTAATGTTATATAGACTTAGTACAGGTAGAGCGCTCTGCTGACACTGACTTTATGTTTATTTGGGTTTATTCTAATGTATATAGACTTAGTACAGGTAGACGCTCTCACTGACACTGACTTTATGTTTATTTGGGTTTACTTTATTCTAATGTTATATAGATTTGAAATTACAGATAGGCCTCTCACTGACACTGACTTTATGTTTATTTGGGTTTATTCTAATGTTATATAGACTTAATTACAGGTGGACGCTCTCACTGACACTGACTTTATGTTTATTTGGGTTTTATTCTAATGTTATATAGAGTTAGTGGGTAGGCGCTCTCACTGGCCGTGACTTTATGTTTATTTGAGTTTTGACCTAATGTTATATAGAGTTAATTACAGGTGGTACTCTCTGACACTGACTTTATGTTTATTTGGGTTTATTCTATTATATAGAGTTAATTACAGGTAGACGCTCTCGCTGACACTGACTTTATGTTTATTTGGGTTTATTCTAATGTTATATAGAGTTAATTACAGGTAGATGCTCTCACTGATGCTCACTTTATGTTTATTTGGGTTTATTCTGTTATATAGAGTTAATTACGAATTACTTGTAGCTCTGCTATTTGCTGACTTTATGTTTATTTGGGTTTATTCTAATGTGATATAGAGTTAATTACAGGTAGATGCTGTAATTCTGACTTCATCTCCATTCACATTGTCAGGTCTCCAGGCTGGTTACGGTTGATGTTGGATTTGAACACAGGTCACACTAGTAGCAGGCCTACTATGTCACATTCAACAGGAACAGTTATACCAACTTCATCCACAGCAACACCGATACTCTATTATAATCTATTACACTGCAGGACAAATGTATACTCTATTATAATAAATGTATGTACTCTATTATAATAGATGTATGTACTCTATTGTACTCCATTACATTACAAATCTGTGGAAATGGTTCCTACCCACTGCATCCTAGTATCATGTTGTTTCTTCTAAGCACATGGGTTGTGTTTGTTTTGGTTTGTCTCCTCCCTTGCTCTGCTTGTTCTATCTGTGTCTCATTTGTAACCCCGCCTCTTCGTTATCAGTTTGTTCCGGGTGTGTCCAATGTTGTCCTGTTTTTAAGACCTTCAGACTGTCTTTGTCATTCGTTTTGTTTCCTTCATGGTTCTGTCAGTTTGTAAGTCTTTTTTCATGCTGCTGCATTGTTCATGTGAATTTAATTAAGTGTTTCTGTGTTGAGTACTGATTGTTGTTTGTTGTCCTTTATTTTATTAAATTCTCTCATTTGTGAGTAGCTTATGCATTGAAGACTAGAGAGGTTTATGAAGGAGGTCAGACAGATAAGGAACAATTGTTGGCCTTTATTGATTAGAGATTCTGACATTTTACAGGAAGCCAATGGAATGTTGGAGGCTGGGTGTAATGTGGTGGCATAGGCAAGACAGGATGAGAGATGGCAACAGGCTTCTGTTCCATCTGTAGTTTGTCAATGGAAGGGCAGTGCCTGTCTAAAGGGCATGACATTTGTGCAAATGTCTGGTAACAAAAGTATGGATTAGAGTTTCCAAGAGGCTACACTTCATCCCCAAGCACTATATAAGCAGTTAGCATGAAACATGGCAGCATGATTTTAACTCCTTCAGAGTAGTCATTGCTGTGTCATTGGCCTCTGTCACTAGACCACTTCTAGCATGGTCACTCAGCTAGAAGACAACCTCCTGCTCTAGGCAGAAAGACACATGATCTGCCAATCATTTCCCACCTCCCTTACCAACCTCTACTCCCTCCACAGACACCCCTTCTCCTCCTCTACATCTCTGTCCTCTTTCTCCACCTTTCCACAGCTGACATCCGTCATCTTCTCACTTCTTATTCCAACCTGTCCTCTTATTTCTCCTTTCCTCTATTCCAGACTATTATTTTCCTGACCTCCTTCCTTTCATTACCTTCATCATAAACAGCTCACTGTCATCCGGTCATGTTCCATCTACTTTCAAAGCTGCCAGGTGGTCCCAATCCTAGAAAAAACCAACTCTTCATGGTTCAAACATTAGACCAGTATCACTGATCTCCTTCCTCTCAAAAATCCTTGAACAATCTGTCTACAATCAGCTATCTCTCTTTCTCAACAACACAATCTACAGGATCCCAAACCAATCTGTCTCGACGGCACACTCAACAGGGCTGCTCTCATTGCGGTCACTGAAACTCATGCTGAATCAGCCAAGCTATCATGTTGTAATTCTCTCGACCTCTCTGCAGCCTTTGATACAGTAGATCACAAGATCCTCCTGTCAATCCTTGGTAGCCTTGGTATCACTGGTTCTGTATTACAATGGTTTACATCATACCTGGAAGAGCGTTCTTACCAGGTCTACATGACAGAAATTACATCAGCTCCGCAGACTCTCCACCGGTGTTCCACAAGGTTCAATCCTTGGTCCTCTTCTGTTTCCCCTCTACACTACTTCTCTTGGTAAAGTAATATCTTCTCATGGTTTTTACTGACCCTGCTATGCTGGCAGACGCAACTCATCCCTCTCTTCCCACCCTCCGACACCCAGGTCTCATCCGGGATCTCAGCTTCCTCTCTGATGTCTCGCCCTTGGATGGCAGCCATCACCTCAAACTCAACTAGCAAGGGCGAACTGCTATTCATTCCTGGTAGCACTGGTCCTCACCCACAACCTTACCATTTCCCTTGAGAACTCACTGGTCACTCCATCTGTGAAGCCACTTGCAGTCTTGGTGTAGTAGTGGATGACCAGTTATCGTTCTCAGCTCATGTTGCAAACCTGATTCGGTCCTGCAGATGTTCTCCTTTATAACATCAGGAGAATTCGACCTTTTCTGTCTAGAGAGGAGCTCAGGTGCTTGTTCAGTCTCTTGTCATCTCAAGACTAGAACTGCAGCTCCCTACTAGCTGGCCTTCCTGTGTGGACCATCAGACCGTACAGCTCATCAAATGCAACAGCAGCTAGATGTTCAATGTTCATAAATTCAGTCACGTAACTCCTCAGCTGCTTCCCTTCATTGGTTCCCTGTAGCTGAACATCAGATTCAGGACCTTGATGCTGACCTACAAAGGCAAAAACGGACCAGCCCCTCCATACATTATGGCAACGGTCAAAACTCGAGCTGCACCAAGAATACGCCGGGCTTCAAGTACAGCACAGCTTGACCACCGTCCTCAGAACACAAGGAGGACATGCATCCAGACTCTTTTCTGTTCTGGCACCAAAATGGTGGAACGAACTTCCCCTGGGAGTCCGAACAGCGGAGTCCCTCAATGTCTTCAAGCACAGACTGAAGACTCGCCAATATTTCAGGTGCCACTCCATAAAGACATTAGTGTTCAGCAGGATCTAAGCCTGAGGAACCTCTAGATTCTAGCCTCGTCTACTAGATAAGGATATTCTGAGTGAACAGCAAAGCACTTTTGTAGAAATGCGGCTCTGGAAAAAGGGCGTCTGATAAATACGTGAATGTCAATGCAATTTGTAAATGTACACGTCTGTATTCCCTTCCATTTCCTATTGATGGATGGAGATGAACTCCAGAGACGTTCACTCCTCAGTAATACCATTGAATCTCGTTGTGTTGAATGATTTGGTCTTTCTGTTTTAGTCCTTACTGTGTCCATGTGGGTTTCCATTGATTCTTGTTTTCTCCCACAGAAGAAGAACATGAGGATCAGCTGAACTGATCCCTCTGAAACTGCCCTGATGGTTGTAATTAAGTGCTGTACTTGTGTAACCCTGTTATAAACAATATACGCAAGGGCCCAGGATTCTCTTTCAGCTAATGAATGCAGTAAGAGAAAAAGTAGATTAAGATACACAAATAGAATTGTCTTAGTTATAAATTGTGTGTAGGACCACAGTTTACATCTCATCGCAGACCTGTTTTCGTGCTCAGGAACATAGAGACCGAAAACGTACTGGCCGCTTCACTCTTAATGAGCAAAACCAAACGGGTTCTCAGTGTCTGTGTTCAGTGAACATTAAGACAGTAAACAGCTGCTGGAGCAGGGGATAAACGCTCTGCCTTCCCGCGGAGTCAGAGGAACTCGGTTACTCAGAGCTGTAGCTGCAGTAGATCGGACTCCCCCACAGGTCTGGCACAGTCTGGCAGTCTCTGTGTGTCTGGACGTGGTGGTTCTGGAGCAGACTAGTTCAGAGCTAAACAGGAAACAGGCTGCAGGTAGAACTTAAAAAAGCTCCGTTTGGAAAGTCCTTAAAAAGTTCACACGAGCCCCCTCTCAGGACGAGTCCCACACAGTTACACTGTGCTGTTGAGAACTCAGAATATGGAAACTTTTCTCCACATTTCTCTGAGTTTTATCTGCTGCATCACCTCTTCTCTCTCCTCCCTGCCCGTGTGCACCTCCCCTCCTCTTTGACCCGCTTCCCTTCTCACTCCTGCTCAAAATCCCACAAACATATGCCTTGAAGCTGCTTTTTAACTGTGTACATATATTAATTCCCCTGACACCGTAAGACTCTCTGGACCCTATTGGGACCGTGTCTAATAGCAGGTGTGGACTAAAGGGGTATAAAGTCCCCCAGCATTGAG
>CM067507.1:38557530-38569319 GCA_034509495.1 Acestrorhynchus altus
CTTCACTACAAACACCGCCTTCAGCTTCTTCACTGAACGCTTCACTACAAACACCGCCTTCAGCTTCTTCACTGAACGCTTCACTACAAACACCGCCTTCAGCTTCTTCACTGAACGCTTCACTACAAACACCGCCTTCAGCTTCTTCACTGAACGCTTCACTACAAACACCTAGCAGCTACCTGCATGTGAGCCTTGTGTATTACTTGTTTTTACTGTTGTAAACTGATAATTCGGCTGTGTCTGAAACCCAAGATCACTAAGCTCTCTCTCTACGTAAGATGGTTGGGGACGTAACTGTGTTATCATTTGGATTGTTGAGGAACATGCCCTCGTATTGCTGGGTACGTGACTGCTTTGTGGGCTCTGCTGGACTCTGGACCATTACCTAGGTCTGCAAAGTGCACTCCTGAATTATACTTCAGCTGGTTTCTAGTGCTCATAAATTGTAGGGTAAAGCAGCAGAAGTGTCCTCTCTCGATGTTCTACAGTGTGTGTTTGCTTGGACCTGTGTAGTGGACATTGTTGAAGCCAACTCCCTTTGCACTGGGGTTTCATCCACAACCTGTTTATGTATTCATTCTTGTATTTATGTATTTATTTATTTATCTATTCATTTCTTTCTGGACCAATTGGACCAAACATTTTCAGAAGCTACTCATCGTCTCAGTCTTGAAGCTTCTCAAATTCTTGGATCAGAGACTCATCAGATTGGATCTACAGATTCTCTATGATCCACAGGTACAAGTGAGCACTCTGTCGTTTTTACAGTCTAAGCTCTGAGGGATACTGTTACGGCCTCACAGTCATTGACTATAAGATCAAACTAAAAACAAATGTTATTTTGTTATTGCTGTTGTTTTCTGGGAATGTGTGGCCAAACCCAGGTCCTGGTCAAATCCAGAATTTACCCACACCAGCAGACTTCCCCAGTAGGTCAGGTCTTGGACTGGTTCATTTAAATGTTAGAAGTCTTTTTCCTAAAATGGACATGATCTCATTATCTCTGAAACAGGAACAGTGTGTACAGGCCTGATTGACCTATGTTAAATCTAAAACGCAGCACTCCGTCTTATAGTCTAGAACCAAAGCCCAACAGTTTGAGATACTTACGGTGAAATACACCTAAGGATAAGAAATGCTCCAAATAAAGAAATGATGTTAGTGATGTAATGATGTTAGAAAATCTAAATGACCCAAGTTTACCTTTGCTTTTAATAAGGATGATCTGTAGCTCAGTGACAGAGCTAGAGTTCGTCTAATCCCAACATCATTCCTCTCGGTTTGTAATAAGCAGGCTCCCCGAATGGAATTCAGGATCTCTGGAAGGAAAGGTCCCTAATCTGCTCAAGGACAGAAATGTCTCCTTGGCCAAGGCAGATCCATGAACTCCACGCATTAGAGCCAGTTTATATCTCACTCACTGTCTCGAACACATCACTGGGTTCTTCATGACCTGGTCTCTAGACCTTCTTTAAGTGTACCAAGAGCAGGGATATCTATATTTATAAAGCTCTGTCAGATAACCTCTATCTCGTATCAGCAGCTGCTATGACTCTTCCAAAAGGCAGCTCTACTCTTCATTTAGAATTGAGCAGAAAAGTGATTTCCTAATTCACACTGTGGTCCTGCAATTACCTTCATCTTTACAGAATCTCTCTCTGTGATAAATAACTGTATAAAGGAAGCTTTAGGTCCTAAGTTGGACGTTGTGTCTGTATTAGTGTCTGACTGTGTTTTGAACATGTTCATGTAAACTGTCTGTCTGTGGATATGATTTTATTCCTCCTGTAAATTTATGGAAATGGTCTGCTGTCTTTACCAGCTCTCCCACAAAACAGAGATTTTAATCTTGAGGTTCCTGGTTAAATAATGTTTAAATAAAAAAAATTAGAAACCCTCACCTGGAGCTTCTTCACTGGACACTTTATTAGAAACCCTCATTTTGAGCTTCTTCTGAGAGTACGGGAGGGACTGGTGATTTGATGTAAATCTGACAGATTTGGGGAGAAGATTGTGGATGACCTTTAAAGTTAATTATGAAATCAGAGAGGAGTTTGATGGGTTACCAGTGAAGCTGCTGCAGTAAAAGCAGTGTGGAGGGGGTTCTGGTGTTAATCTGGGCAGCAGCGTTCCAGACACGTTGGGTTTTATAGAGGGATTTGTTGGAGACACTGAAAAGGAGAGAGTTGCAGTAATCCAGGTGAGATGTGACAAAGCTCTGAACAAGAATAGCAGCAGCACGGGGGGGTAAGGGAGGCGAGAAGGCGGTTAATGTTACGAAGGTGGATGAAAGCAAACTGGGTGATGTTATTGATGTGTGATTGGAAAGAGAATGACACCCAGACTCTTAACCTGAGAGGAAGGAGAAACTAAGATGTTATCAATGGTCAGAGGAAAACTATTGACTTCGGATAATAAAGATTTAGTAAATGAGGAGAACCTCAGATTTATCACAGTTTAATTTCAGGAAATTTGTTGTAAACTGGGATTTTGTTTCTGTTAAGCTGTCAGTGAGGGATGAGGGTTTGAGTTTGGTTTAGTGGGAAAGTAGAGCTGGGTGTCATCGGCGTAGCAATGACAATAGCTATTATATTTGGAGATACAAATGATTTAACCTGAATGACCCAAGTGAGGTCCAAGAGGTAGATTTAAAGCAGTAAAGTGGAGAATGAGGATTATCTATTATTAGTAGCCGAGATGGAGAGTTGGACATTTGAATGACTCAAATGATCAGTTATAGGGAGCTCATCTGTTGTGAAATGAGAAGGGCAAAGTCCAGAGCAGCAGATTAGGTCTATAATATGAACCTTAAAAGGCCTTCACTTATCTCTCCTTTTATAATATGAACCTTAAAAATTCCTCTTCCCCAGCCAGATCCATGAGGTTGGCCAACGTAAGTAAACCCCATTTAGACTCATTCAGCTGCCTAAGATCACTTTGTTGCTGCCAAGTCTCTTAATATATTTAAAGTTTATATATTTAAAATTTATTTATATTGGATAATTCATACACAATTTAAAATTCTGATAATATAGCAAACGTAATATAGAAAAATAAGGATAAGTGATGTTATTTAATGGTGTACAATCTAATAGAAGCCTTCAGATACAGTGTATAGACCTCTATTAGCAGTTAGAAATAGATGGAAATAGAACTACAGGTAGAAGGTATTTGGCCGCATGGCTGAGCCATTTCTACACCACACTCATCATAAACAACAGAACTGCATCAGGGTTACTTTTGTTTACGCTGAAATAGGTTTGGAACACCCATCAGGGATAATGGTACAGGCTCAGTTCTCTGGGATAGCAGGTTTTCCCAAATGGGTAGTTAAACCATTGTCCCACCTGGTGCCAGGCATTGGCGTACCAGTGTATGCCCTCATCCTCCTGCTCTTGCTCAACAGGGAAGAAGTCTTTAAAGAGGGGCACATAAGAACGCAGAGTGTGTAAAAACCTGTAGAGGGCAAAAGGGAGGTGTGCGAGATACTGACGACACTGCAGGGCATAGCAGGATGCCAGGTGCCCATCCACAATCAGGTTCCCCTCCACGGTTAGGGGTGCATAGGCACCTAGCTCTATAGATTCCTGGACATCAGTCACACGGCGGGCCTCCAGTAAACCAGTTACTGGGTCATAGCGGTGGATCAGGTGACCTTGTTGTATGTCTTTGGCAAACACTGGTATCATGGTAGTGACTGAGGCTGTTCCATTCGAGGTGGCAATGAAGGTTACATGGTCAGCTGACAGTGAGAGCGGGTCTGAGTGTCCTTCAGTAGTAAGGATAACATAGTGCTCCATTGCAGATGGTCGACGGTCCAACCACAGGATGACCTCACTGAACACAATCTCTCCATGTGTGTCCAGTGCAAGAACCTTGTCCCCTACCCTGAGCTCTGACATTGGCTTTCTCATCCATTCACTTGTGAGCACTGTAGCCTGTCCAGGAAAACATTCATCCACTTCGCAGTCAGGGTTGTACATAAATGGATTGTGAGCCGGAAATTCTGCCATGTAGCTCCTCAGCTCGCCAACAGTCCAGTGATCATAGTCCCTGAAATGCCCTTTTGTTGGAGATAGAGCAGCGTCAACACTGCAGCCCACTTCAGTCCACAGCTTCGTCAGACAACCTACAGAATGGGGTCCTCTTTCATAATTATAGCCACACTCTCCAGTTTCTGTAAACACAGTAAAATAAGAGACATTGTTCCTCAAATGATTATCTTCACACAATAAACATTTCTGTAATAAACAACAGAACATTGGAACACTAATGATGAAGTTTCAGTGCCATTGCTCATCCTAGCACACTTCACTGCCACAGTAATTTTATATGTGACCTTAGTAATGATGTTCATGAGTTTATGTCTGTCACATATTAGTGCTCAATTCCAAAGTTTGGTCAAATACAGGAAAAAAATAATAAATACAGAATCAAATATATAAATACATTTTTCCCCACTGTAAAAGGAAAATGTTTTAGAAACTGAAAGAATCTAGGAGAACTTGATGTATTTTTATATGTAAATGTATTGATTTTAATTGTTCTAAGTCAGAGCAGCAGAGTTTTCTCATACACACATATCTGTTGTTGTTTTTATCTTGCCAGCAAGATGTTTTAAGTGTACTGGACTGGTACAACCAGGGAACAACCGATAAATACACATTAAATGGCAGTAAGTCATCATCTGTGTGTGTCTCTGGGACTCATGAGGTTGGCCAGTCAATGTGACTGCAGATGAGGGGGTCAGGTTGGTGGAGAATGCGGGCATATGTGTGTGTGTGTGTGTGTGTGTGTGTGTGTGTGTGTACACACAATATTCATATTGTTATATAATACTGAGTTGTATCTTACCTATGCAGTAGGGTGAGTCTGACCAACCATTACTCCTGCACTGAATTGAGGGTGAACCTTTAAGATAGTATAGTCGATTACAGTGCACTGAACACCAATGTCCTTCTAAAGCAGAATCACATGTTGCTCCATTAGGAATCTGAAAGCGATCACACATGGCTCTGCACTGGATCTGATTGTTGCATGTTTGTGGGTCCTTCTCCAGCCAGCAGTGTCCATAATAGTCATCACATTGGTAGGTGTGAACAGCATGAAATGGAGAGCTTTGTGGTACAGAAACAGTCCATGCTGTGGACATAAGAAAAACTCAGGTGACAGCAGAACCCAGTGAACTTTTGTTTGTGATACAGAATATTTTGGAATAGATCTTAAGACAAATACTAGTACATCTACATTAAGGAGCAGTATTTGGTAGAAGAAGTTTACAGTTACTCACTCTGGGCTGGAAATACCCTTCCACAGAATGACCTCGCAGCAGAGATGTCTTTAATACATATCTTCTCCCAGACATCACCTTCGTTCACTTCTGCCTTACCCACATATTCTCTTCCAGAGGTGTCCAGTTTTAACATAGAGCACTTCACAACTAGGCGACGGCCTATTTCCATAAACACTAACCCTCTGTTTTCACAGGAAACCTTTGCAAGATATTCAGTATTTGCTGGAGTGACCGGTTCAGTCCAATGACCAAGCCTCCATTGCTGGAGTCGGCCATAGAGTTTAAAATTCCTTCGGAAGGTGTTAATGAGTCTGATATTGTGTTCACAGTAGGAGTTACTCCACTCACCATTACTGCAGGTTATTGTGTCCTCAGCAGAGGGATGGTATTCAGCATTACATTCCAAAACCAAGACATCCCCTTCTGTAAAAAAACCTGAATGTTCTGATGGTGACCTGAATTGGCCATGGAGATCCTCTGGGGGGTCAGGGCAAGGGATTGGAAAACAAAATTGCAAGAAACTCTGATCCCACTCTCCAGTTTTCAGATCACACTGAAGTTCAGAGGCTCCTGAAAGCCAGTATCCATGTAGACAGTAAACATTAACAGTGATAGAAACATACTGTGTATATCTGTGTGGTTCCATCATGACAGCAGTACTTAATTGAGGACAGCAAAGTGGAATAGGAGGATCAAAGTGTCCAAACAGACAGTTACTTTCAATTTGAACTGATAAGCATTCTGTTTCAACAGCAGAACCATGAGAAATAACATTATTCTCACGAGTACACGTCTTTGGCACACATGGACTAGAGGAACTGTTCTCTAAGCAGAGGACCTCAGAGCCTGATGTCTGCTTATACCCCTCTTCACACTCAATTACCACAGCTGGACCATGACTTGTCAGCTTCTCTTCTATAACTCTGGTACCAATGGGTGATTCAAACATGGGACATAAACTAGAGGTCGTTACGTCAACGGTTTCCTCTTCACTCATCTCTCCTTCTGTAACTGATGACAGGTACAGCCTGTATCTCATTCCAGGTTTCAGATCTTTTATCTCCACATTAGTGAGATTGGTTGTAATCGCTGTTACAGTACTGTCTGCAACATTTTGGACATCTATAACATAGGTGTACTTGCTGCTGTTTGGGTCAGAGGTTGTAGATGGAGCAGCCCAGCTGATGAATGCAGTGCTATGGGAAACATGAACCACATCTACAGATGTTGGTGGGGTTGGTTTTGTTCTTTGTGTTGTCTCGGCAAGTACAAGAAGAGGAAATTCACACATGGTCACATACAACTGAAAGGTGTAAAGCACTCCTGAGAGGAGGCCAGAATATCTGATTAAAGTCTGATTCTCCAAGTCTAGACTGTCACTGAAGAACAATTCATCAGACAATTTTAAATGGTACCTGAATCCAAGGTTCTCTTGATCTTTTTTGTTCAAACTTTTAACTTCAATCTCTACTTCTGTTTCAGCAGCTGTTCTAATAGAAAGGGTTGGGCTGGTTGAGTTGAATTCAGACAGAGTACGGCGGATCTCCACTGCTGAGTCAAAGAAGGAACTGTCGACCCGGGTGTCATTAGCAAAAATGAAATCCACATGCTGGTATAAAGAGTCATTGTTGTTCCAGTTTTCCAAGAGAACAATGAGGTTATTTTGTTGGATGAGACTAAGAAGAGGATTGTTGTAAGAGAAGGACATGACCAGATTTCCCTCCAGCAAGAAGAAGCAGGAGTCATTATAGCTGAAATCCCGAAGCAGGATGTAGTCTCTGGCCTCATCAGAAGCAAAGTTGTTGATGTGTTTTACGCCACTGCATTCATCCAAGACATAGAGGTCTTTCCCAGGTCCACCAAACAGGCGATCTGAACCATGCCCTGGAATGAGGGTGTCATTTCCAAACTTCCCTTCTAGCTCATTGTCCTCATCATCTCCAATGATCAGATCATCGAAGTCCGTTCCGATCACCACTTCCACATCTGTGTAGGTGTCATTCTGTGCATCTGCCCACTCGCCTCTACCTGAGTTTAGATCCACACTGACCCCTGTGGATGTCCTCACATCACCACTGAAGAAGACAGTGTCAAACCCTGGGCCTCCATCTACCTTGTCTGCTCCCCATCCACCATAAATCAAATCGTTTCCTGCTCCTGCAGCAATGTCATCATCCCCTTCTCCTCCAAACAAGGAATCATCCCCACTGTTCCCAATAATGATGTCATCTCCTGCACCACCTTTAATTTGTTCACTGCCCTCGTTACCCTGGAGATAGTCATGCTTGTTGCCACCTTTAATGACAGAGCTGCTCCTACTTCCTGTTATGTGGTTGCTGAACTCAGTGGCTCCATAGATATGGGACACATTGAGGAACTCTTCTCCCTCAGCACAGCTGATGTTACAGCTCTTAGTGGAAGTTGAAGTGTCAATGGAGAAGACTGACTTGTATGGATAAGAAAGTGGGTTCACTTGAAAAAAGAATCCATCAGAAGATTTTATCAGGAGGTGTTGATGTTTTGGGCCATTTAGATACCTGAGTAGTCGGACATGGACAGAATCATCTCTGGACCTGGAGGACAATGTAATGTGAGGAGGTTCCAGAAAGACAACAATATCTTGGTAAATTACCTCAAGAAAGAGATGATCCATTTTCATGTCTCCAGCTTCATTATCAATCTCATTCCCATAGCCATATCCATGTCCGAAGACATAAGTGTCCGATCCATTGCCCCCCATCAAATATTGGTACCTCATGGCATTGCCAACGCCTGGGTCAATGTAGTTATCCTTAGAGTTTCCAATCACAGAGTATGAACAGTTGCTGGATTTAGCTTTAAAGCGTTCCACATTCCTAAATGGACCTTTACTCAAATCAAATGTCTTTTTGTGGTTGATGCAGCTTTCTTGACTGAGATCGATCTCAAAGGGGGTGATTTCCTCAGGTTCGGAGAAACCTGAGGGTAACGTAGAGATGACACCATCGATGGTTTGCAGGACCAGGTGTTGGTACTCTTTACCTATTAGCCAGTTCAGTAGGTGTACCTCAATTTCAGGGTCCTGAACTGTCAAAATAACATGAGGCAACTGGTACAGAAGTCTAATCTTCAAAAACGGTTGTTCAAAAAACAGGACGTCGCTTACATGGTCTTCGGCAAAGTTAGATATGTATGCTCTTTTACATCCAGACTTGATTACGTACTTATCACTGCCCCCTTCTCCCTGTAAGTGGTCCCTGCCTCCACTGCAGCTTAGAAAGTTCCCAAGAGCATTGCCAATTAGAACATCATCATGAGCAGAATCAAAGACCGTTATCACATAAAGTAGATGTTGATATGGGTCTGAAAGATTGACTTTACTTCCATGGATCTCATTACTGAGATCAACCACAAGTGCTGTCATTGTGATCTCGCTTTCATTGTTAGAGATATGAAAAATCACATGATCAGAGGACAGAAACGCCACATGTTGAAAATATCTGCTTACGATCCAGTTCGTTAGCTGCACACATGTTGAACTGACATCTTCTTGATCAACTACCAGAAGGTCGTCACCCTGCAGATTTACTTGAATCCTACTGAAGGGCACATGGAAAATGATCATGTCCACTTTCTCGTCCTTGGCATAGTTGTTGATTCTGTCACACCCCTGTCCCTGGAAGATTTCATATGTATCTGCTCCAGCTCCTCCTTCAAGCATATCTTCTCCATAACCCCCATTAAGGACATTGTTATTCTCATTTCCAACAATAATATCAGAGAAATTACTCCCTCTTACTTTAATCACACTTTTAAACTCGCCATCTAAACGAAGGGAGACTTTATGGTCAGATTTTGTCTTGTCTACAATTTCGGGCACGCACATAGCATGGAACAGGCCATTTCTCAAGCCATTGTCCACAATCTTAAATGTGACTCCATCTGCTGATTGAAACGTCATGTGTTGGTAATGGTCAACACTGCTGTGAACAAACCAGTCTTTGATAGTAATCCTGTAGCTCGCTGGTCCATATATAAGGACGAGGTCTGTGTGACTCCGTACACAATCAATGTGACTAAAAGAGGTTTTTATCAGCATATGATCCTCTAACATGTCTTGTGAAAAATTATCGATCTCTGCATGGGTTCCACTTGTAGGAAAAACGTAAAAGTCCCTTCCTTCTCCCCCGGAGAGCATTGATGTTTGTGGTCCAAGAATGAAGGTGTCATCTCCTCCATGGCCATAAATGGAGTAGTAATAATTCCCAATTACAAACTCAACATCAGGTTTATTTCCAGGGTTCTGCATGGCGGTGAAGGTGTTGTCCTGGTCATTCCCATAGTAAGTGCCAAATAAGGAGGAGTGAAGTTTGATTTCTCCACTAATTACTTTTTTATGATTCACAGGAAAAACCCACAATAGATGGGCTGCCTTTTGAGTGTACAGGAATTTGGATGATTCTCCAACTCCCAGTACAATGTTCTGAATTCTGGGGTTGTAGAATAATTTCTTGATGGTTCTGACCCCACCCTTCCCATCATCAACTCCACCTATCTGAATGAATACACTTCCATTGTTCAAGAGCTGGACAGTCACAAGTCCACCATACTGAGAGAGGCTCCCTCCTATCAGGTCCAGAGTGCTTGTGTTTCCGATATCAGCAGTTATTTTGTAATAGGATTCAGGTTTTGAGAGGTTGTGTAGTAGTTCCTGGTTTTGCTTTACTTCTTTATCAAGTTCATTCATTTCTCTCAGCATCCCCCCTGTAACAAAATCCAAAGCACCTTCATCCAGTCCATTTATTACTGCAATTAGCTTATCAAAATCACCGGCATCCTGGGGAAGCTTGTCCAGTTCACTGACAACATCACAGTAGAAGTCACTGATGGACATTCTGACCATGGTCAATCCAATGATTATGGGTTGCAGCACAGCCGCTGCAGGAGGGAAAGCTATTTCTGTAATCATGAGGACAGTTGTTGTCACATCCAAAACCAGGTTTGTCACATCTAGGCCAAAGTACTTATTCTGATCTGGATCGCTTCTGTTCAGTTGCTGAATTTCTTTGGCATCCTCTGAAATAAACCAGGCTTGAAAAGCCAAGCCTACTAACGGAACAGTCGCCAGACACCGTCCAGCTGCACTCTGTCCAACCCTCTCCACAGAGCTGATGACTTTACTGAGGGTCTCTTCCAGCCCCAGTTCACTCGCTGATGCTTGGAGGCTTTTCTGGAACACCTTCTGAGAAATACTGGAGAGTTGATGATTCAAGTTCGTCACACCTCCGAGTCCGTGCAGAGACTGGGTTAAAGTGATCACCCCTCGAGTGGTGTCATTCTGCGCAAAAAACTTCCCAGCTCCAATGAATCCAGCGATAATGCCGTATTTAACCATTGCACTGTTGATGTGTTCCAGGGCTTGGAACCCCCGTGCTTTCAGCTGTGAAGTGGTCTGCTTTGCTGACTCTTTGACTTGTTTCATGTAGAATGACTCCTCAAGTGGATACGAGATTACATGAGTGTCTTCTGGATTGTATCGATTAACTAGCTGAACTTTAACATGACCCTCCTCGATGGTAAGCGTATGTTCTTTTATCACATAGTCCTCTTCAACCTGCCTCTCCGGCAGACTGCATACTGATGGGCTTCGTCTGCTCCTTCTATACTTTTTGCAAAAATCCAATAATTGTGCATCAAAGTTTTCATTAAATGTTTCGTGGTCATTTTCCAGATATATGTATGTTTCCACGTCTTTGTTATTATTGTTGTAATATTTTTCATAATTATAGCGATGAACTTCATTGTTTTCATCATAGATAAACATCATCCGCATGACATCTATATCATCTCTGTTTCCTGAAGGGTCTAATATATAATTCCATCGTAAATACTCTAAATATTCATCTGCAGAAATTCCCCTACTTTCCAAATAATACAATACTTCTTCTACATGCTTATTTATGAGTGACTTCCATGCTTCAAATTGTTCTGGTGCTGCTACGTAGGTGCGGTATGCCACAACTGCACGGATTTCGATTCCTATATAATTCATTTCTTTGATGAAATCTGTCATGTAATTACTTGCAGCCTGCGATCCTGCATTGCAAGTAATGAAGCGCATCCTTTCGTCAAGTGTGATGCCCTTTTCCTCAACAAACGATTTTATCAGTCTTGCGAGCTCTTGTGGTGATCTTTCGCTAATGCTGTAGTCCACTCCAAAGTGTCCTGGATTGTCTGGGAAAGGTTCAACATCTCTTGAACCATGTGCCACAATGGTCAACTTCAGCTTTTCATTCTTGTTAAACTTCCTTCTCAATTTGCCCTCATTTAGCCAAGAAATTTCTTCTTCATCAAATCTATATAAATATGTGTTTTTTGCTTTTTTTGGAAAATACTCAGTTAAATACTGTAAATAAGCTTCATCATCACTGTCCACTAGAGCCAGGTGGATGCCACGTTCACTGGATGGTTTCCATTTATAAACAAAACCATGTTCTTCTGAAATGTAACTCTT
>CM067507.1:38569819-38605524 GCA_034509495.1 Acestrorhynchus altus
TTAGGGTTAGGGTTAGGGTTAGGGTTAGGGAAACGGTAAGTCCCAGTGATTCCAAATTTTAATACGTTGTTTGGGGGCCAAATATGAGCATAGGTCTGAAGGTTTGGTGCCTCTAGGCCTTACGGTTAATGACGAGCTAGAGTTAGGGTTAGGGTTACAGCTAGGGTTAGGTTTAGGGTTAGGGTTAGGGAAACGGTAAGACCCAGTGATTCCAAATTTTAATACGTTGTTTGGGGGCCAAATATGAGCATAGGGCTGAAGGTTTGGTGCCTCTAGGCCTTACGGTTAATGATGAGCTTAGAGTTAGGGTTAGGGTTACAGCTAGGGTTAGGGTTTGGGTTAGGGTTAGGGTTAGGGTTAGGGAAACGGTAAGACCCAGTGATTCCAAATTGTAATTTGTCGTTTGGAGGCCACATACAGGAATAGTTCCTAAGTTTCATGAGCCTACAATGTATGTAGATTTAACTCCTTCATATTTTATGCTGGAAGGCTCGCTATTTAATGTGTCATCCAGGAAATCTCCTTGATCCTCCATGTCAAATTTGGTAAATCTAAGCAGTACAGTTAGTGTTTAGATCATACTATACATTTATATATGCCATTCTTATGTATATATATTTATATCCATGCACTTTTTGTAAATAACACTGCATATTGCACTTCTGGTTCGATGCTAACTGCATTTCATTGGCTCTGTACTGGTACTTTGCACAATGACAATTAAGTTGAATCTAATCTAATCTATTCTAATGATTAGTTTTCAGTTTAGGGTTAGGGTTATAGAAATGTTTAAGCACAGTCATTCCATTTTTTTTTTGTTTTGAAGCCAAATTTGAGCAAAGGAGTGAAATTTTGAGAGCCTACAATGAACATCGAGCTACTTCCTAAACTTGAACCTAACCCTAGATTATTGAGTTCTCTCTGAGTTAAATTGAGTACTTTGATTTTTTAAGATCAGTACAACTGTATACTGGACCTCCTTACTTACTGACCACAGTATGTGAAAGCTCATGAGTCAAACATCTCAAACAAGGTGGTGAACAGCACAGGTGAACCTTTGTGTTTTTGTACTGTTTCTCTTTATCTTGTACACTGCTGATTGAGTCAATCAATCAATTATTCAACCTTTATTGAAACTCAGAATATATTGAGGAAGGCCTTTATTTACACTGAAGCCACAACAATACATAATTTGCAAAGAAGTTTAAAAGAAAAAGAGAAAAGAAATAAACAACTCAGTATTTTAATTAGATAAATTGGGAGTGTCTAAAATGTAAAAGTAATTAATATTACAACATGCTTATATCAAAGATCCTAGTATTATAAAAATTAAAAAGTTATGAGGTGATAAGTGAATAAAATAAAAACCTATCACATTAATGAAATGAAAACATCATAATGTAATAAGTGAGTAGTAAAATAAAAACTTTCCCTGTAAAACTAAACACATTAAAAATAAATAAATAAAAAAAGATAAAATAAGTTAACAAACATGAACTAAAATCTATAAGAAGGAGAACTGGGATAAAAAATTGAAAGGACACCTACACCTCTTGCTGCATCCGCAAAGCCACCAGCATTGTGGATGACCCAACCCACCCCTCACACAGTCTCTTCACTCTGATGCCGTCCGGCAGAAGATACCGGAGCATCCGAGCCTCCACCACCAGACTCTGCAATAGCTTTGTTCACCAGGCAGTCAGACTCCTCAACTCACTGAGACAGAGCTGAAACTGAACCTCACACCATTCTTCACACCACATAAACCACACCAACACAAAACACTGGACTGAAAACCACCCAGGACTCTACACACACATACACACACACACACACACACACACACACACACACACACACACACACACACACACACACACACACGGCACATAGAGACTGGATCATCCCCATCCTATCAGCAATATTTGCTGCGCACCAGGAACTACACTACACTTCTACCTCAGTAACTGCAGTTATCATGCACATCTAGATGTACAGTATGTTACATATCTCTACACCTTATTCCCACCATTCATCTCACTTCTTTGTACCAATCGGTATTGTACTGTCCTGTCCTGTCTGTTAAACTGTCTCTTGTTCACTGTATTTATTGTATTTATTGTACTGTTTGCACTTTATGTTGTCCTATTGTACTGCTGCTCCATGTTGCACCTTGGTTCCGGAGGAATGCAATTTCATTGCACTGTGTACCTGTACTCGGTTGTAATGACAATAAAAAGCCTTGACTTGACTTGACAATATAAAACATTTTAAAGGAGGTAAACTATACCAGAATCATAAGAAAAGAAACTATTATAAGTTTAAAACAGTCGCAGGTCACCTGGAGGTGGTTAAAGACTATGAGTTTAAAAAGATGAGCATTTACCTGTGAGCATCAACACCCACCCACCCATCCACCCATCCCCACCCTCCTCCTCCTCCCCCCCCATTCACCACCACAACACAGATCTCTTTCTTCATTGCAGACAAGGTCAGAGGTTAACTGAAGAGGCTCCACCCCAGGAAAACAGCAGGCCCTGACAAAGTATGTCCCCGACTGCCGAAGACCTGTGCTGCAGAACTGGCCTTGATTCCTGGCCTTGATTCCTTTCTCTCCATCATGTCTGCAAGCTCTCTGCCATTATGCCTATGTTCAGATTCCCTACTCTAACCTCCACACTCCTGTCTCTCCTTCCCTCTCGCTGCCTTCTAACCCACTTACCTCCTCTCCTCCTTGATGGTCTTCGACCTACAGTAGTCCAATTTCCACCAGCACCCTGCTTGTCAACAGCACCGGAGGCGGTATGGCAGTCATACTCATGATCCGCATAATGGTTTTGGCACAAGCTTTAAGCTGGATGCTCTTCCTGATACAACCCTCACTAGGCCTTGTCACTGACACCAGAAGTACACAAAGTACACCCCTAATGCCTAGAGAGAGAGAGAGAGAGAGCGAGAGAGAGAGAGAGAGAGAGAGAGAGAGAGAGAGCATTTACCATAAACAATAACCTTGACCATATACATTCTTGATTTATATTTATATTTGGAGTCAGTTATGTTTGTATTTGGAGTCATTTTTGGGACAGCTGTAGTCCTATAAGTTCATATTAAGTCTAGATACTGGTTACAGGGAAATAAAATAATTATGTCTGGATTCCTGCTCTGCCTAGTTCTAAATGTGTTGTTCATTGTGGAGATGCCTGCAATAAAATGTAGAATGGTTGAAGAATGTACTGCTTCAGCGTTTCACCAGAAATTACTAAGTGAGTCACATGGTTCCTCCATTGTCAGAACTCCATCTGCTGCAGAGAGGGAGAATAATGAGTGGTCAGTTCAGTATCAGGCAATCAGATGTGGGTGAATGGTGTCAGCAGTGTTTAAAGACAGCAGAGGGTTTCACCTAAGGGTAAGAGCACTGGCTTTATTCTTTTTCAGCTGCCTGAAGATTTTAAAGCTAGATTAAAACTAAGAACATCTTTAAATGGTAAAGGGAGCATCATGTGAAACACTCCCTTTCTAGTTAAGATGGTCTCTACTACAAAGCTTTAGGGAAAATGGCCTGGCTAGGCTGAATTAGCCAGGTTTTGTGAAAAACCTGTATAACCTATATATATGTGTTGGGTATAATGATGTTCTTCAGTTGGTTAGAGTTGAGATGATGTAAAATTGAGCATTGAGTCATTAAGGTGTAAACTGATTGATCTGCAGTGGTATGATGGGAGAATTAACATTTTGGCTTTAAATGTCATTTTAATATGATATTATCAGGGGGTTTTTATGGGTGTTACCTCAAAGAACAGATTTGGAATGTTTTAATCCACAGTGTCACATGTACTGGGACTGGGTCATTCCTAATATTTGGTGCCATTTCAGCATGAAGACTTTCTTGAATAAAAAGCTCAAAGATTTATAAGTGATTTCATTCAGCCCATTCATTATTTCACAATAAATGTAGATTTATACATTAAATTAATGTAAAAATAAATAAAAATAAATCCCAGTGCACATGTGACACTATGGATTGAGGAATACTAAATGCCTACACAACTTTGGAAATGGAATGTCCCATTGAGCCAGCTCCAACTACCATGCCTAACTCAAACTCAATAATTCACATTGCCTTGCCATGAGTATACTGGCCAGTGTTCAACCCCACTCAAGCTATATACACTGATCAGGCATAACATTATGACCACCATTGTTCATTTTATCATCTGCATGCACATGCTGGCAGGGTATAAACCCCACTTGTCTCTTTAATTTTAAGCATTGATTGATGATGGACTTTATCATTAGTACTGGAGAACAATAATCCACTTTGCTGTGCCCTTGCACGGTCGAGTTCAAGGAATTCTGAACTAGTGTTCTAATGTGTAAGTAGAGCTTACATCTGTTTTTACCATACCAACATCAGCACAGAGCATGAAGAGGTTCCATCCTGTGATATGCAGTACAGCAGCGCTGATGACCATACTGATGTTCACCTCTGTGAAAGACAGCCAAACTATACCAGACCCTCATCAGAGAGAGTTGCTGCTGCAGCAGGAAGCCTCTCAGCAGGTAGGGGGCAGAGTGGAGCTCACTGCAGCTGAACAGCTACTAGATTACCACTTGCATAAACTGAAGGAGCAGGAGATGGTGGCTCCAGAATTCCCTCCTGCTATGCACTTCTTCAGAGCAAAGCCTCAAATCCAAAGGAGTCCTGTGTTTAAACTGCTGCAGAAAATGCCAAAAGGTAAACAGGAACCTGGTGTTTCACAGCCCTGGGCCTGGAGCACACTGTGATGATTTTAATGTTTTAATGTACCTCACATATCTCGTTATCTTACTGACAAGTACTTCCTGAGCCAGAGTGGAAAAATGCTGAAATGTATAGTACCTGGCTACTCCTAAAGCAATATAAACCAATCAGCCATAACATTATGACTACCTTTTTGTTTCTCCTCTCTCTGTCCATCCTATCAGCTACTCTGATCATACAGGAGCTCTTTGTGGATCTTTAATTCCAGACTGTAGTTCATCTGTTTCTCTGCAGACTTTATTCTCCTCCTTTCACCCTGATCTTCAATGATCAGGACCCCACAGGACCACCACAGAGCAGATATGATGTGGGTGGTGGGTCATTCTCAGCACTGCAGTCACACTGACATGGTGGTGGTGTGTTAGTGTGTGTTGCTGGTACGAGTGGATCAGACACAGCAGTGCTGCTGGAGTGTTTAAACCCCTCAGTGTCACTGCTGGACCGAGAACAGTCCACCGACCAGAAACGTCCAGCCGACAGCGTCCTGTGGGCAACATCTTGTGAGCACCGACCATCTAAGCAACTAATTGACTTTTTCCACATTGACTAATGTTAATGATCATAAGCCCACACTCTTAGACAACCTTTATTGTCACTCTTTATACACAAGTGTACTTAGAATGAAATTTCTTTGCAGTGGCTCACCTGGAATTTGCAAAAAGACACAAAAATATGAAATACACGTATGCACATAGATACATAGTATCAATAGTATCTCAAAATGACATAAAAAATAGATCAACAGATTTAGCAGCACAGGTTTGAGTGAAGAATATGAATGGTGCATTTCTGGAAGTAGCAAGTATGTAAGAGAATCTAAATGTAATTTGTGGAATGTAAAAGCATAAATATTGAATATAGGTATCTAATATAGATACATGATGTACATCTCCATATATACATAAATAACAGTAAGAGATAAGTGTAAGTATAAATAAAGTGACATTGAAGTTGAATTATCATTAATCAAATAATATGATTAACTAATGATTAACTTGGCATGTGGCTCAGTGTTGCCTTGAAATTGTCCAAGTGTTAGAGTTTAACAGTCTAATAGCTTGTGGGAAAAACATGTTGCAGAACCTGGTGGTCCTGCACCGGATACTTCTGAACCATTTACCAGAAGCCAGCAGGGAAAACAGACCACAGTGAGGATGTGAGGGGTCACTGATGATGTTGCATGCTCGGGATATGCAGCGCCCTGATGCAAGGTCCTGAATTGAGGGAAGAGAGGTCCTGATGATTTTCTCCGCTGTCCTCAGCACTCTCCTCACATTTCTCCAGTCGGAGGCACTGCAGCCTCCACACCACACAGAGATGCAGCTCGTCAGAATGCTCTCTATGGTGCTTCTGTAGAATGTAGTACAGATAGGCGGAGGCGGGTGGACTCTTCTCATCCTGCGCTGGAAGTGCAGATGCTGCTGTGCCCTCTTAACCAGTGACGTGGTGTTAACAGACCAGGTGAGGTTGTCCCGTGATGTACACTGCTGACCACCTCCACACCCGTGGTGTTAATGAAGAGAGGAGCGTGACTGGGACAGTTTTTCCTGAAGTCGATTATGATCTCCTTGGTTTTATCTACATTCAGGATCAGGTTGTTAGCAGTGCACCAGCCCACCAACTGCTCCACTTCCTCTCTTAGGCCAGGTCATTGTCATCTTTGATGAGGCCCACCACTGTAGTGTCATCAGTGGACTTCACGATGTGGTTAGTGGCAGACCTGTGGACACAGTCATGTGTCATCAAAGTGAACAGCAGGGGGATCAGTACACATCCGTGAGGGGATCCTGTGCTGAGGGTGGTGTCGCAGGAGGTGTTCTGTCCAACCTTAACTGATTGTGGTTGTTCAGTGAGGAAGTCTAGTAGCCAGCTCCGCAGGGGGGTGCTGAAGCCCAGGGATTTCAGTTTGTTCACCAAGTGCTGTGGAATTATGGTGAAGTCCAAACTGAAGTCCAGGAACAGCATCCGCATGTGGGCATTCTTCTCCTCCAGATGAGCAAGGCTCAGATGAAGAGCAGAGGAGATGGTATCCTCAGTGGAGTGGTTTGGCCTGGAGGCAAACTGAAAGGGGTCAAATGTGGTGGGTAGTCTAGAGCTGATGTGCTTTTTAACCAGCCTCTCAAAGCACTTCATCATAATTGGGGTTAAGGCCATTAGTCATTTAGAGATGAGATGTGGCGGTTTTTTGGCACTGGAATGATGAGAGTGGACTTGAAACATGATGGGACTATGGCTAGATCCAGTGAGGTGTTGAAAATATCTGTGAGGACATAAGCTAACTGGTCTGCACATTCCCTGAGCATCCTACCTGGTATATTGTCAAGGCCAGTGGCCTTCTGTGTGTTGACTCTTCTCAGAGTCCTGCGCACATCAGCAATGTTGAGGCAGCGTACCTGCTTATCCTGACGAGGAACAATTTTAACTGCAGGGGTGTTGTTTAGTTGTTCTGTCTGATACAGAGTTCGGAGGAAGCAACTTTTGTCTGAACCCACTAATTTTTCTTGTGTCCAGCTGACAGCGTCCTGTGGGCAGTGTCCTGTGAGGAAGACTGTGCAGAATCAGATGAGCTTCTGTCTCTGACTTTACATCTACAAGGTGGAGACACTCGGTAGGAGTGTCTAATAGAGTGGACAGTGAGTGGACACAGTGTTTAAACACTCCAGCAGCACTGCTGTGTCTGTCACTCGTACCAGCAACACACACTAACACACCACCACCATGTCAGTGTGACTGCAGTGCTGAGAATGACCCACCACCCACATCATATCTGCTCTGTGGTGGTCCTGTGGGGTCCTGATCATTGAAGATCAGGGTGAAAGGAGGAGAATAAAGTATCAGAGAAACAGATGATCTACAGTCTGGAATTATAGAACCACAAAGAACTCCTGTATGATCAGAGGAGCTGAGTTTTTATGTGAATGTAATTTGTCATTGTATCTAAGCAAGGTAATAGGAATCTGTAGCGTTCTCATAATGCTCATGAACTAGAACAGAATAAAACATTACCGCACTGGTTAAGGGTTTCTGAGAACCTAATCTCCAATAGTAGGTCATTATCTGTTTCATCTGCACCCAATGCCTGTCATTGTCTCATTGTTGTTTTGCCTTAAAGGGGCTGTCTTACACATACACAGCTCTGCTCTGGTAAATGTGGATTGGCTTGTGATGAATGTGACATACAGGCCTCATTGCTACATCTGCTTCACACGGACGGGGTCAGTGCAGTTCTTGTTTTCTGCCTGGCGACCTTTCCCAACCTGGAGCTGCTCTTCCTGGAGCCTACTGGAGCAGTTCAGGGCCACCACCAGCGATATCAAAACCTTTGACAACAGGTACCTTTCAGCTTATAAGTAAAATAAAAAAAGTCACAAATTCTATATCAAGATGGAATCTAAAATGAGTTGAAAAGATAGTATTTGAAGTTACTGCTGGCTGGCACCAATTGTGCAGTTCACTTTGTTTTAATTAAAGAGTCTACAGTGAATGGAATCCAGCCCACTAAAGCAGTGGTTCAGATCTTTGGTCAAACTATACCCTGGGTATAAGTATGCAAATGTAATAGTTTGTAACTTACAACGGTGCCTACTGGAACTTCTAAGCAACTAATTGGCTAATGTTAATGATCATAAGCCCACACTCAGGAGAACACTGAACAACAATGATGTGCATGACAGGGTTGAAGGAGAAAGCTATTGGTCTCCATAAAGAACATTGCTGCTCAACAGCAGTTTGATCTTTATCATGGACAAACCAGAAGACTATTGGAACAACTTTGTGGATAGGTGTAACCATACAGATCCAAGCAGATAAACAGATGCAATGCCCTCCAAAAGCATTGGAACAGTAAGACCAATCCCTTCATTTTTTTTATAGTAGACTGTAGTATAGTAAACATTTGGGCTTGATAGTAAAAGATGAATATCAATATCAATACAAAATATCAATATTTTATTTCCAGGTATTTACATGTGGACCTGATACAGAGTTCAGAAGAAGCACCTTTGGTCTGAACCCACCATTTTTTCTTGTGAGCAAAAGTACCAGAACATATGACTTACAGGTGTGTTTTGTTGCCTAGGTATGTCCCGTTTCATTGATTATTCAAACAACAAATATGAATAAATGTCTGGCTCAGTTTCAGATTTGGGTATTGCCTATGCAGACTGTGCATTCATAGTTACATAGGAGTAACCAACATGAAAAGCAGAGAGCTGCCTATGGGTAAAGAACCAGCAGCTGTGAAGCTGAGAGAAAATGGAAAATCAATCAGAGCCATTGCTCTAATATTGACCATCACTAGTTCAACCATTTGGAACATCCTGAAGAAGAAAGTCTTCACTGATGGAGTAAATAAAAGATGTCAAACTGGTAGAGTAAGGAAAATAACAGCAGTTGATGACAGGAACTTTGTAGGTGCTGTAAAGAAAGACCCAAAAACCACTGTGACATCAGCAACAACAAGATGTCACAGCTCTGATTGGTCTTGAAATGAACTGTTCAGAGAAGATTGAATGAACAAAATGTACAGAGGCTTCACCAAAATATGCAAACCACTAATTAGCAAGAACAACATAGAGGCGAGCGTTAGAACATTTATGGACTGATGAGACAAGAGTAACCTTTATCAGTGTGATGGAAAAGCTATATACTTTAAAGAAAGAATCTGCTCATGATCCCAAGCAAACGAATATTCAGTCTTCAATAAATATTCAGTCTTGTTCACATTAATCTATTTGAAATGTATCTGTTCCCATACTTTTACTCAGTGGGTTATCAGTGGGTTCAGACAGAAGGTGCTATCTTCTGTAGATCAGACCCAGAAGTAAATATCTGGAGATAGAAGCTGAAAAGTTGACCTCACTGTTCCAATACTTTTGGAGGGGAGTGTACAAGTTATTCTACTAAAGTTAATGTGTTGGAATGGATCAGTCAAAGACTTTTATCTAATGTCTAATCTAATGTTTTATGTCAAATATATGCAGAAATAAAGAACATTCTAAAGGGAAGGTTTAAACCAATAAAGTACTAACCTTTTAAAAAAAATTTCATTTGCAGTTTAATGCGGAACCTCACACTATTCACTGAGGAGCCAGATGTGGCATATCCTAACCCGGATGTAGTGTGGGAGCGTTTTGAGCAGATATTCATTGCAATCTCAGGACTTATTACTTATGCACCAGTTTTTAAGGATTACCTCTACCAAGGCCTTCAGCAGCTCTATGATGACAGCATCTTGTACCTGGAGCTGAGGGCTGGCCTGTCCAGGGTTGGTGAATATTTACGTTATAATAAACCCACAAATAAAGATGCTAAAAGAGCTGTGCCACAAACTGAAGAAATGTGTTAAAACATAATGTTTTTTAAGAACTTACTTTAGTGGTCTCTTTGAAAGTCTTGAAAATATAAATCTGCACCCAGGACTGAATTTGGGCTCATTTGAGGAAAGTTATATAAGCAATATATTGTAAGTATATCAAGATATATTTTGAGCAAGTAGAAAAATGTCCATAAGATTATATCTGTACATCTGTTACACAGGTTATCATCTGTGTACAGTTGAATTGCAGTAAAGAGTGTGAGTGGGCTGGTTTGTGTGGAAATGTATGGTTTCCAGAGAAACAGCACTACAGAGCATGGTCTTGTTCACTCATTGTCACTGGTTTGCTTTCACACAGAAGAATTCCATTTAACCATGGATAGTTTGCTCAGTTTCACAAGAGATATTATTTGAGTTGGAGGGTTTATCAACATGGAGGTGACAAGTGGAAGCAGTCATGTGACAAAGTGAACCAATTGGGCAACACCACATACAATCACACAATCCACAATCACAGAGTCTGCTTCAAACAAACTCCAGACCATCATTTCAGGAGGACCAGAGTCTTGAAAGCTTTCACATTTGGCCATGTGAACTGAACTCTCAGGGCAAGTTCCCTCAGGTCCAGAAGAATAATACTAGTGTGAAAACTAGTGTCCAGGTGGTTTGGGAACCAGCCTTGTGACTGGAAGGTAGCTGGTTCAAATCCCTGAACTGGCAGGACATGACTGAAGTGCCCCTGAGCAAGGCACTGAACTCTCCAGCTGCTCCCCAGGCACTGAGGATAGGGTTGCCCACCTCACCAGGCACTGCGCCCTGGTGTGTGAATTCACTAGCATGTATGTGTGTGTATCACAGTGTGGATGGGTAAAATGTGGAGGTCTAATTCCTGTGTGTGCAAAACACATAGACTTCATGTCTTTGACAGATCTACTTTGGCTACTTTCAGTTGATGGTTATTTAAAAAAAATGAAAAATGAGAATTTGAAATACCAGTTTACCGACTTTACATAACATGAACATAACAGAAATTTTAGGTAAAATGAGAAATTTCTCTCATGTGGATATATAACTGAACCAGCAATGATTGAGATTGGATCTCATTTCACAATCAGTTCTTTCCAGAACTGGAACTGTGCTTTTTTTCAGGAGTTGGAAAATGTTACTGTATGGGCTAGGTCAATAAGCCTTTAAATTCAGGGTACTACACATACTTTCCAACATAATACACACTCTTTATCCAGCTTATAGTGTAAAGCAAGGGAGCGAGTCTCAGAACACAGGTTGTACTGAGTATCAGAAAGGTGAAGAAAGAACACAAGAGAAATAGAATCAGAAATACTTCAGTAATCCTAGAGGAAATTGCAGTTTCTTGAATTATTCACATTCATGATTTTCTGTTTCAGACATACGAGCTTGACCGCACCATCCATAATAGAGAATGGTCCCTCCAGACATACAAAAATGTAACAGAGAAGTTCAGGTTGGAGCATCCAGACTTTATAGGACTTAGGATAATCCTAACGGTCCACAGGTAAGAATGCACAATCTATTAGCAAACATCTAGACTAGAGACGTGATCTAGGTGGGACAGATATGAAAGTCTAATATACAACTATATACTATAGATTTTAACAAACATGACAAGGTGGACATACAGCCTAAGGGCAAAAGCATTATAATTACAAAGTTACAATTATTACATTTGCACCCATTTATATAAAGGAATATAGAGAATAAGCTTTGGAATATATAAAAACTGTAAAAAGTGACACTAAGGTATTGCAGTCTAGCTGCCGTGTCTGTTAGCATTGTGGGTCCAACCCATCCATTTACATTTGCTGCATTTGTATGTCCACAGCGAGATTGTTGTCATGATTGATATGATCTTAAATGGGAAATTATCAGATTTGAGATTATCAGATTATTTGAGATAACAGATTTTTTTTGCCATTGTTGTAGAGATGAGGATGAACGTTTGCAGATATTTTGATATTGATAATGAGGGAAGGTCACCAAGCAGGGCTACAGTAGGAGATGCTGAAACTGAGGATCTTGGAGAGCTCTCCCATGACCTCTGACCAAAAGTGCCTGAGGGGGGGGCAGTTGTGCTTGGACAGTGTGTGCAGGTGCTGGTGTTGGTGAGGTGAGGTGCATTCTATGGGTAGTGAAATGTGTTCTATGTAATATTTTGTATTTTGTAGTGAATTGGGTGACATTGAGAATATGTTACACATTGTTTGCCAGTTATTTTCAGTTTGGGTTTCAGGGTCTGAAGTCCATTTGTCTGCTGGTAGTGAGATGGTTCACTCAAGGACACCATACAAAGAGTAAAATGGACAATAAAATTTAAATAAGAAAAGAAACAAATAGGATACAATAAAAAAATAAGTGAGTCAGATGGAGAAGCAGGTCTAAACAGGTGTGTTTTGAGAGCAGATTTAAAGTTCATAGTGAATTTATGTTCCTTGATGCAGGGGACAGTCAGGTGGATGTTACATAGGTGAAAGTAGGCAGACCAGGTAATGTTGTTGATATGAGACTGAAATGAAAGAGTATTGTCAAGGATGACACCCAGACTCTTAACCTGTGGGGAGGGAGAAATGGAGCAGTTATCAATTTCAAGACTGAAATTTTGATTTTGGATAGAGTTGATTTTGTACCAATGATGAGAACCTCTGTTTTATCACTGTTTAATTTGAGTAAAATTGAGGAGAACCAGGATTTTATTTCAGTCAAGTGGTCAGTAAGAAAGGATGGTGGGAGGTTGGAGGGGAGTTTACTGGTAACATAGAGCTGGGTGTCATCCACGTAACAGTGGAAATCAATGTTATGTTTACGAAAGATATTGCTCAGGTGAAGACGGTAGATGATGAAAAGGAGGGGTCCTAAGACAGAGCCCTGGGGAACTCTGAACTGAAGTGACAGAGGACGGCTGGGAAGTGAAAGTTTTGATTTGAATGAACTGAGTGCGGCAGGTGAGATATGATTTAAACAAGTTTAAACCAGTCTGAGTGATACCAAGTGAGGAAAGTCTGTTGAGGAGGGTGGCATAGCAGATAGTGTCAAATGCTGCACTCAAATCAAGGAGGATTAGAATGGACAGCAAACCGGAATCAGCTGCCATAAGGAGGTCGTTAGTGATTATTATGAGAGCTGTTTCTGTACTATGAAGGGGGCGAAAACCAGACTGCAACAGTTCATACAGGTTATTGTTGGATAAATAAGTGTGAAGTTGGGATGTTGTACAGATGATAGGTTTATTGTTAATTTTGAACATAAGGTTGTGCCATATAAGGGTGGATTTACACGGGGTGAGTTGTAGGTTGAGGATTTCATGGGCTTTCCACCAGGCAGAGAGAGCAGTGTGTATTGTATTATTTATTATTTTTTCTAAATCTAGCCAACCAGAGTTTGAATTGTTGGTCCAATGACAAAATATACTGTAACTGATGAGCAAGAAAATAATGGTAAAAAAACTGGGGCATCCAGTCCGCCAGACTGTTTTGGTTTTTGAAAGGTAGATCATTTGATCCAGGGTTTTCTACCTTTCCAACTGAATGAATTTATTGCTGAGTTCAGAGAGGAAAACCAGCCCGGTTTTTTTCTTTCTTGTGGAGTATGATATTATTTTTCCTCTTAAGACTGTTTTTTCTGTTTCCCAAAGTGTACTAGCTGTAATGTCTGGGGTGTTAATTCCAGAAAGGATGTCCATTTTTCTTTGAAGTATGTGGTGAAATCTGGGTCTTTGAGTAGAGATGTATTGAATCTCCATCTAAGCTTGGGTTGAGGTTTAATTTCTGTTGATAATTGGAGAGATAGAGGGGCATGGTCTGATATAATAATGCTGTGAATGTTACGCTCTGCTACTTTATGTACGAATGTGTTACTGACCAAGAAGATAAATCAAGATAAAGATAACCAAGAAAAATCATCCTCCTGGATCTGTGATAGTACGGCTATGTTTGTATGGAGCAGTTTTGCTAAAGACCACTGAGTTCTAAAGGGAAATGGCAATATCAGTGTGAGTGGTTAACAGTGGTTCCAGGAATCAATAGTAGTTCAGTTTTGCTGGGATTGAGTTTGAGATGATGGGCTGCCATCCCTGATGACAGTGAGGCAAGCCAAGATGTAAGATGAGACCTGGGTCAGAAGGTGGAAAAGAGAGGATGAGGATAGCAAACACCTGAGAAGATATTACTTTGCCAAGAGAATGAGTGTAGACAGAGAAGAAGACCAAGCACTGAGCTTTGTGGAACACCAGTGGAGAGTCTGCATGGAGCTGATGTGGCTCTCTGCCATGTGACCTGGTAAGAACGCACATCGTAGGGCTCACATACAATCACACACTAAGGACCACTTTAGAGTCACCAATTCACCTACCGGCACATGTCTTTGGACTGTGGGGAAAACCGTAGTACCCAGAGGAAACCCGCACTAACACGGGGAGAACATGCAAACTCCACACAGACATTGCCCAGGTCACCCCACCTGGGGATCGAACCCAGGTCTATCAGTGCTATCCACTGTGCCACCGTGCCGCCCTAAAGTAAATAATAGAAACAAAATACATAATCAGCCCCTTCACCTTAGTGTGAAATTATATACAAAGTCTATTTCTATGAAAACCACATGCTCACTGTTTAAAGGGTACTGTGATAAAAACTATCACCACTTACGTAGCTATCATCATGAACCTCTTGAACTTAACCTCCCAAATGCCTATAAGTTACACACAGCTTTCATGTAATTTAGGGTCATCGTACAAACAGGAACACCCATGTCTTGCTCAGCTCTTTGCTCAGGGAACCAGGATGAAAATGGAAACCAAGCAACCCCCTCTCTCCTTCCTACTATCTCCTGGATGGGTCCTTTTGAAGACAGCTCTCCCCCTAGTCGTGACATCCTGCATGAGCCCTGCAAAGAAACAATACAGAAGAACATACCACACCATTCTGACCCATAAGGTCATAGCAGTGAGAAAGCAATATAGCTGATTATAGCCAGAATGTTCAAGGACTTTTGAGATAAAAGAAAGAACAGATACTACTCTGTAGTTGCTGATGTCCATGTTGGATAGAGTTGTCTTCTCCTTGAAGGTAGAAGGTACATGACCTGATGACAATGAACTATTTATGATAAGAGTAATGAAATGAAGGACAGGAGCAACTGTCTGGAATAGTGTGGAAGGGACAGGGTCTAGAGGTCAAGTGGTTGGATTGTTAGAGGTGAGAAGATGAAGGATGTCACCTGTGGAAAGTGTAGAGAAACAAGAGAGAAGGAAGAGGAGAAGGATGTCTGGTGGGAAAAGTACAGGTAGGTAGAAAGGATTGGTGGATCTTATCAACTTTCTCTTCAAAGAAGGTGACAAAATGTTCCAGAATGAGAATAGTGGGTGGACGGGGTGGAGGGGCTTCAGGGGAGAAGAGAAGATAGAGAAGAGCTTACATGGATCAGGTGCCTAAGCTTCCAGTCTCTCCTTGTAAAATGATGATTTCGTAGCGGTTACTTCCACTGAAAATCAAGAAAAGAGAGCCAAGTCAGTCCTGTTGCAATTTTCTCCATTTTTTTTCAGCCTGTCTCAGCATTCTTCAGTTGTTATACACAACATCTGTCAACCACAGGAAAGGTCTGTAGGTTTTTGCAGGTCTTTGTGAGAGAGTACAGAGAAGGTTGACTGAAGAGATGGATGAAAGGAAAGTGCTTATAGCAGTTACCAGTGGGAAGGAGGAGAAGGAATCAAAATGTGGGTTTTTAGAATAGTGGAGGTAAGAGAAGATGGAGATAGTGTTTATGGTGAGTGGTGGAAGAAGTTGAGGAGACATTGAGTAGAAAAGAAGGGAGGGAGAGTGTGGTCAAGAAGTGATGGTCAGAAAAAGCCACAAAGAGTAACTGTCAGATCCAAAGCAGGGGCAGGTCTGCTGAACAATGTGTTACCTGCCCTGTGCCTTGGACCAGACCATTTTAGTTTAACTTCAGTATAATTCAGTTTAAATTTTATTTTCAATCCCTTTAAGCTGTAAACGCTCAGCTGTATTCTCAAGTGAAAATAAAAGTTGATTGACCTCAGCACTCTAACCACTGAGCCACGCCTGATTATTTTTTTATCTGTGATCTTATCTAATCCAGTGTTTTCTGCTGATGACGAGATGAAACCAATACCCAGTACCAACTATAAGATGTGCAGCTCTGTTTCTTTTGTTCTGTCTGCAGAGAGCTAAGTTTGTCTCAGGTGAAACAGGCAGTGAGAAATGCCCTACAGATGGAAAAACAATACCCGGATATCATTGCTGGCTTTGATCTGGTGAGAGTCCATTCTTGTGTTCATTCTTACGTACAAAATGTTTTCATACCCTTGGACATTTCAACATTTTTTCACATTACACCACAAACTTAAATGTACTTTATTGGGATGTTATGTGATAAAACACAAAGTAGCAAGTAATTATGTAGTAATGATATATAAAAATGTTTATAATGCATTTGTATTCAGACCCCTGTTCTGATACCCCTAAATAAAATCCAGTCAGACCAACGGCCTTTAGAATCACCTAATCAGTAAATGGAGTCACCTGAGTGTAATTTATTCTCAGTATAGCTACAGCTGTTCTGTTAAGGCCTCAGATGTTTATTAGTTTGTTAGAGAATATTAGTAATCAAACAGCATCATGAAAACCAAGGAACGCACAAAACAACTCAGGGATAATGATGTGGAGAAGAGTAAAGTCTAAAGGTTGGATTATAAAAAACATCCCAAACTATGAACATCTCACAGAGCACTGTTCAGTCAATCATGTGAAAATGGAAGGAGTACAGCACAACTGCAAACCTACCAAGACATGACAGTCCAGGCAAAGAGAGCACTAATTATAGAAGCAGCCAAAAGGCACATGGACACACTGGAGGAGCTGCAGAAATCCACAGATCAGGTGGGAAAATCTGTCTACAGGACAACTATTAGTGGGGTTCCCCACAAATCTGGCATTTATGGAAGAACAGCAAGAAGACATATTTATAGTGTATAGTCTCTATATTATATATTCTATATATTTATATAGTGTTTTTAAGTGTTTAGTGTGCCTCTTACTAAACTATTTTTTTTATCTATATATAATTTAGATTAGATTAGATTCAACTTTATTGTCATTGTGCAAAGTACCAGTACAGAGCCAATGAAATGCAGTTAGCATCCAACCAGAAGTGCAATGTGCAGTGTTATTTACATAAAGTGCATAGATATAAATATATATACATAAGTATGGCATATATACTGTAAATGTACAGGTATGTAGATTACATATACCGAGCAGATGTGCAGAATGTATTATGCATGTAGTGGTAGCAGGAATACAGCTGAAAACAGATACCAACTGTACTGTATAGAAATGAGCAAACAGTATTACAGAATTATAAACGAATACCAACAGTAACAAATACCAACTGTACTGTATAGAAATGAGCAAACAGTATTACAGAATTATAAACAAATACCAGCAGTAAACGAATACCAAACAGTACTGTACAGAATGAGCATACAGTATTATGTTGGTGAAGATGAATAAAGTGCAGTATAGTGGGTGATGGTGCAAAGATGCAGAAAGGCAGTGCAATGTTAAAGGTGTGTGTGCAGAGTTTGCGGGTGTTGAAGTGATAGTGCAGTGAATTAAAGTGTCTGTGCGGCGTTCACCATGGTCACCGCTTCAGGAAATAAGCTTTTCCTGAGCCTGCTGGTGCGGGAACGGAGGCTCCTGTAACGCCTGCCAGATGGGAGTAGGGTGAAAAGTTTGTGGTTTGGATGAGAAACGTCCTTGATGGTGTTCCTTGCCCTGCCCTGGCTGCATTTGTAATAAATGTCCTGGATGGTGGGTAGCTGGGTGCCTGTGATGCGTTGGGCCGTCTTCACTACTCGCTGGAGTGCTTTCCGGTCAGCAGCGCAGCAGTTGCCGTACCATACTGAGATGCAGTTGGTGAGTATGCTCTCAGTGGTGCAGCGGTAGAAGTTCACCAGGATTCTGGGAGACAGGTGAACCTTCTTCAGGCTCCAAAGGAAGTAAAGGTGCTGCTGCGCCTTTCTGACCAGGAAGGAAGAGTTCAGAGACCAGGTGAGATCACTGGAGATGTGGATGCCGAGGAACTTGAACTGGACACCTGCTCTACTGCAGCACTGCTGATGTGCAGGTCAATGATGATCTCCTTGGTCTTGGTTGTGTTGAGCTCCAGGTTGTTTTCTTGGCACCATAGCGACAGATGCTATACCTCATCCCTGTAGGCCGTCTCATCATCATCTCTGATCAGGCCTATCACCATGGTGTTATCCGCGAACTTGTCTATGGTGTTAGAACCATAAACAGGGACACAGTCATGGGTGAACAGAGAGTACAGCAGTGGGCTCAGTACACAACCTTGTGGTACACCAGTGTTCAAGGTGATGAATGAGGAGGAGAGGTTGTCTAATTTAACAGACTGGGGTCTGTCAGTCAAGAAGTCCAAAGATGGAACTCTTGAAGATGGTTGGGACAGCTGCCTAGGCCAGTGACATATTGAAAATGTGTGCAAAAACTCCACATAGTTCCTCGGCACAAGCTCTCAGCACTCGGCCAGGTACACCATCAGGACCAGCTGCTTTCCGTGCATTCACTCTGCTCAGCTTCCGACAAACATCAGAGGTGGAGAGTGTGAGTGGGTGATCTTGGGTTGGACAAACAGTTTTAGATGATGCCACCTTGTTCCCCTGATCAAAACGAGCATAGAAGTGGTTTAGCTTGTCAGGGAGAGAAGCACAATTAGTGGATGTAACAGTGTTGGGTTTTTTGAAACCAGTCAAGGTTTATATGCCTTGCCACATACGCCGGGGTCAGATGAGCAGAAATGCTCCTCAATCTATTGTTTGTAGCAATGCTTGGCCATAGAGAGCCCTTTCTTCAGGTTAGCTCTGGCAGAGCTGTAAGGCTCCCGGTCTCCGGACCTGAAGGCAAACCTCTCTGTTCATCCAGGGCTTCTGGTTAGGGAAAGTGACTATTGTCTTTTGTGATGTCACTCTGTCCACACAGTTGTTGATGTGTTCCAGGACAGAGTTGGTATAAGTGTCGATATTGATATGTGAGTCTGTGGTGGCCCGGGCAGCATACTCACTCCAGTCGGTGTACTGGAACTGGTGCTGAAGAGTAGAGTCAGCTCCATCCATCTAGATCTTTACAGACCTGGTTGTAGGTTTTACCCGCTGGATGACTGGAGTATACTTGGGGAGCAGGAGCAGAGAAAGATGGTCAGATTGTCCCAGGTGGGGGAGGGGTGTGGCTTTGTATGCATCAGCCATGTTGGTGTAAACTTTGTCCAAAGTTGCTGTCCCCTTGTGGTGCAGAAAACATTCTGATAAAGTTTTGGAAGTCCAGATCTCAGGTCGCTGTGGTTAAAATCCCCTGCTACAATGAGGGCTCTGTACGGGTGCACAGTTTGCAGTTTGCTAATGGCAGCACAAAAATGTTCCATAGCTGCATTAGCGTTAGCATTAGCATCCGGAGGCACGTAGACTACAGCAGTGTGAATACAGGTGAACTCACGGGGTAGGGAGAAGGGTCTACACTTGATGATCAGGAACTCCAGATCAGCAGAGCAGTGGGTTTCCATTACGACAGAGTCCGTGCACCATGCTTTGTTTACATAGATACGGTTTCCCCCGCCGCACGGCTGATCTGTCGGCTCTGAACAGTGCCCGTCCTTCTAGCTCCACCACGCTGTTTGCCACGTCACTGCTCAACCATGTTTCAGTGAAAAACATGAGATTGCAGTCCATGAGCGTTCTCTTTGTAAGGGTCCAGATCTTTAACTCATCCAACTTTCCCGGCAGCGAGCCAACATTGGCTAGAAAGATGCTGGGTAGCGCCGGCCTGTGTGGGTTTAGCCTTAGCTTAGCACACACACCTCCACGCTTACCTCGCCTTTGTTTACGTACGTGATGCCGGCGCCAGGCTCTTCTGGTTGGCAAGAGCGGCTTGTTAGGTCCCAGAGTCCGGATCATCTCTGGAGGAAGCTGGTTGAAGTTGAAACCAGGTCAAAACCAGTGAGCCTTGTGGTGTGGTCGCAACGCTATCTTGGTCTGATTACCAAGATTTAGTAAGTGCTTCTTACTAAATTATTTTTTATCCATCTTTCTACTTCTGTACTGTACTGATGCTGAATCCCATGCTGCTACTGGAACTTTAATTACCCTGAAGGAACCCTCCCAAGGGATCAATAAAGTTCTGTTCTATTCTATTCTATTTTTTAAAACAAGCCAGAACACATCATGTGTATAGTTTCCAACAAGCCATATAGCATCACAGCAAACATGTGGAAGAAGATTCTGTTCTGGTCAGAGGAGAACAAAGTTGAACTCTATGTGTTGTAGAAAACTAATAGCACATCAACCTGGACACACCATCCCCACCGTGAAACGTGGTGAAACACGGTGGTCTTCAGCAGGGACAGGAAAGCTCAGAGTTGATGGGAAGATGGATGGAGCTAAATATAGGGCAATCCAGGAGGAAAACCTGTTAGAGGCTACAAAAGATTTGAGACAGGCTTAGGTTCACTTTCCAGCAGGATAATGACCCTAAACATTCAGCCAGAGCTACAATGGACTGGTATAGATTACTTTGTAAAGAAGAATTGGGCAAAATGTTCTGCCTCTAGATGTTCAAAGACCTCAAAAGTATTTTAAATGCAGCAAAATGTGGTCCTACAAAATATTGGCTCTGAATACAAAAGCACACCACACTTTTCAGATTTATATTATTGAACATTTTGAAACCATGTATTTTTTCACTCCACATTTACTTGTGTTGTTTTAACACAAAATCCCAAAAAATACACTTAGGTTTGTGGTGTAATGGGAAAAATGTGGAATTGGTCAAGGAGTATAAATACTTTTTGAAGGCATGGTACAAATCACATCAGACTTTGGTTGTATTATAGCGTGAGCTTGGGAGTTTGTTTTGTTGTAGGTAGGACGAGAGGATGGTGGAAAACCCCTTTGGTATTTTCGAGAAGCTCTGTCAGTCCCTGCAGAGCTTAAGGCCAACCTTTCCTACTTTTTTCATGCAGGCGAGACAGGTAAGTTCTCTAAACCAGGGGTTCCCAACCTGTACAACTTGGGACCCAATTAAACCACCAAAAAATGTTCCACAGCACACACTGAAGTTTGATCAAATGTTAAATTTTAAAGATATATGGCTGTATAAAGGTTGCAGTGACTGATATGGATGGGTGACAGTAGCGGTTGTTTTGACATTAAAAACATTTAATGATGTTTATGTTGCTGGTGCACTCATTTTACCTTTGAGTGGGAAAGAGGCTCAGTATCAGTGTGACAGCAGGCTGTGAGTGTAAGAGAGTGTGAGTGTGGGCGGGTGCAAATCAAGGTCAAGGTCAAGGTCAAGGCTTTTTTATTGTCATTACAACCGAGTACAGGTATACAGTGCAATGAAATTGCGTTCCTCCGGAGTGTAGGATACAGAGTCAGTCTTAATGTGAGAGTAGGCTGTGAGTACGAGTGAGTGTGAGCAAGTGCAAATGAGTGTAGGATACAGACTCCATGTTAATGTGAGAGTATTCTCTGAGTGTGAGTGTGGGCGAGTGAGTAATATACAGACTCTGTGTTAATGTTAGAGTAGGCTGCAAGTATGTGTGAGTGTAGGATACATACTCAGTGTTAATGTGAAAGTAGGCTGTGAGTATGAGTGAGAGTGAGTGTGGGCGAGTGCGAGTGAGTGTAGGATACAGACTCACTGTTAATGTGAGAGTAGGTTGTGAGTATGAGTGAGTGTGGGCGAGTGCAAGTGAGTGTAGGATACAGACTCAGTGTTAATGTGAGAGTAGGCTGTGAGTATGAGTGAGTGTGGGCGAGTGCAAGTGAGTGTAGGATACAGACTCAGTGTTAATGTGAGAGTAGGTTGTGAGTATGAGTGAGAGTGAGTGTGGGCGAGTGCGAGTGAGTGTAGGATACAGACTCAGTGTTCATGTGAGAGTAGGCTGTGAGTATGAGTGAGTGTGAGTGTAAGGGAGGAGGAGTAAGTGTAATATACAGGCTCAATGCTAATGTGACAGCAGGCTGCGTGTGAGTGAGTGAGCATGGGCGAGTGTATAATATATTAACCTTTTACTGAATTTCCTTTATGGTGCAATGCTTGTATTTGTGTCTGCATGTGTATGTGTTTGCACCTGTGTGTGTGTGTGTGTGCACACATTTGTGAATGTGTGTAGACTCAGGCGGCACTGACGTGGACAGGAATGTTCTGGATGCTCTATTATTCAACTCTGATCGTATTGGACATGGTTTTGCATTGGCACACCATCCACTAGCAAAGGAGCTGTCTAGAAAGAGGGGCGTGCCAGTGGAATTGTGTCCCATATCCAATCAGGTATGGACTCAGCAGCAGGTAGACGAGACTGTTCATGAACATAAAATGATAGGTCACATTAATTTTTCCCTCTGAAGTACAAATGGTACATTGCAGATGAGCTGAGAGATAAAGCAGCAGCATCTACAGCAAGATACTCTTAATATAATATTGATTAAAAACCTTCCATCAGAATCAGAACGAAGAAACAAATGAGCTTATTTTTATAGAACTGTGAAAGATGCAAAAGGCAAAACACAGATGTTTCTGGTTACAAACTATTAAACAGAGACTGGACTGATGGAATCATCCAGAATTCTGGTGTCTGCAGAGCTCTTTCATATCAGGGGTTTTAACCTCATACCAATTACTTTCAACACACATGTCAAGCATATTGTTGGTACCCCTCAGTTAATGAAAGAAAAACCCACAATGCTCACAGAAATAACTTGAACATGACAAAAGTAAAATTGCTATGAAAACCAATGAAACCGAAGTCAGACATTGCTTTTCAACCATGTTTCAACAGGATTGTCTTAAAAAATAAACTCATGATTACAAATGATGGCACCCTTAATATTTTGTTTCACAATCTTTTGAGGCAATCACTACAATCAAAGGATTCCTGTAACTGTCAATGAGACTTCTGCACCTCTCAGTGGGTATTCTGGCCCACTCCTCATCAGCAAATTGCTCCAGGTGTCTCAGGTTTGGAGGTTTTCCAGAAGGCATGTTTCCCCTCCTTCCAAAGATGCTGAATAAGCTTTGGGTCAGGGCTCATAGAAGGTCACTTCAGAATAGTCCAGTGTTTTCCTCTTAGCCATTCTTGGGTGTTTAGCTGTGTGTTTTGATTCATTGTCCTGCTGCAAGACCCAAAACCTGTGACTGAGACCAAGCTTTCTGACACTGGGGAGCACATTTCTCTCTAGAATCCCTTAATAGTATTGAAATTTCATTGAACCCTGTACAGATTGAAGACATCCTGTGCCAGATCCACAAAAGCAGCTCCAGAATATAACAACCTCCTCCATGTTTTGCTGTAGGGACGGTGTTCTTCTCTTGAAATGCTTCATTTTTCTGTCTATAAACATAGAGCTGATGTGTCTTGCCAAAAAGTTACATTTGTGTTTCATCTGTCCATAGGACATTATCCCAGAAGCTTTGTGGCTTGTCAGCTTGTAGTTTGGCAAATTCTGGTCTGGCTTTTTTCTGATTTGTTTTCAACAATGGTGTCCTCCTTGGTCGTCTCGCATGAAGTCCATTTTGGCTCAAACGACAGATGGTGCAATCTGACAGTGATGCTCCTTGAGCTTGAAGTTCACCTTTAGTCTCTTTAGACATTTTTCTGGGCTCTGTTGTTACCATTCGTATTATATGTCCAGGGAGGTAGGATACAGTGCCATGGATCTTAAATATCTGAAATGCAATCACAGGAACATCAAGCTGCTTATGGTCTTATAACCTTTACCTTTAACATGCTTGTTTATAATTTTCTTTCTAATTTCCTCAGACAACTCTTTCCTTCACTTCTGGTCCATGTTGAGTATGGTACACACCATGTCCCCACAGTGACTACCTGTAGTCCTATACAGTTGTGGTCAAACATTTTCAGCAGAATTGTTGCTTTCATGCGGTCGGTGTACCGGTCCATTGTGGTGAAGAAGGATTTCGATTTATTGGTCAATCTATGTTCCCACCCTGACCAAAAGGACAAGATCGCGGATACAAGTGGCCGAAATGAGTTTCCTCCATAGGGTGGCCGGGCGCTCCCTTAGAGATAGGGTGAGATCCTCGGCTACCCGGGAGGAGCTCGGAGTAGAGCCGCTGCTTCTCTACATCGAAAGGGACCAGTTGAGGTGGCTCAGGCATCTGTTTCGGATGCCCCCTGGGCGTCTCCCCGGGGAGGTGTTCCAGGCACGTCCCACCAGGAGGAGACCGCGGGGTAGACCCAGGACACACTGGAGGGACTATGTCTCTCGGCTGGCCTGGGAACGCCTTGGGGTCCCTCCTGGGGAGCTGGCTGAGGCGTCGGGGGAGCTGGCTGAGGCGTCAGGGGAGAGGGAAGTCTGGGCATCCCTGCTTAGACTGCTGCCCCCGCAACCCGGCCCCGGATAAGTGGAGGAAGACGGACGGATGGATGGATTGTTGCTGTAAATTCCTAGGCTATCTCCCCAAAGTGGCTCAATGAAACTGAGGTCCGGAGACTGAGATGGCCACTCCAGAACATTCACTTTGTTCTGCTGTTGCCAATGGATGACATGACCTTGTGTTTTGGGTCACTGTCATGTTGGAACGTCCAAGTATGTCTCATGCAGCTTCTGGGCTGATGACTGCAAATCTGTCTCCAGTATTTGCTGATAATATGCTGCGTTCATCGTACCTTCAACTTTGTAGCTCAAACATCCCCAAAGCATCATCATCAACTCTGTGCTTTACAGTCAAAATGGTATGTTTTTTCATTAACTGAAGGGTACCAAAAATTTTGTCCATGTGTGCATTCACACACAGCTCAGCAGCAGCTCTAGTGATTTAACATTCTTGTTCTCACATGAAACATTGAAACAGAGTTAATACTAACATAGCCATGCAGCAGCCGTTCATTATTAGTACATAGCTGTGTGACTTTTTGATAACAGCCCTTGTCTTCTGTCATACTATATCTTGCTTGTCACTGGTCTGGACACACCCACAAAGTACAAGATATGAAACATTGAGAAATTGTCTTTCACACCCTGGGTTCTTTTGTAAGCTAGTTTCCAAAAATGTGAACAAAGAAGTCCGGCCACTGTAACTTTAGCCAGTTTGGTTCTTAATCCACATCTATAATCTTGCAGAAGTTCAGGTGTGAACACTGGTACTCAGCTTTAAAGACAATAGTAACCTGCTCTTCCAGCCTACAACACAGGTCAGGCAGTCAACCATTCTATACAACTGTTTAGCTAATAGGAGGCAGCCTGGGGAAATGACTACATACTGACAGTGACAGTGGGGAGAAAGACATGCCCAGTTTGCAAATTCATGGTACCAGAAGCCAGTGAGAAAGGTAGAAGTTTTATTGATCAAGGTTGCACACCTTTTTTGTATGTTATTTTTTAAGCTGCATGGGTCAATCGCTTTCCTTTTACCAATGGAATCCAACTAAATGCCATACATTCAAGAAAAATCTCCCTCCACAATCACAAGGTTCACAGGTAAATTAGGGAGAAAATTCCCTCAATAAGATCCTTGAATGGAAACCAGTATACTGATGGCACTTACTATGTGCTGTAGGTGCTGAAACTGGTCTCAGATCTACGAAATCACCCAGCTGCAGTGTTGATGTCAGAGGGGCATCCCATGGTGGTCAGCTCCGATGATCCGACCTTGTTTGGGAACACCGGACTCTCCTATGATTTCTATGAAGTCTTTGTTGGCATTGGAGGTCTGAATGCTAACCTGGGCACCCTTAAGGAACTCGCAATGAACTCAATCAGGTGGGAGGGGTTTAATTTTTAATTAAAGCTCTCTGGATATCTAGTTAAAGCTAACTGTTTGTCTGTTTTTGTTTAGGTACAGTTCTTTGCCTCCGGTACTGAAGGACAGAGCCATGGCCATTTGGCAAGAAAAGTGGCAGAAATTCATAACAGAGAATTTACCAAAGTGAGAGGAATCTGCTGAGAAGACTAGAACTTCAGCAACTTATATATTTCTTCACACCTGAAGACAAAGTCCCTAATTTTTTTTCGTGACACTACAATCCAGCAGACATTTTGTCTCTGGACATCCCATGATGGAGGTGATATAATAACACAACTGAAGAAATGTCTTTAAATGTCATTTGTAAAATAAATCATTATAAATGTAACTTTCTTGTTGGGAAAAAGACATGGCCACATTTATTACTAATTAAAATCATTCTGACTACACCATGAGTTTGGTTTGCTCTTGATTGTTGAAGTGAGTGGGATCATCATGACCAAATCCAAAGAGCTCTCTGAGTCCTTCAGGAAGAAAACTATAGATGCAGATGAGTCTGAGAAGACATTGTAAAAGATTTAATTAAGATTTAATAATGTTCATTTATATGTGTTTTACTTTGAATTTTCTCTTAAGTCAAAATTTGTACATTACCATTTTTTCTCTTTTATTATCTTGTTTTCTTCTGAATGTTTGTTTATGTATATTTATTGATTGTCTTTATTAAACTTTTTTTGTCTTTCAGTCCTTGACTCTTGAAAATGAGTCACCCTCAGCATATTTTCATAGTGGAAAACAAATGTTGATTAATATACAGTAGTGCATAAAAGTTTGTGAACCCTTTAGAATTGTCTATATTTCTGCACAAAATTGACCCAAAACTTGATTTCTGTTATAGTGTCAGCAGTGCACCTGACACTGCACTATCAGATACACTGTAGAGCTTTAGTGTATTTGACAATATGACTGAAATTAACAGCAACTACAATGTTTAATCTCACTGTCATAATTATATGGCTGACATTAATGACTGTTTATCTATTAATTAATAACTGTTTTACCAATTAGTCAACTGATCTAAATGATGTATTATATGATGCAGCACAGCAACATGTAAGCATAGGTTTATTAATTGAACTCCAGCCTGATGGACAATAAACTTTTTTAATCAGTGATTTGACCCATGAAGAAATTCCTATTTAAAAGTAAAATGATCTTAAATATTAAATATGAACTGTTGTATTTATGATGTTCCCTGCACAAAAAAATGAGCTAGGAGCCTGGTTTAAAAACGGCGCTAACGCAGCCCACAGTCAGAATGCTAATATTAGTGCTAGCCTTGCCACAGCAATGTGACCTTAACTGAGACTCATACCCAGCATTTCACTGGGGCGTTTCAACTTTACTAAAGTATTTCTAAACTGGGGCGTTTCTAGAGTATTTCTAAACTGGGGCGTTTCTAAAGTATTTCTAAGTTGGGGCATTTATAAAGTATTTTAAACTGGTGCGTTTTTACTTTACTAAAGTATTTTAAACTGGTGCATTTTTACTTTACTAAAGTATTTTAAACTGGTGCGTTTTTACTTTACTAAAGTATTTTAAACTGGTGCGTTTTTACTTTACTAAAGTATTTTAAACTGGTGCGTTTCTACTTTACTAAAGTATTTTAAACTGGTGCGTTTCTACTTTACTAAAGTATTTTAATCTGGTGCGTTTCTACTTTACTAAAGTATTTTAAACTGGGGCATTTCTAATGTATTTCTAAACTGGGGCGTTTCTAAAGTATTTTAAACTGGAGCATTTCTAAAGTATTTTAAACTGACTATAGGACTGAAGGACAGAGTTAGAGTCAGTATTAGCAGCCCAGGGTACCCCAGGGAGAGTCAGTACCCCCTCGACTCATCACATTACACCTGTCCTTAAACAACTCCACTGGCTTCCAGTCAAATATAGAATCACCTTCAAAGTACTTCTCTATACATTCAAGGCCATCCATAATCTCGCCCCCTTATATCTCTCAAATCTCCTCACTATTGCACCCTCTTTCCGCTCGCTCAGATCCTCCTGTTCCATCCATCTTTCTGTCCCCTCTGCCCGTCTGAGTACCATGGGGTTCAGAGCTTTCAGCTCAAATAAAATGTATTAATGTATTAATTATTATTATTATTATTATTATTATTATTATTATTATTATTATTATTGTTATTATTATTAGGAGATTCTATTGTCCAAAACGGTCACAGTTAGCTGTTTACCAGGAGCCAGTGTGCTGGACATTAGTGGCCATCTTAAATTAGTAAATAGGAAATATTCGAGGATAGTAATCCATGTAGGGGCCAATGATATCCATCTGCGGCAGAGAGAACTGACTAAAGTGAGTGCTTCCTGCTCAGTACTTCCTGCTTGCTGTTTGGTGTAGCTGTGGATTAGCTGTTTACTAGTACTGTTTGCTAAGTTAGCTGGTGTAGTTGTCTGCTCTTGCAGAGCCTCTTTTGCTGTTTGTTTGCTGGCTGTTCACTACTTGTGCAACTTGTGAAACTCCTTCCATATTAACCATTTTTAGATTGTTTTTCAGACTTTTTTGCAGCTCTCAAAGTGGAGCAGCTGTCTTCCGGGGAAAACTTTCCAGCAACTGCCAAAGTCAGAGCTGATAGGGGAGCCAAATAGCTGATAACAAGAATATTTTGGCTGGGAGAGAGTAGTGCCCATTTTGCAACTACTCATCTTCTGTCCATTGTGGTCTCCCAAACGATCCATTCTCCAATGCAAAGCTGACAGCCTCTCTGAGATGTTCTCCAAGGTGCGATGTAAAGTCACAGTCTGAGACCCGACAGCCCTGCCCACCGCCTCAATGATCTCAGGCAGCTTTTGACTGCTGCCCTCATTTCTCTAATTTGATGATATGTCAGTGCAGTGCCTAGTCCAATCAGCAAAACACCTGCAATCACAGTTCCAAATACAAAAATATCCTCAACATCCTCGACTGACAGCACCACTAGACATATGACCCTACACCGCTCCCAGGAGTCCATCAACCACAAATGTCCCTCCAGGACACTCAGGTTCCCCCGAACCCAGACTTCTCATCGAGAAGATTGTGTAGATTGTGTTGAGAGACCAGTTGATCAAATCCATACTTTAGTTTAGAAGAACAGCATTGAGCAAGCCTCCTAAGTGAGAAAGTAGCAGACAAGACTGAAGAGCTAAGCAGGAGAGAAAGGATGTGATCTTTGCTGAGAGCCAAGGATAGTTCTACCTCATGTACCACATGTGATGCAAATGATAAAGTCTTATTGAATCCTTGAATGATTCTTAAAGAGCAGACATGGAATTCTCTCTTTCACGTGAACCAGGGATCTATCAAAGTATGATCTTCCACCTGTTTGTGGAATTGTATTATGGAAAACTATGAAGATTTCTGAGGAGCACAGAAGAACAGTTGTTGATGCTCATCAGGCTGGAAAAGACTACAGAACCATCTCTAAACAGTTTGGAACCCATAAATCCATTGTTAGACAGATATACAAACGGAGGAGATTCAAGACCATTATTGCCTGCCCCAGGAGTGCTCCACCAACAAAGATCACACAGAGCAAGGAGTGTAATAGTCCATCAGCTCAGGAACCCAAAGGAACCCAAGGGAACATCTAACCACCTAAAAGGTCTTTCTCACATTAGCTAATGTTAATGAGTCCACCATCAGCAGAACCCTGAACAACAATGGTGAGCAGGGCAGCACTGAAAAGATAAGCTGCTGCTCTCCAAAAAGAACATTGCTGCCTGTCTGCAGGTTGATAAAGATCACATGGACAAGCCAGAACACTGGAACAATCGAGAGGAGTAAGCAGGAGAAAGGTAACACAGCACTGCACGAACAGTTTGCGTTTGGGACAACCAGCCCAGACTCTGACAGAGATTCAAGGATAAAACTGGGGTAAAATTGTGTAATGTAATATAATTGTGTAAGGGAACACCAGCACTGACTGCTTCAAGTCAAGAGATAGATGGCGGAGTGACATCCTATCCATCCCCAAGGACCTAGGCCAGTTGGACTTTTTGGAACTCCTGGCAACAAATGTCCCAAAACACAAACCGTTCCTGCAGTGCTGTGTTACCTTTCTCCTGCTTACTCCTCTCGACCATGATCATGAGGACTCAGGGGAGCTGCTTCTCCTGCAGCAGCTCCTGGGCTAGAACGACTTCAGTTTGCCCCCCGTTCTCGGGTAATATGCACAATATAGTTAATTTCCTTCTGCAAAGACAGACTAAATTCTCAAAGTATGGGGTGTTTATTTCAAACAGCTTGGCATAAACCAAAGCCATGCTAACAGAAATGAATAGGAGGAGAAAAAGGAGAGACACAGAAGTTGGTGCAGTGCCTGGTGACTACGACATTACAACACCCCTACTGCAATGCATTTTCAAACATTAACCCCTATATTCCCAACACAACTGCCACCTTGGATGATGATTAAACCTAACACCACTCTAGTACAATTTCTCTGGTATGCATGGACATCAAATTTAAGACATTAAGTTACTCCTTTGTAGTCTCTTAATGCATGAATTCCACCCCTGAAAGTACACCCACAGGCTATCAAATGCTCTGTGCTGTCTTTCATTTGGGATAAGACTGTTCCAATGCCAAAATTATTGAGATCATCCACCAGAAATGAGCATGCTTCTTGGTGAGCTTGTGTAGTGACTTGGCTATAGCAGCAAAATTTTGTACAAACTAGAGTATGCAGCTAGGCCTGAAAAATGATAAACTTTGGACACACAAGTGGGGTCGGACCACTGTTAGACCCAGAAAAGGTCCGGAAAGTCTGTGGCGATCCCATATGTTGAAGCGATGTGACCTATATAAGCTATTTGGCGTTGGAAAAAGCAGCACTTTGGCTTTAATTTCAAATTGGCATGGCGGATGTTGGAGTATTTCTGGAACATTTTTTCCTAGCACTATGATGTCATCCATATGATGCCATCCACGCCTGAAAACGTTTCTCTTTACGCAGGCTTTTCATTACCACTTCTATGGGGGCACTAATCTTTCTCCCTCTCTCCCCCCATGTCCTGAGCTCCCCCGGATGCCTGCGGATACAGGTCCACTCATCCACTTCCTACTACCAACTTCCAGACCCGACTATGCCACCTGCATGGATCTCATTATTCACTATTCATTCATTCATACCTGTATCATTACTACTAGCCAAACTGTATTTATCCTCCCTCCCTCCATTTTTATTTTATTTTACACTTCATTTTATTTCCACTTTCCATCCCAATGTATTGTGCCATTGTTATGTGCTTTCCGGTGTCGAACACAGGAGGATGGGTTCCTCTCTTGAACCTTGGTTCCTCTCAAGGTTTCTTCCTCCTAAACTGAGGGAGTTTTTCCCTTGCCACTGTTTGCCTACTGGCTGCTCATTTGAGGCTTGGACGCGGATCCTTGTAAAGCTGCTGTTTTAGCTGATTGATTAACTGATTGATCCAGATACACGACACCTGTCTTCCATCAGGCATTTGAATGTTGCTGGCATGTTGGAAAGTCCAAATGGCATGACATGACAAGGTCTCTAGTGTATCCTGGATGCATAGGAGAGAGTATGTGTCTTTTTACAGTCAGGGCCTTGTAGTTCACATACAGATGGTAAGTCTGGTCCTTCTTGTGTACCAATATCATCTGTGATGCCCAGCTGCTATTGTTTGGTGAAGCCAGTCTACCTTCAAGCCTCTGCTGGATCTGCTTCAATCTGCTTCTCAAAGGCCATTTGTCATGGCCGCTGTTTCAATGATGGGCCAGGCAAAGTCTGTATGTCATGCTGAACAAAACAGGTGCAACCAAGGTCATTTGGTCCAGTAGAAAAAAAACAACACTGCATGTGCCCAATGCCTTGTTGGTTGTGGCATCTAACATCACTCTAATTTATGTTTCTGCCCTCACTTGACTTTGGTCTGTGTGGCAGGTGCATATTTTGTTGTTTCGTACCTGTGGGTGAGCTCATAAGCTCATGCCAACATGCTTGGACTCACCTCCATTAACCTGTGGATACTCCCAGCATCATCCAGAGCATTGATAAATACTTCCACACCAATACTGTCTTGCTCAGCCTCCAAACAATCTACATACACATACACTTTTTCATAGATATCTCTCAGCACATGTAGTGGCTCACCTGTCTTTCATACACTTTGTCTCAGCTCAATGCATATGGCAGCAACAAGTTCTGATGACTCCATATGCAGCTTCTATTTCATCCTCAATGTGTGTGTAGCTCCTACCAAACAGAACCTCAACTGCACAGCCTTTGTCTTTTCTGACCAATGATTAACCTTCGTACAGCTTTAAAAGTGATGTAACAACTCCTTCCATGACCCTGTACCATCAAACTGACCTGGTTCCTACACTGGTCTCAGTGTAGGAACCCTCTCTCTCAGCTGAATCTACACCCTCACTGTGAAATGTCATAATGCACATGTCTGGGCTGTCTGTCATGAGAACTGGACATTGATTACTTTATGAGAACATGTTCACTGTCCCTGTGGATAAGCATTTTGAGTGGTACATCATGGCATTTCTGGTAGCAAGCAGCTGGCTCACTATATGGCATGGGTTGGTAATCAGCATTAACAGTGAGCTGTCTATGAAAGCCCTGCACTGAATGGAGCTGAAAGGTGAATGTGGTGTCTCCATTACAGGCTGATACCCATAGTCCACATTTTTGGGGCTGCACTGAATGTAAGAGTTTTCACTGAGACTCAGCTGTGACTCAGTTCCACTATCACCCCACATTCGGGAGTGTTTGTCTCATTGCTCAATGCGAGTGTGAACTTGTTTGGGTCAGTTCAGTAAAGCTGTGAAGAAGCTGCAGATTCATTTAGATACAGAGACAGAAAGAATATGTTTGTTTTTCAACATTCCGCAGAGTAAAATAGTTCATCAGACACTCGGCTGCTAAACATCATCATTCCGCCCAGTTTATCTTTTCCCATCATCTAAGTCAGAAGTAATGGCCTTATCCCATGGTTGCACTCACTGTATTTGCTGCTCCCTCTTCCAATTATCTGTTCCACCTTAAAAGCTGCAGCAGATCACAGTTCCTCTGATTGGCTGATCTAATCTGTCTCTCAAACCACACAGTGTACCCTAACCTTAGTGGAAAGTTGCCTTTTCATCAACTCTATTATTGATAAACCATTTAAGAGATTATCTTGCTTTGGTTGGAGTAACTATATCTACTGTCCAGAGAAGTCGTTCTACTAGATTCTGGAACAATGCTGTGAGGATTTGCACTGAAGAATGTAGCTGCCTCCCTCTCATTCACACAGATGTATTCTGTCTTGTCTCTACTGACCTTCATTCCTTTCCTCTCCAGTGCAAACCTCCATCTCTCCAGGTTCTCTTCCACCTGTTCTCTTCTCACCACAGATTACAATGTCATCTGCAAACATCATGGTCCATGGAGCCTCCTGTCCAACCTCATCTGTCAACTTGTCCATCACCATTGTAAACAAGAAGGGGCTCAAAGCTGATCCCTTATATAACCCTACCTTCACGTTGAAAACATTTGTCACTCCAACTGCAAACCTCACCACTGTCTCAGTATCCTCATACATGTCCTGCACCACCCTGACATACCTTTCAGCCACACCTGACTTCCTCATACATTACCACAGTCCCTCTCTTGGCACCCTATCATATGTCTTCTCTAAATCCACAAAGACACAATGTAGCTCCTTCTGACATTCTCCATACTTCTCTACCAACATTCTCTTTCTGGGCATGAAATCAAACTGCTGCTCACTGATCTGACCCTCTCACCTTAGCCTTGCTTCAACAACTCTTTCCCAGATCTTCATGGTGTGGCTCATCAGCTTTATATCTCTGTTGTTTCTGCAGCACTGCACTTCACCCTTGTTCTTAAAATGGGGACCAGTACACTGCTTCTCCACTCATCAGGCATCCTCTCACTCTCCAGGATTTAGTTAAACAACCAGATCAAAAAGTCCACTTCCTTCTCTCCTAAACATCTCCATACCTCCACAGGTATGTCATCTGAACCAACTAGCTTTCCATTCTTCATCCTTTTTATAGCTGCCCTCATTTTCACCTTACTAATTCTCTGCACTTCCTGATCCACTATCTCTCCCCCATTGTCCTCTCTCTCTCTCTCTCTCTCTCTCTCTCTTTTTTTCCTCATTCATTAGCTCTTCAAAGTTCTCCTTCTTCTACTCAACACTCTCTAATCATTCACTTGTACATTTCTCTCTATCCTTTATCAGCCTAACCTGCTGTACTTTTTCTTAGCTGCCTTCTTCTTATGAATACTCTCCTGGACACCCAACACATTCTTGCCAGTTTCTCTCACCACCTTAGCTGTACTTTCTCAGTCCTCAGGTAGCTCCTCACTGCCCCCAAGGGCCTGTTGCAACTTTTCCCTGAACTGCCTGCAACCATCCTCCTCCTTCAGCTTCCACCATCTAATCTTTGGTTTTGTCTTCACTCTCTTCCTCTTCTTTGTGTCTAATCTTGTTTTACAGACAACCATCCTATGCTGCCTTCCTACACTTTCCCCTGGCACCACTTTACAATCTCCAATCTCTTTTAGGTGGCATCTCTTGCTAAGGATATAATCCACCTGTGTGCACCTCCCTCCACTCTTGTGTCACCCTGTGTTCTTCATTCTTCTGAAAATGTGTGTTAACCACAGCCAATTCCAGTTTTTTGGAAAATCTACAACCATCTGACCTTCTGCATTTCTGTCTTTCACACCATACATACCCAGCACTTCTTCATCTCATCTATTCCCTTCACCAACATATCCATTGAAGTCTGCACCAATCTCTCCTCTCTAGGGACACCTTCTACCACTTCATCCATCATATTCCAAAATTCCTCTTTCTCCTCTAACTGACAAGCAACTTGTGTGCATATGAACTGACAAAATTCAAAATTACACCATCAACTTACAACTTTAAGCCCATGATCCTGTCTGACACTCTTTTTACATCCAGAACACTTTTCACAAGCTGTTTCTTTAGGATTATCCCTGCTCCGTTTCTCCTCCTATCTACACCATGATAGAACAGTTTGAATCCACCTCCAATGTTCCTGGCCTTGATTCCTTTCCATCTGGTCTCCTGAACACACAGAATATCTACCTAGCTTCTCTCTATCTTGTCTGCAAGCTCACTGCCTTTACCAGTCATTCTCCCTATGTTGAGTCCCTACTCTAACCTCCACACTCCTGCCTCTCCTTCTCTCTCGCTGCCTTCTAACCCACCTTCCTGCTCTCCTTCTTGATGGTCTTCGACCTACAGTGGTCCAACCTTCCATCGGCACCCTGCTGGTCAACAGCACTGGAGGCGGTTGTTGTTAACCTGGTCCTCGACCGATTCAGTATGGCAGTCATATTTGTGATCTGCATTTTAGTTTTGGCACAAGTTTTATGCCGGATGCCCTTGCTGACACAACCCTCACCATTTATCTGGGCTTGGGACTGGCACCAGAAGTACACAAAGTACACCCCTAATGGCTGGTTTTGGTGTTTATATTAGAATCAGAATCTCTTTATTTTGCCAAGTATGTTACACATACAAGGAATTTTTCTTGGTGAGAGCAACACGTGTATGACGTGTAACCCCTGGTAAAATTTGGGGTTTTACTTATATACTGTTTCACAAAGTGCCTATGTTTTGAAATGTTAAAATCTTTAAAAACTGAGTGTATATGGTTCATGAGTTAAAATACTGA